>SJYX01001387.1:33215-93313 GCA_006410675.1 Oreotragus oreotragus
GTTGCCACTTTCATTAGGATGGTGAAAAGTTATAATATTACTAAAGACTCCATTGGTTTCCTGTCAGTGCTAATAATGCTTGAATTTTAACAGTTTTTAGTGTAGTTTAGCGGAGAAGGCAATGGCACCCCACTCCAGTACTCTTGCCTGGAAAAATCCCATGGATGGAGGAGCCTGGTGGGCTGCAGTCCATGGGGTCGCTAAGAGTCAGACACGACCGAGTGACTTCACTTTGACTTTTCACTTTGATGCATTGGAGAAGGCAATGGCAACCCACTCCAGTGTTCTTGCCTGGAGAATCCCAGGGACAGGGGAGCCTGCTGGGCTGCCATCTATGGGGTCGCACAGAGTTGGACACGACTGAAGCAACTTAGCAGCAGTAGCAGCAGTGCAATTTAGAAATCCTTTCCACATTTCCTCAAAAAATACACCTCCTCCCAAATAATTCCTCTTAATCATTCCAAGGCATGTCTTTCGTCTGCTGACTTCACCAACTCAGGCTGAAAAGGACAAACAAGGAGACAAGTGTTGACTCCTCTCCCAGTCACATACCAACTATTCTATGAGAATGCAGAGCTTTTGTGTTCTCCAAAAAGAAGTAAGAAAGTTTACTTAGGAGAAATAATTCCCAGTCCCCTAGATATGAGACATCCCAGTGGATTTCCAATGATTACAAAGAAAATTAAACTTTATCTGATTTTTTTTATAAATCATCCATTAAACATTTTAAAGTAAATAGATTATATGCTCTATAACAGGGTCATACTGGGGAGACAGTCAATAAGAAGTGTATTATACAAATATTGATGAAGTCATCATTTCAAAAAAATCAATCCCTGAAACAATACAGTTCTGAATTTTAGTCATTAACTATGATGAAAATAAAAAAACTCAGACATCTCTATGGTAAATTTTATATCCCCTCTAAAAATTCCCTTTCTTACCCATTATAATAGCTCAGAAGATATTTTTAATAAAGTAGATTGCATATAAAATAAACAGTTGTCTGATGTCAAATAAATATATTTTTGACTCAAAATCATCCCACAATAACCCTTCAGATGTGATTGATCATTAAATCCATCAAAGTCACAGTTTAAGAGTGAAATTTTTATCACTCTGTAGTAAGACTTTTTTACAAAGAAATAAAGTTAAAAGGATGATTAAAGCAGTTAAGTTCTCGCTGGAGGACGTGTAAATGTAGGTCAGTACATTCCAGTGGTCAGAAAGAGGTTAATGCCAGCTCTAGACTTATTCAATAAGGTCCATGCAAGGTTATAATGATTCAGATGGCATGGCAATTCTCGGACATTCCCCAACCTTACCATTTTCCCAAACTTTGAGAAAGCTTTCTGATTCTTCCCATATATGCCACTTTTACAAAGGAGCAGAGCCTTTGAAAGAAAAACATTTTTGGCTCTGTTAATGCTAGTGTATTCTTCCAGCCCATTATTCGGTGTTCAGGACTGGACAGGCAATTACATGCAAATTTGTGGGGAGCTAGGAGGTTCATTTACTACATTCAGCCCCATACAGGAAGATCAATAGAAGTGCAAAACCTAATCCCAGATGAAAGCACCATGGTCAGGTGATGGTTATAGAGTTAAGGCCCTCAGAAGAATGCTGAGAATCAAAAGGGCATGCTAGAGAAAAGCACTATGCGTCGTGCTTTTTTGAACCATATGGGAAAGACAACAGACAAAGTGAGCCAAAGGGTTGGAACATAAGAAGGTAGACATGCAGTTCAACGCAAATTGTTAGGGTTTTTCAAAAGATATGAATGAGGATTGGACCAATTAAAAATGGCTGCCTCGCAAACCCTTTGTTGGCTTTTTAAAGAATACTGGTGTGCAAACCGTTGCTCAAACTTAAACCGTGCAAGCCACGCTTGCATTTAACTCAAGAAAAAGAGAAACTCTTTACTGCTAGTCTTCCTGTCTTTTAATTTTTGTGGGCTTTTTTCTTTTTTCTGATGTTTTACCCCACCCAAGGTCACAGACCCTACTGCCATTTAATAAAATGCATTGAATATTTCTTAATAGAAATGTAGAAGAATGTACATGCTAACAGTTATTGTTCATTCCATGGAAGAAAGATAATGAGAACAAACAGGGTGGGAACTAGCACATGCCGTAGAGGCTGTAGAGGTAGTTGTTCTGATTGGTTGTTAAGCAATTTGAATATCACCGCAGGCTTTGAATGGCTATGGAGCCTGCTTTATAAGGGGAAAAGAAAAGTTCTTAAAGCATAATTAGCCCTTATCAATGCAGACTATCAATGTCTTCAGAGTGTATTGAGAGGCTACTTGACCTGGTGTGCTATGGACTTTCAGAGGACTCTCGGATGGTTTACAAAGTTCCCATGTGTCTGCTAAAATTGCATGCAAATGTTTATGGGCCTCTACCCTGTTGCTTTTTACTGGAAAAAGAGGCCTTTAAGAAGAGTATGAAAGAGTTTCTGAAACAGAAAAAAAAAATCTAAAACTTTTAATAAATAAGAAAATTGGTCAGCAATTTTTCTGTATGTTAGTTTAGATCTTCTAAGAAGCTGATGCCAAAACAGGATTAAGCACTCAAGGGTTTTATTTGGGGGAAAGCCTCTGAGAGAAAACAGGGGAAGATTCTGGGAAGATGGGGACAGCCATTAGACCAGCATACAAGTCTAACCCAAGAGAGGGAGGGAACAGAAAGCATCCTGGACTGCCCTATGGCCAGGGAAGATGGGGCAAGCCTGGCTGTGAGTTCTTGAGACAAAGTTGGATCCAACATTTAAGGGTCATTCTTGCATGAGTTCCACATTATACAAGAATAAGCCTGCTTGGCTTCTGTGCCAACGTTCAGTCTGGCAGAAGCCAGTTTGGTTTCTGTGCCAACCCTCCGTCTTACAGAAGCCAGTGTGGATTTCATAGCCCAGCAGCCAGGGCATTAGTCAGTTTGCTCCAACTGAAGGTCTTCAAGACACATGCTCATGGTTACCATTCCTTGAGTCACATTATTGGTCAAATCTGCTTTCCAGCCTGCTGATAGTCTTGTTCAGGAAATCAGACTGAATTCTACACAGTTTGGAGCTAGTCACTTAATCATCATGTTTCATTGTCCAATGTGAAACTTATTTAGAGCTCTAAGCCTTTAAAGGAGTAAGTCAAGGCTGCATATTGTCACCCTGCTTACTTAACTTATATGCAGGGTCTATCATGCAAAATGCCAGGCCAGATGATTCACAAGCTGGAATCAATGCTGCCAGAAGAAATATCAACAAAATCAGATATGCAAGTGATACCACTCTAATGGAAGAAAGCAAAGAGGAACTAAAGAGCCTTTTGATGAGGGTGAAAGAGGAGAGTGAAAAAGGAGGCTTAAAACTCAACATTAGAAAATTAAGATCATGGTATCCAGTCCTATCATCCATGGCAAATAGGGAAAAGTGGAAACAGTGACAGATTTTATTTTCTTGAGCACCAAAATCAAAGCAGGCAGTGACTGCAGCCACAAAATTGAAAGGCACTTGCTCCTTGGAAGGAAAGTTATAACAAGCCTAGATAACATATTAAAAAGGAGAGATAGCACTTTGACAACAAAAGTCCTGATAGTCAAGGCTATGGTTTTCTAGTAGTCATGTATGGATGTGAGAGCTGGACCATAAAGAAGGCTGAGCACTGAAGAATTGATGCTTTTGAANTGGTGTGCAAACCGTTGCTCAAACTTAAACCGTGCAAGCCACGCTTGCATTTAACTCAAGAAAAAGAGAAACTCTTTACTGCTAGTCTTCCTGTCTTTTAATTTTTGTGGGCTTTTTTCTTTTTTCTGATGTTTTACCCCACCCAAGGTCACAGACCCTACTGCCATTTAATAAAATGCATTGAATATTTCTTAATAGAAATGTAGAAGAATGTACATGCTAACAGTTATTGTTCATTCCATGGAAGAAAGATAATGAGAACAAACAGGGTGGGAACTAGCACATGCCGTAGAGGCTGTAGAGGTAGTTGTTCTGATTGGTTGTTAAGCAATTTGAATATCACCGCAGGCTTTGAATGGCTATGGAGCCTGCTTTATAAGGGGAAAAGAAAAGTTCTTAAAGCATAATTAGCCCTTATCAATGCAGACTATCAATGTCTTCAGAGTGTATTGAGAGGCTACTTGACCTGGTGTGCTATGGACTTTCAGAGGACTCTCGGATGGTTTACAAAGTTCCCATGTGTCTGCTAAAATTGCATGCAAATGTTTATGGGCCTCTACCCTGTTGCTTTTTACTGGAAAAAGAGGCCTTTAAGAAGAGTATGAAAGAGTTTCTGAAACAGAAAAAAAAAATCTAAAACTTTTAATAAATAAGAAAATTGGTCAGCAATTTTTCTGTATGTTAGTTTAGATCTTCTAAGAAGCTGATGCCAAAACAGGATTAAGCACTCAAGGGTTTTATTTGGGGGAAAGCCTCTGAGAGAAAACAGGGGAAGATTCTGGGAAGATGGGGACAGCCATTAGACCAGCATACAAGTCTAACCCAAGAGAGGGAGGGAACAGAAAGCATCCTGGACTGCCCTATGGCCAGGGAAGATGGGGCAAGCCTGGCTGTGAGTTCTTGAGACAAAGTTGGATCCAACATTTAAGGGTCATTCTTGCATGAGTTCCACATTATACAAGAATAAGCCTGCTTGGCTTCTGTGCCAACGTTCAGTCTGGCAGAAGCCAGTTTGGTTTCTGTGCCAACCCTCCGTCTTACAGAAGCCAGTGTGGAAGGGTGGTCTCAGGACAAACAGAGCAGTGGATTTCATAGCCCAGCAGCCAGGGCATTAGTCAGTTTGCTCCAACTGAAGGTCTTCAAGACACATGCTCATGGTTACCATTCCTTGAGTCACATTATTGGTCAAATCTGCTTTCCAGCCTGCTGATAGTCTTGTTCAGGAAATCAGACTGAATTCTACACAGTTTGGAGCTAGTCACTTAATCATCATGTTTCATTGTCCAATGTGAAACTTATTTAGAGCTCTAAGCCTTTAAAGGAGTAAGTCAAGGCTGCATATTGTCACCCTGCTTACTTAACTTATATGCAGGGTCTATCATGCAAAATGCCAGGCCAGATGATTCACAAGCTGGAATCAATGCTGCCAGAAGAAATATCAACAAAATCAGATATGCAAGTGATACCACTCTAATGGAAGAAAGCAAAGAGGAACTAAAGAGCCTTTTGATGAGGGTGAAAGAGGAGAGTGAAAAAGGAGGCTTAAAACTCAACATTAGAAAATTAAGATCATGGTATCCAGTCCTATCATCCATGGCAAATAGGGAAAAGTGGAAACAGTGACAGATTTTATTTTCTTGAGCACCAAAATCAAAGCAGGCAGTGACTGCAGCCACAAAATTGAAAGGCACTTGCTCCTTGGAAGGAAAGTTATAACAAGCCTAGATAACATATTAAAAAGGAGAGATAGCACTTTGACAACAAAAGTCCTGATAGTCAA
Organism: Oreotragus oreotragus; assembly: GCA_006410675.1. NCBI lineage: Eukaryota > Metazoa > Chordata > Mammalia > Artiodactyla > Bovidae > Oreotragus > Oreotragus oreotragus. The sequence continues at coordinate 38,674 of SJYX01001387.1, forward strand.
GGCTATGGTTTTCTAGTAGTCATGTATGGATGTGAGAGCTGGACCATAAAGAAGGCTGAGCACTGAAGAATTGATGCTTTTGAACTGTGGTATTGGAGAAGACTCTTGAGAGTCCCTTGGACTGCAAAGAGATCAAACCAGTCCATTCTGAAGGAAATCAACCCTGAATATTCATTGAAAGGACTGATGCTGGAGCTGAAGCTCCAATACTTTGGCCACATGACGCGAAGAACTGACTCATTGGAAAAGACTCTCATGCTGGGAAAGACTGAGGGCAGGAGAAGGGGACGGCAGAGGATGAGATGGTTGGATGGCATCACAAACTCAGTGGACAGGAGTTTGAGCAAACTCGGAGAGATGGTGAAGGACAGGGAAACCTGGTGTGCTGCAGTCCATGGGATCACAAAGAGTGAGATGACTTAGCGACTGAGCAACGACAGTAAGCCTTTAATGCATCCCAAACATACGGCCACGGTTATGTCTGCGTGGTTCAGGCTGCTTTTATTCAAAACTAAAATTTTAACTCCATACTGTGCTTCACCAATACAAATATGCACTGCTTTTCATTTTTAATGTCTCAGATAGAGAGGTTCATCTTAGAGCCAGTAGCACTTTATTTATTTTCTTTTAATTTTTATTTTTACTTTATTTTACTTTATGGTACTGTATTGGTTTTGGCATACATTGACATGAATCCGCCACGGGTGTACATGAACTCCCAAACATGAACCCCACTCCCACCTCCCACCCCACATCATCCCCATGCACCAGCCCCAAGCATCCTGCATCCTGCATCGAAGGGAACCCTCTTACACTGTTGGTGGGAATGCAAACTAGTACAGCCACTATGGAAAACAGTATGGAGATTCTTTAAAAAAATTGCAAATTGAACTGCCTTATGACCCAGCAATTCCACTGCTGGGCATACACACCGAGGAAACCAGAATGGAAAGAGATACATGTACCCCAATGTTCATCGCAGCACTGTTTATAATAGCCAGGACATGGAAACAACCTAGATGTCCATCAGCAGATGAATGGATAAGAAAGCTGTGGTACATATACACAATGGAATATCACTCAGCCATTAAAAAGAATACATTTGAATCAGTTCTAATAAGATGGATGAAACTGGAACCGATTATACAGAGTGAAGTAAGCCAGAAAGAAAAACACCAATATAGTATACTAACACATATATATGGAATTTAGAAAGATGGTAATGAGGACCCTGTATGCAAGACAGCAAAAGAGACACAGATGTGTAGAGCGGACTTTTGGACTCTGAGGGAGAGGGAGAGAGTGGGATGATTTGGGAGAACAGCATTGAAATATGTATACTATCATGTGAGAAACGAATCGCCAGTAGCACTTTAAAATGACTCTCGACCAGAATAGACTGTTGATTTCATTGTCTTTGCTTATTTGTGTACAAAGCTGACTTTTTCCTGGTAGCTTTTCTAGGGAGCTACAGCTTCTTAGTTTGTAGTCAAGAGAACATTTAAAGGCCATTAGAGAAAGGATATGAGCTACTTTCCCTGCCACTGGTCCTCTTAATGTACAGAGTAAAACGTTCTCCGGAAAATCATGGGATACCAATGACTCCAAGTGAAAAAATGATTCAGACAACTCAGAATCTGAGTTTGAGGACTTGGGGGAATTCCATAATCAATGTGTGACACTTCTACTTTCCTTGTTATGAATGTCTAAGAGTAATGTGTGATTAACAAATCTATAGCTGAAAAAAATCTAAAGGATTCTTTCAACAGGAATTAAATAAAAAGTATTGACACGCAATCTCAGGTTTAATTAACAGCATATTTTTTTTCTGCCTTGGTACATAATATAATGGCTGCTATGGTGGCTCACTGGTAAAGAATCTGGCTGCCAGTGCATCTGATCCCTGGGCTGTGACGATCCCCTGAGTAGGCAACCCACTCTAGTGTTCTTGCCCGAGAAATTCCATGGACAAAGGAGCCTGGCAGGCTACAGTCCAGGGGGTCGCAAAAGAATCAGACAGGACTTCGAGACTAAAACAACAACAGCCTTATATAATGGTACATCTCACAGTCAATGATGTTTTGGAATTGATGAAATAAAGTACTCACTGGAGAATACCTTTAAATGTTTTCAAAACTCCTTAATCCATACCAAAGAGAAGAAAAACCTGTTAAGAACAGTGGGCCATCAGGTGGTAAAGAGAATAATGCAGAAATGGTATCATATAATTATCCATCATTACAGCAGCAGTGGACTGTTCCTTTAGCCCCAAGATGAGCAAAACTATAATGAATTTACTCCTAAATATCTAAGGTGAGTAAGCAATTCTCTTGTAGCAAATGACTTGCTGCTATGAAGTAAATTAACTCCTCCTGGCACCGTTTAATCAATCACTTCTTATGGGTTGTATCTTGATGATCTGGGAAGTTAATTTGCCACACAGGAGGATTTTTCTCCTATAGGGGATTTTATTCCTCCTACCTCACACTGATCATCTGGAGGCTGAAAAAGTCATCGAGATTACTGGGACACTTTAGAAGTTCTGTGTTTAAATGAAATACACAATGAGGTTCAAAACAAAAATGAATTCAGTGCTGTGAGGGAGCTTGGTAGATTTTCTTTCAGTCAACAGTTTCAAGGTTTGGTTTTGCTTTTGAGGGAAAAAAAAAATAGTAGGCTTAGGATTTGAAGCTTTCTTTTTTTCATTCTAGTTTTCTATAGGTTCTCTTTTAATGTTACCTCTCCTCTTCCTGTTGCTAAGCAGATGGGACACGTTGCTATGTGACATTTTACACAACCACTTTTATGCAGCTTCGATGGTAATGACCAGAGGTCATGAAAACATAATCACACACACTGAAAACTTGAGCACTTGCCTTTTTGTTCCTGGAAAACTACAGAGAATCTATCCCCCAAAATGTTATTTTTAGAATATATTAATAATAATGACATGTTTATTAAGTAAATTTTTCTAACTTTTACTCCAGTGGAGAGTCACAAAAACCCAGGATGATGTAAAGGGACACTGTCACCATCATCACCACCACCATCATCATATTTCAGGTGAGAGAAATGAGATTATGAAAGGTCAGCTCAGATGATAAATACACGGCAATGATGGGAAATGAGTTCCATTCATCTGACTTCCCATACAGAATACACCAAAGTGCCCTTTGAAGTACAGGAGAGCTGGAAGTTTTACACGTGTAATAAAACCTAATTTAAGGGTATAGTTTTACTTCCCATGGTTCCATATCCTAAATTTACAGCTTTCTTACTCTTAAATAAGAAATAATAAGAGTAATAATAATAACACATCGATTATCTGGGTTTTATTAGACACCCAAATAAATGCTGTCCTTATACCAGCTGACAGAATCCTAAACATTATGAAAAGTCAAAAGCTCAGAAAGTAAATAACATGCTAAAGTCCATCATTTAGTAAGTAGTTGTTGTTCTTTAGTCGCTAAGCCACGTCTGACCCTTTTGCAATCCCATGGACTGTAGCCTGTCAGGCTCCTCTGTTCACTGGATTTCCCAAGCAAGAATATTGGAGTGGGGTGCTATTTCATTCTCCAGGGGATCTTCCCAATCCAGAAACTGAACCTACATCTCCTGCGTTGGCAGGCAGATTCTTTAACACTGAGCCACCAGGGAAGCGCCCCTGGGTAGGTAGTAGAGCAGAATGAAAACTCACATGTTCCACTCTGGACTCCTAACCATTATACCGTACTTTCCAGCTGCTGGCTCTTTCAGATTCTTCAGAAGATCCTTTTTCCAATTATACTACAGGTTGCTTTTTCATCACTCCAGTTTTAATGTCTTTCATTCTCAAGGAATATACTGAACACTGTGAAACTTATGGCTTGAAATGCAATAAGAGGTGTGCATTCAGAAGACATGGTGAATTAGCTTGGTGATCGAGAACCGAAAAGTAACTATCATACAATGACAATAATGTGGGTAATTCATTGCTCTGTAATTTGTGGCTTCGATCCCTGGGTTGGGAACATCCCCTGGAGAAGGGCATGGCAACCCACTCCAGGATTCCTGCCTAGAGAATCCCCAGGGACAGAGGGGCCTGGCGGGCTACAGTCCATGGGGTCGCAAAGAACCAGACACAACTGAACGACTAAGCACAGCAAAGCACAGCCCACAAAACAGAGAAAAGCCAATGACCATGCTTGGTGCGCTAGGATGCCACACAGTTCAGCAGCTCGGTTTTTAGTCCAAATTTTTTAAATTGCTTTGCAAAATATTGACTAGATGCATAGGAACATTTATAAAAATTTGTAGTACAAAGAATCACAGTAAAATTCAAATCATACATCGCCATCCAGATAAAGAAACAGAGCATTTCCATTATCCATGGAGCCCCCACTTCCCTCCACAAGTAACTACTCTCCTCACTCTTATGTTTATCATTTCCTCTGTTTCTTTGTTGTTTCACTAGACCACATGCTTAGTTCATATTTTAGAACATGAATTTTCTAGATCTTCCCCTGCCTTCTAATGTGACTTGCACTGTTCACTTACATTTATGAGATGCATTTAACTTGCTGCTTATAACTGCAGTTCATTCTTTTTAATTGTTCTATGTATGTGGATATATTTGTCCTCTTTAATGATTATATCACAATGTATTTATCTATGCAAATTTTTAAAAATTAAAGTACAGTTAACTTGCAAGTTAAATTGTGTTAATTTCTGGTGTGCAGAAAAGTGATTCAGTTCTTATAGGTATATTCAGTATATGTATGTGTATATATATATATATATACTTCTTTTCAAATTCTTTTCCATTATAGTTTATTATAGAGATATTGAATACAGTTCCCTGTGCTATACAATAGGATCTTGTTGCTTATCTATTTCAGATACAGTAGTTTGTATCTTCTAATCCCAAGCTCCTAATTTATCCCTCCTCTACCCTTCCCCTTCGGTAACTGTAACTTTGTTTTCTTTATCTGTGAGTCTGTGTCTATTTGTAAATACATTCATTTGTATCATATTTTAGATTCCACATATAAGTGATTTTGCTACAAGCTTGTAATTGTTGTTGTTCAGTTGCTCAGTTGTGTCTGACTCTTTACAACCCCGTGGACTGCAGGACACCAGGCTTCCTGTCCTTCGCTATCTCCCGGAGTTTGCTCAAATTCATGTCCATTAAGTCAGTGATGTTATCTAACCATCTCATCCTCTGCCATCCCCTTCTTTTGCCTTCAGTATTTCCCAGCACTGGGGTCTTTTCCAGTGACTCAGCTCTTCATGTCAGCTGGCCAAAGTGTTGGATCAATTCCTTAGATGCTCATATATGGGAAATTTTTTGAGACCTGGGTTCAATGTGGGATTTTTTCCCAAAGGCTCTGCCTTTGCTTCTCCCAGATGCCTACTCACATTGTTAACTAAGGTTCACTTTAAGTTAAATTATTAACTTGAGTGTATTGAGACCACCAAGCTATGTAATTCGGATATGAACTCTCAGGGTGGCCTTCCTCCCTTTTCCCCAGCCAACACTAAGGTTTGAGATGAAAAATGTTTCTTGCTATCAGTGCTACCCTCCTCCGCACATGCATTTCAGGTCAGGGATCACGTTTACTTCGAGTTACCTCAACAGTGAAGGTGTAGTCTTTTGGGATCCTGGTTTTATTCAAAGGATCTCCTATTAAGTTTCCTTCCCCTCTCTCTTCTGTAGGAATGAAAAAGCCAAAGCTTAATGTCGTCTGGATTCAGCAAATACCTTCATTGAGAAAGCACCCTCAGTTCTAGTTTATTTCTCCAGATTCCTACTACCATCTAGTTTTAAGCCTCTGAGTAGATCATCAGAATTAGCTACAGAATTCCCAATTAAACCTGAGTCTTTAGATAAACTACAAATAATTTTTAGAGTTAGTATATCAAAGGCAAAACTTGGGATAGACTCATACTGAAAAAGTATTTATCTGAAATGCAAATCTAATGTTATTTCCTATATTTTTTTCTTGCAACATTCCACCAATGGAATTATTCTTTTCTTGCCAGTTCACTGTTGCATCTAAAGAGACTGTTAAAAAACTATCCTAAGCAGCATTTTCAGTTATTTGCAGGAAGGTCAGTCAGGCTATCAAGTTTGCCATATTGCTGGAAGCAGAGTTAGTACCTGTCCTTCTCATACCACCCACCCACTTTTATGAAACTGCGAAAGTCATTGGCCTCAGTGACTCTTAAGCACCCACATTATTTTTTCTGCATATCCTGGAATTTATAAAGGACCTTAGAGATCATCTCCTATAATCCCTTATGTTAAGATAAAGAAAACGGAGACTCAGAGAAAACAGTAAGACCAATATTAAGCCCAATCTAGTGGCAGGATGGAAGCTTGAAATCCTCACTCCTTCAACTTTCCACTCTACCATGTTGACTATGAAGATCAAATAAGCTAGTGATATCAAGGCACTAGACAGGACATAAAGTATTAAAAGCACATGATGTATTAGAATAAAAGTAAAGAATTTTAAAATGATTTTGATTACAAAGTCCAACAAAAAATTGAGCAAACTGAAATTTGAGATTTACTATAACATTTATGGAAGGAACCCCTTAGGAGTACAATAACCTATTTATACACTCTTTCCTTCCAGGAATCTTAAAAATAACAATGAGAAATTTTCTATGAATATTTAAAGAAAATAAATGAATGATATTAAAATAAAATATCTGGCTGGAAATATACTGTATTAAACAAGCATTTTGAACCTGGAATATAATGTATTCTCCATAGCGAATAAAACAAAACAAAAAAAAAAAAACAAAAACAGAACTTAATTAACAAAAGCCCTCTCTTCTTTCCTCCTTCCTCTTTTCTCACAAAGAAATGCTTTCAGAATGCTTAAGACTCTCACCATGCCACTTTCTTTGCTACAATCAGTGCATGATTGCCACTCAAATTGCTATACTGGTCCTTTTTCCTCGAGCTCTGCATAAAAAGAAGATGCAGATGAATAGATTTTCTGTGGGTTAATTTATTAGGAGTGCAAAGCAATTATCAGCAAGGTAAATCACGGAACATGAAGTACACTGTTACACGCTGGTTGCTGTATAATGTAGTCCCTTGGCCACAAATGCAATTAGAAAGTTATATTTTATTCCTTTTAATTTTAATTCCTGGTGTATCCTTGGCTTGATGCTGACAAGTTTGACTGTCCATCCATCTGTGATCAATAAGCAGAAATGTATAATAACTACCACAATTTTGTGTTTTTGATGCTATGGAATTCATGTTCATGATATGACAGCATAAATCTTCAAAATGAAGGTTGAGGAGTTTAACTGAAGAACTCAGTTCCCAGGGCATCAGGTTGTCAGTTTCTTGTGTGGCTGTCAACGGGTGAAATTATATTACTATCATGTGACCAGACTGATGTGAGATGAATTAAGCCGTGCTTGCAAATGCCTGTCACATTAATAGTATCCAAATCTTCCATTTCTAATTTTAAAGGGCAGGGCCTAAGAAATTCATGTTTACTAGGCTTTCAAGACACATAAAAGAAATCCTTGACAACAAAAGCAAACCTTCTCCCTACACAGACCAGTACAAATGGGAATGATACTAGTTTCAACAGAGAAGAGGGAGACTAACACCTCAGCTCTGCCATTTACCAAGTACAACTGGTCAAGCTTCCACAGCCCTCTCTGCCTCGGTTTTTCATTTATGAATTAGAAATAAGGACAACTTGTTGGTGGGATTTAATAATGTATGAAAGATATCTTGTTGTAAAGGCTCTATAAAGAGAAGCTGCTGGGATGATGTTGTTCATTTCTTATTTACTAAGAACTGAAACCCAGTGATAATATTAAAAGTTGCACACCCAAAGCAACACATCAGGCAATACCTACTTATAAGCCATCAAACTTGAAGAAAGCCATAAAATGGTACAGCAAAGTGAACGACCAGGATGTGCAGTGTTAGGAAAAAAGAAAAGATCATGGATAAAATGAGCCTTTATTCCGAGACACAGATTCAAAGAAAGACAGTGGCAAATGCAAGACTCCATGGGAAGGCAGAGATGTCATCCAAGTGTTAGCCTGGACAACGCAGGAAAACGAGATAGGATGAAAGGAGCTATTCACAGAAGTTGAAGAAGAATCTTCAACCATCACTCAGTTTGAAGCATTCCTATCTGTACTAATAGACTATTAGAAGCTCCTGAGTGAGGTGGCAATTTGAAAATTATCCTAACCTACATGCTTTCAATTTCTTTCTTTTTTTAAGCTTATGAGGTCCTATTGTGGAGAAAGTCTTAAAAAAGGAAAAGACCAACCAGAAGATTATTGTCCTAAGATAGATAAGAGGTGATGAACGTGGCAGGGACAGTCGGTGACTTGATCTATGATGTGAGCTCTGGAGTAAAGGAAAAATCAACACCTGCTACAACTTTCTCCTCTGAACTAGCTGAAGCCTAAACATCCAAGTTGATGCCCTTCTTTTAGCGAAAGGCTCTGCTCTCAATGATACTGTAAATATTCTGCACAGAGAGTAAAAATTAAATTTTTCACATTTTAGCACCTCAGGGTGAATCCATTTGCTTTTCGTTTTTCCTAGAGCAGATGGACATCGGGGAGGTGGCAGACTAAAGCAAAGAAGGACTTAAAAAGGGAGCTGAGGGGGTACTGAACCTTGGTCTTTATACAACTGTACGTGGGGCTGCCCTTGAGGATAATGATCATGGCGCCAATACTGTTCTGAATAACCAAATGTGATCCTGGAAGATGATCTCAGTTACCTTGAGAGTTAAAAACGAATGTTTTCATGTAACACGCTCTAAAGAAATAGTGATGTGAAAACAGTCTTTCTCCCAACTCACCCTCCTGCTTTCGGGGGACTTCCGTGCTCGCGTGTGTTCCTGCCCCTTCGTGTGAACAGATGGAGGGTCTCTCCAGTCTCTCCTTGCACCTCTATTACCCGAACGTCTTTTTCGCTTCATCGCCTTTCCTTCTCTTGAGATAACCCATCATTATTGTCTCCGCTTACCTATGAAATATGTATTTTATGTTTAACTTACATGTACACATTGAAATGAGTCGTCAACGTGACCATGGATTGATACATTCTAAAATAAGGACATGCAGGTATTCATGCTCTTGAGTCCCCAACTCCAGTGAACTGTAGCCCTCATAGCTCTTCACTTTGAAAAAGGCTTGTGTTTTCTGGGCTTAATCACAAACGTGTCACAGGTGGACGTACTTGCTCTTTTTTGAAAGTGATCACTTGACACTGAATGACACCTCCAAGTAATCATGTTTATAATCAATTAATGGGAGAGGAGGAACGAGGGAGACTCAAAACCACTTTGATTCACAGGGAAACAAAAACCAGATTCCACAACTTTGAGGTCGGTATAAACTTGGAAAAGATCTACACCTGTAGCTCTTGAGTCATCAAGAGATCACGAGTTATTCACCAACTTGTGGTACAAAATAAGGTCCCATATTCCAAATGAGTTGTTTTGAGCCCTCCCAGGTCCTCCCCATCCTTTTCATAGCTGCATTCCACTCTGCTCCCAAGATGCAGCTCTCTAAGTAATTTCTGGGGACCTTGAGCAGCTCAGTCACCATGCCTGACCCGGTCTTCTCCACTGCTTGCTTTTTGCCTGCAGCACATGCCACTCCTGTGGCCACATGAACCACAGGGTCACCACATCAGTGCGTCCTGTTAATACTACCTCTGCCATCTGGGCTGCAACCGCCCTCCTTATTTCTTCTCCCAACTCTCCTTACCGCACACTCTGTGCACTTTCACACATCCCTCATGGCACTGAAACATACGTCATGTCACACATTCTGTTCTCTTTGCTTAGAAAGTCCTTTTTCCCCTGTACCTCCCTTGTCCACATGGACAGCCATTTAAACCTCAGCTAAACTGTAATCTTCGCCATCACATTAACCCTGGGAGGTGACTCAGATGGAAAAAAAAATTACCAGGCTCCTCCGCCCATGGGGTTTTCCAGGCAAGAGTACTGGAGTGGGGTGCCATTGCCTTCTCTGCTACAATCAGCTAGACAGACCCATTTAGAAATTTTACCAGCTCACCAACAACCAAGCCGTTTGTTCATTAGTTTTTTTTGTTTTTTAAGGGTTTTCATGGTCCTTAATTAGAATGAATTTTACACCATGATTTAGAATTCGGCCTTGATTCAGTCCAAAACACATTCTTAAAAAATCTACTTGAAGTATTAGTGTATTTGAGAATAGCAGAGAGGGTAAGGCAATGGGTATTTAAGGTCAGTTGCATGGAGGATAAAAGAGGTAGGTAAAATTAACTTACCTACTTCAATGTTGCAGAAAATTTGAAAAACTAAGCTGTCAAAAAAAAAAAGAGAGAGAGAGAGCAAAACCCCTGCACATTGCTACTCAGCATAATTTTGCTTAGAAAATAGCATTATTTCTACTTGATTTGATTTCGTGTGGTTAGGTTTGGAGGAAACGTTATTTATTATATACACAGCTAAGCTTATGAAATTATCCACAAATGTTCTAGTGTAGTACATACAGCCAACAACACGGTTGCCTGTTGCATCAATTTGGAAAAGAGAAAAAAATTAGCCATGTAATAGTTAATTCAATTTATAAAATTAAATGTGTATTGAAAATATGCCTGGTAAATATTATGCCATCTGCACATGCTCAAACAGCGAGCCTGGTTAATATTTTATAGTTTATCTGATAAAGTTAACAAAAGAATTTAGTCAGAGCGGAGACATACACTGAATATTTCATCACCTTCTTAATTGCAGAATACAGACAAGACATTTTTTTCCCTTTGGGAAAAATAAATGTTAAAAGTTATTACAGATGGAATCAGTTTGGCAATTAGGTTGAAATCCAACTGAAACCAAGCAGAAATTGACGGCTGCAAACATCACAATACCAAAGTATTTTCAGCCAGCTCCATCAATTTACATGATGAAACAGAAACGTGGATAGCAATGCTGTGTTACTCTGCTAGCAGAGATTATATTAACACAGAAGAAAAACTGGTTTTGTGCCTTTTTTTCCCCAATAGTTAATTCACAGTCATCAAGAGCTGTCATTCTTATGCACAGCAGACAATATGATATACCTAAGGCTTTTCATTCTGACTTCTGATTTAAAGGTCTTCAGCTTGTGCTGTGGACCTTAACCTTGAAGCCAAGTGCAAATTAGCTTTAAATCAATGAAGCTGATTAAAGCTCCATTGTGGTGGAGCCCTTAATAGAAGAAGGGAAGGGAAGGAACCACTTGAAAACAGCAAAAGATTGGCCTCTCTTAACTTGGAACATATGTAATGCTTTTCAGCTCTCCTCTACCCTGACAGAATCATGAATGGTTTTAAGGCTATTTACCTGCTAAGAGAATGGAACCAAAGTTTCCAATTCAGTGGAAGAGGCCAATATCAAAGGTATTTTTTCACAAGCACTAGAATATAAAAGGTTATTTTAAAAAGAAGTAAAGAGGGGAACATCAAAACCTCTCCCAGCAGAGCCCAAGAAAATCAAGTTTCCCTCACGTGAAAAACAATTCTATTTTAAGTACTTTGGGTTTCTGCTTATGTTTGTTTGGTTTTGCATTTTAAAATACACCATTTCTCAGAAACGAAACGTAGTCGCCAACTTCAGACTATCTAAAGAAAAAAGTTTTTCCTCACTCACAAATGAATAGATCTCCCAAAAATATGCCAAAAAGTTCTTTGCTTTGGTGTGTGAGTATGCATGCTCAGTCACCTCTGATTCTGCGACCCCATGGACTGTAGCCCACCAGGCTCCTCTGTCCATGGAATTTTCCATGCAAGAATACTGCAGTTGGTTGCCATTTCCTCCTCCAGGGGATCTTCCCAACCTGAGATCAAACCCACATCTCTTTGGAACTGGCCAGAATAAACTCCCATCAACAGATAAGACCATTTATTACTCTACACTCTACCACCAGCACCACCCACCCATCACCACAGAAACTCAGCCCAAAGGATTTACCAATTCTTCCCAATCTAATGCTACAATTCAAACCACCCTTCATGGGAATACCATCCTACTGAAACAGTGACCTTCTTGACCACGTCCATTGTGTAGATGAATTCTTATTCTTGTATTTCAGTTTTAATGAGTTTGAAATTATGGAAAAGAAACTTTTGCCAAGGATATCAGGGGAAATAAAGCAAATACAAAAGGGCCTACTTCCTGCATTCGTGGATATAAAGCGCTTTCAACAGTGCTTGGCCTATGGCCTGTGCTCAACAAACATCAGCTACTGGCTCTTCATTAATCTCCTGAATGGGATGTGCACACTTAACCAAGAGGGAGCTCTCAGTTTTTCCTTTTACCTCCCCTTGATTGGACCAACCCCAAAGCTCTGCATTGAAACCCTCTAGAAGTCCTCTCCTACTCCAAGTTCTATGGAAGCTTAATGGAGGAAGAACAGGCAAAAGGAAACTGGACTAGAAAAAAAATCAGTTCCATCTAAGTGACTAAAAACATGCTAATGGTCACCAAAGGTACAGAAATATCCATTTAAAAAAACATGTACACTAAAAATAGAGCAGAATAAATCCTTCCACACTATGTTTTATAAAATTTTGGCTGCACCCCAAGACATGCGGAACTTTAGTTCTCTAACCAGGGGTCGAACCCACACACCCTGTATTGAAAGGCAGAGTCTTAACCACTGTACTGCCAGTGAATTCCATTTCCCACTTTTGAAAGTTAAAAAGTATCATGCTCGCCATCCACTGAGCCGTGGCTACACAACTACAGGGGGAGAGAAAAGACAAGGAGAGAAGGTTCAGGCATCAGCCCATGATTTCTTATTTGTCATCAACAAGATGTTGTGAGAATAGTCAAACTGTCAGTTTGACGATGACAACTCTGGAAAGGGGTACCATTAAATGCAATCTGTTATTATTGATGAGGAGGAGGAGGACAACAAGATCCTGCTTCTATGCAGGATCTCCTTAGCTACAACAGTCTGCCTCAAGGAAGCCCAAGCTGTTTTGAAATCGCAGTAATGCTTACTCATCAACATTTAAAAGAACCCCTGGACAGACTTTCCTGGTGGTCCAGTGGTTAAGACTTCATGCTTCCAATGCACTGGGCGGGAGTTCCCTGGTCAGGGAACTAGATCCCATATCCAGCAAGCCACAGCAAAGATCTTGAGAGGCACAGCCAAATAAATAAATAAATATTTAAAAAACAATAACCCCAGGAAAGCATTTTAGAGGTTGCCAATAAAATGAAAAGCAAAATCAAACAATTAAGAGTAACTGTCATCTGGGAAAATTACAGACACTTTTTATACCCTCATTTCATTTGCTAACAAGCCATTCATTTGAATACATTATACCAATGACTAGGACTAACCTTACAAGTAGATTAAGATAGTGTGCCAGAGTGGCAAAATTTAAGAAACTTTCTTTGCCCCAAAATATCTCCCTTGGCCTGATATAAAAATTCTCAGCAATGTGTCATTAAAGGTCTTTCCTCTGGATTTCTCAGCAATTAGATCTCAATTTTTCTAATACAAATGCTTCTGGATTTTATCAAGAAATTCTATCAAAAAATAATAAGACAAAGTAAAATAAAATAAAAATCCAGTTATTAACTCAACAGAATTTTATTGAGCACTGAATGTGCTGGGCAATTTTCTAAGTGTGGGAACAGAATTGTGAATTAACTTTTCAAAAATTCCTATCTTTAAAGGATTTTAAATTCTAAATGGACAGAAAATAAAATAATACTGCAATGTTATTTTTTAAAAAGGTAGTCAACTATCTTCATATCCTAAAAATATGTTGTTTTGTTATCTGATGTTTTTCACTGCTTTGAGGAGGGATTCCTTTTTCCATGGAATGATTAGTCACCTGAAAAGCTGGGACGGCTTCAGAATATAAGTCACTAAGGGAGTAGCAAGCCCCCTAAAAACAAAAATCATTCATTTCAAGATTTTGCTTAGAACTGGCTAACCCAGGGTTGTTCTAAAGACCAAGCACTTGAGTAGGCATAAAGACCTAGCACTAGAATAGGCAAAGCCACAGATTCAAAGAGGACTTAAAATAAAGCATCTTTTGTAGCTTCCATGAAAAAAATAGCATCCAAAGAGCATCAGTAAACAAGCTCAACTTTCTCCTGCTACTTTTCAAAACATGAGAATGAAAGATTTGTCTTCTCCCATTTATTTCTGGTGCTCAGTTTTGCAGCCACAGAACTGGAAGAAGAACACAGTTCTGGAGCTGCCAGCAGGGGACCAGGGCCTATGGCAGAGGGACGAAGACACACACCCTCCATCCAGTCATTGGCACCCTCTTGATAGTATTCCTCCTTCAAGATCATATTGCTCCCAAAAGTCAGAGCTCTCCTACCTGACTGAGGGCACACAGAGGATCAGCATCTTTCTAAGAGCACAGCTGTGCTTCCTTCCAAATGAAGGTGCCAACAAGTTTTCGGAATTTTTAAAAGTTCTTTATGCATCCCAGAAAACAAAGAGAAACCTGTTTGAGCCTTGAACTCCTGGAGAGCAGCTAGGCTAGCCTTCCACAGACTGGGACAGAGTTCAACAAATTGGTTAACAATTGTTGGACAGAGTTCAACAATTGCAGTCAGCTGCACAGGCTGAATGGGGTCATCAGTCAACATAAGCTTCTCATGTCAGCAAGACCTCCCTAACACCAGCCCCAGACACAGAGTATCCCTCATACCTCCAGCACCCTGACAAATAAGATGAATAGGAAGTATGTTTAGCCCACTTTCCCTTCACCAAGTGGTTTCTGAGAATGCGCATGTGGGTATACGCATGTTTGTATATGTGTGTGTGTTGATATCTAATTCTCTGCAGATACATATAGGGATAGAAACCAGGATATTCCCAACATTGCGAAGACTCATATACATCCCACCAGCACTGCAAGGCTGCTGTTTGTTCCTATGTGACATGCCCTGTTGCCCACACCAGAGGATACACACTGTCCAGAGAAACCAGACTGAATCATGGTCCAGGAAGCACCATTTCAAGTTATCTTTAAGTTCACAATCAACACAGCTTATGTTAGCAGGGTTGGAGGATGCTCTTCTGAGTCCATTTCCCATCTCCTTACACAATCTACACCCCTGTAACTCACCACCCTCCGTACCCCATATGCAATTCTGTATCTCTCACTGTTATTAACTCCATCTAGGACTTGTATTTCCATACAGGTTACAAATGTGATTGAATTGACGTCAAAATGCCCACGAAACCTCCCAGATCTTCCCTCCCTCTTCTATGGTCCACATCTTCCCCTCCATGTTTCTACTGCAAAAGTTCAAATGTGTCCAGTGGCAGCCAGCTTCTGACTTTGAAAAATCTTGAGGAAGCTGGGATAAACTCCAGCGTGATGCGAGTGGCAGGTGACCCGTCTCCTCTCCACAGTACGACGGGTTCACAGCTGACAAAGGTCACCATCCCAGGAGGCAGCCTTATGAGAGAAGCCGCAAGACCACGGGAGGCTGCTGACTCTGTGATCATATTCTACCATTTGGCAAAGGTGTAGACTGCTCTTGGCAGCCACTGTCAGGCTAAATCGCATTTTACTCCTTAGTGACACTGAAGAATGCTATCTATTCGCTGAATAACAGCTCTACAAATCCCGTGAGATGATTTTTTCAAGGGCACAAATGTGCCATCAATCCACTCGTAAGGCTATTTAGTTTATGCTCTTGTCTCTATAATTCTTCTGGAACAAGGGGGCCATTTTTAAAGTCTGTTTATTTATTTATATCTGGCTGCACTGCCTCTTCCTTGCTGCGTGTGGACGTTCTCTAGTTGTGGCATGTAGGGGCTCCTCTCCATTGGTGTGCCGGCTTCTCACTGCGGCGGTATATCTGGTTTCTGTGTTGGCATTCGTGACCATTGAAACCATGACCATTCCAACACTTTCTAAATCTCTTTCAAATATTTAAAATAAGTTCAAATCAGCTACACGTGTCAAGGTTGTTTATGAGATCAAACACAGCACACATGATGGAAAATAAAATGACTCGCTGTATCTTAGCCTACATAAAACATAGAGGAATCTCAAAATATAAAGAGAAGCATAACTGCTTGCTCTTGATTTGGCAGATGATTATTTGTTCTCTTCTCACTCCATCCCAGTCCCGATTCAAAATAGTATTTAAAATAAAGCAAACCACACTGAAAGTATAGTAGAGTGTGGATGGTTTTTTTTTTCCCCCTTAGATTCTTCAAAGTGTAGGTTAGGCTGATCACCTGTTTCACTTCCTTTTATAAGATTTTTAATTGGGAGGATAATTGCTTTACAATGTTGTGTTGGTTTCTGCCTTATAGCAACATGAATCGGCCGCTCTTGAACCTCCCTCCCACCCCGCACCTGTCCCATCCCTCTAGGTTGTCACAGAGCACCAAATTGAGCTCCCTGTGTCATATAGCAACTTCCCACAACCTGTCTATTTTACATATGGTAATATACATCTTTCAGTGCTACTCTCAATTCATCCCACCTCCCCTTCCCCTTCCGCTGCGTCCACAAGTCTGCTGTCCACGTCTGCATCTCTATTCCTGCCCTGCAAATAGGTCCATCGGTACCATTTTTCTAGATTCCATATACATTGTCTCACTTTCTCAATCATTTAAAGAAATTTAAAGAATTTGACCAAAAACCTAAATCTACTCTGTGGCAATTAGATAGTTATAACAAGAAAAAGCATCATAGTTGTGTACAGGGCGACACACAGGAAACGTTTATTATTTTTTAAAAAAAGACTGGAGAAATATTTAGGAACTGTATAATCAATTTTAAAGCTGAGAAAAATTAAATACGGGGTTTATTCCTCCTGAGATTGTGAACAACCTCTATAAAAAGTATCCTAAAAGCTCCCTTTATTTTAAAATGGACATTCTTGGGACTCCAACACAAGTCAATCGATGAAGAAATTGGATGCTGACAATATGAAAAAGGTGAAAAAAAAATTAACCTTTCTTTGGTAGAAAGTTCCATCCCATGGAAGAAAAATTAAAGTGTTTGGAGGAGGGGAAGAGGGAAGAAAAGGCGCCAGCGAATTTAATAATTGCTGAGAAACCGAAAAGGGTGATAATATAAATCACGAGAGAAGTGCAATAGGGCAGCTATTCGAAATTTGTTTTTCACACATCTAGTGCAAAAACAACAGCTCTCGCAGGAAAGGTCAATCCACCCACACGTTCATCTCCAATCAAGCAGCATTTTGAGAATCCGAATGTGATTGCTAATCTCTCGCATGCCAAGATGAAGGGGTTTTCATTTCAATCTATCTATTACCACCAGCATTTTACATTCATTACGGTCAGGGGTTGAAGCACAGACTAGGTGTCTGGCTGGTACAGAATTCCAGCACTTCCCTCATCACACTAGAATGGAATTAACATATTAACACGCATACGCATACACACACAGAGATACACAAAACTATGCTAGAGCAGCATGAAGCATCTGATTTTCTTTTGCCCAAGTAATAAGATTCAGACTTAAGGCATCTTTTGCAACCTGACTTTGCGCCCTTGAAACCCTCGCTGGGGTCCTCTCAGGTGTCATAGCTTGCTGCATGCGCCATAACAAGGCACAGGAGTAGTAAGAAGCAAGAGGCAATTAGCAGGGGCCATCTTTGCTTCTGTGACTTTTAAGTCAGACCCCGAAACTTTCTTTACATGTGGCTGTGTCTTAATTTCCTTTCTACAAATAGTTCAAGCACTTTATTTTAAATTACCAGATATAGTGTTCCTTTTGTTTAGTTGCTAAGTCATCTCCAACTCTTCTGCAACCTCATGGACTATAGCCCGCCAGGCTCCTCTGTCTTTGGGATTTCCCAGACAAGAATACTGGAGTGGGTTGCCAGTTCCTCCTCCAGGGCATCTTCCTGACCCAGGGATCAAACCTGTGTCTCCTACGTTGTAGGCAGATTCTTTACCACTGAGCCACCATGGAAGCCCCATCAAATATAATATGAAGAGAAAAATAATGCATAAAACCAGTGTACACTTTAATGAACCCTTGAATAGTGGCATAACCCACACTCATGGCAAGAAATAACAGACCAGACATGGATGGACCTAGAGTCTGTCACACAGAGTGAAGGAAGTCAGAAAGAGAAAAGCTAATTTCACATATTAATGCATATATATACGTGGAATCTGGAAAAAATGGTTCAGATGAACTGATTTGCAGGGCAGGAATAGAGACAAAGAAATAGGATAGAGAGAGAATGGATGTATGGACATGGAGGGTGAGGGGGATAATCTGGGAGACTGGGATTGATAGATGTGCATTGCCGTGTGTAAAACAGATAGCTAGTGGGAACCTGCTATATGACGCGGGGAACTCAGCTTGGTGCTCTGTGATGACCTAGATGTGTGGAATGGGGGGGTGCAGTGCAGGGAGAGGGTGAGAGAGGTCCAAGAGGGAGGGGATATATGTATAATATAGCTGATTCACTTCATTAAATAGCAGAAGCTAAAACACCTTTGTAAAGCAGCTACACATGCGTGCTAAGTCATTTCAGTCGTGTCCTGCTCTTAAGCATCTGCCTGCAGTGTGGGAGACCTGGGTTCAATCCCTGGGTCAGGAAGATCCTCTGGAGAAGGAAATGGCACCCCACTCCAGTACTACTCTTGCCTCGAAAATTCCATGGACGGAGGAGCCTGGTAGGCTATAGTCCATAGGCTCGCCGAGTCAGACATGACTGAGCAATTTCACTATTCTTTGTGACCCTATGGACTGTAGCCTGCCAGGCCCCTCTACCCACAGGATTCTCGAGGCAAGCATGCTGGAGCGGCTGCCATGCCCTCCTCCAGGGGATCTTCCTGACCCAGGAACTGAACCTGCGTCTCCTGCGTTGCAGGTGGATTCTTTACCCATTGAATCACCTGGGAAGCCCTTATTACGCATACCTAAAATGTGGTTGAATTATTGATTTTTATTGATGAAATTCAAAGAATATATTCCATCAGGTCTGGCTTTGTTTTGCTTCATCTTTGCTTGTAGCTTTAAGATCGATTCATATTCTTCCATGTATGTGTAGTTTGTGCTGTGCTAAGTTGCTTCAGTTGTGTCCAACTCTTTGCGACCCCAAGGACTGTAACCTGCCGGGCGCCTCTGTCCATAGGACTTTCCAGGCAAGAATACTGGAGTGGGTTGCCATTTCCTCCTCCAGGGGATCTTCCCGACCCAGCAATCAACCCAGTGTCTCTTAGGTCTCCAGCACTGGCACTTATTTTTTATTGCTGCATGCGTGCATACTAAGTTGTTTCAGTTGTGTCTGACTCTTTGTGACCCCATGGACTGTGGCCCAGCAGGCTCCTCTGTCCATGGGAATTCTCCAGGCAAGAATACTGGAATGGGTTGCCATTTCCTTTCCCAGGGGATCTTCCCAACCCAGGGATCAAACCCTTGTCTCTCAAGTCTCCCTCATTGGTGGGGAGGTTCTTTACAACTAGTGCCAGCTGGGAAGCCCCTTATTGTTGCATACTGCCTTCCAATGCACGAATATGTCACAGTCGATTTATTCAATTGAATTTTGACGGGCATTTGGGATATGTGAAAGTGAAAGTCGCTCAGTAGTGTCCGACTCTTTGCAACCCCATAGTCCCTGGAATTCTCCAGACCAGAATACTGGAGTGGGTAGCCTTTCCCTTCTCCAGGGGGTCTTCCCAAGCCAGGGGTTGTACCCAGGTCTCCCACATTGCAGGCGGATTCTTTACCAGCTGAGCCACAAGGGAAGCCTATTTGGGATATAAATATATACATATATAGCCCATTACAGGACAGCTGTGAGAAGTGTTAGCCATATTCTGGTATACATAAACAGAAACTGATGGAGGATACATACATAAGCATGGAATTACTGGATCATACTGCATATGTATGCTTAGTTTCACCAGACACGGCAAAAATTTTCCAAAGTTTCCATTCCACCAACAATGCCTAAGAGTTCTTGTTCTTTTACATTTCCAACAACACTTAGGTATTTTAGGTTTGGTGTTTTTTCGCAGGTCTAGTTGGCATCCGTTTCCTTTTTAAATAGAAGAGCTGGAGAGAGAAGCCCTCACTGGGCTTTTTGACCCTCTTATAGTCCATACTCACTGACTCATTCTAAAGGTCATCAAAACTCTGTCTTGTCAGTGTGCACTATTAGAGAGCCCCTTAATTTAGAATTTATTGAGGTGATAATCCATTAGTTATCAGTTCTAAAGGAGCTATTACGTTTTTAAAAATCTGGACAAATGTCTTGAGAAAAGAGAATAAATCTATCAAAGACCCAGGCAGCAGACTTATATCTAAGATGGAGAAGAATAAACAGTTCTGTGTTATCTGTAACTCAAATAAACAAACACGAGATTCGGTAGGCAAAAAAAATCAGATCTTCTTAATGTGGCTGAGAAAGTTAATCACAAAGAAAAATCACTCTGAGAAAAGCGGTGTGGGAACATGGGAATTAAATAAAGAAAAAAGCTCCTCTTCCTTCATTTCTGTCTCCTCCCACACACACACACACAGATACACACACATACACACGATTATTTCACTCACCACCTCCAGCACTAATTAGTGAGCGACTTCCTTTCCCTGGAAATGCTGACAAGTTCCAGCTGAATACATTTTTAAAGAAAAGAAAACTGAAAATTATTTGAATCTGAGTTCATATTTTTTTAAGAGTCTGTTTCTCTTGTGACCGAGTTCTATATATACAGAGCTAAACCCCAAATGGGTGTTATCTCCACAAGGGAAGGACAGGGCTCTGTATGAAGATCCGAAAGATGTTTCCTAAATGACTCTTTTGTTTTCTATTTAGAAAAATGACAAGAACAATAAACTTTTATATAAAGGCACAGAAGCTTAACATAGTCAAAAGATACCTCTTCATCCTTGATGGAGCATTTGTTTTTCAGGCTTTCAGAATCGACTATGGTTCTCCTTATCTAGATCTATTTAGACATCAAAAACAATCAAAAATTCAATTTATCCCTTATTTTGGAGATTATTTACAATGGTGTATTTCGTCTCTCTGGCAAGATTCTACAACGTGTAGGTTAGATAAATAGTAAACTGGCAGATGGAATATGAAGTGATTGCCTTTCTGACATGAACTCATTTGCAAACACAAGTAGGGGATTTTAGGTAATATTACTAGGAAATGAACCAGTGGTTCACAATTACCATATCTATCTGGGGGAGCTCTTTAAAACACACATTTTAAAATGCACATATCCTAAAAATTCTGATTCAACAGCACTGGGGTATCATATTTATTTTTTAAAATTACTCTAGTGACTGTGAAACCTAGACAATGTTAAAAACCAGTGAAATCAGGAGGAAGAAGAAAGATGGAAAAATCAAATGCCAAAGGCCCAATCTCTTAAGTTTGAGGCTCTCTAAAGGTTATTAACATTAGAGTTAGTATTTCAAATTTATGGTATGAGATGCTCATAAAACTCCTCCCACTTTCTCCTTTCCCCTCCCAGCCACTATAATAGAGAAATATGACCACAAGCTTGTCAGTCTGAACCCTATTTCTCTTGAGAAGGGCTATATTTCAGCTGAGTTCACTTTCCCCCTTTCCACAATACACAGGACTTTATTTCTGGGGGTTTATTAAATGCATTCCACAATGTTCTGGTTTATGATAACTTTGTTCCACATACTCCCATCATATCCAAACATTTTTGCTTTTTCAAATATGAAACAACTGAGGAATGAAACTGATCCAACGTTGCTTTTTCAAAAGCCATAATAATTTTGATGTATCTCTTTCTTTGAAGAAAAATATTACTGTGTACTCTATTAAAAACGGGACAGGTCACAAAAGAAACAAACAAACCTTGAGTAGAAGCCTGTATAGTTTAGAGTCTTGCAAACTATCAAAATTTTACTGGGATAATGTATACTAAGTGAAGTAAAACCAGAATTCTAGTTATACCTAACCATATACTGACCAGGTTCCAACCCAGTCTGAAAACTAGGAATCTGTTAATCCTGACTATACTAACCCCAGGCTGCTAACTCTAAGAAATACATTTCCAGCACAAAACACACAACAGCAAGGGGGTGGGAGCAGGGTGGGGGGCAGGGAAATGCCAGTAAATCAGGCTATAAAATAATTCACTATAATTTTGTATTTTACCTTTTCAGATAATAAATATTTTACCTTCTGGATCAGATGGCATGGTTTCTATTAAAGTAGCACAAGCTAAAATATGGTCATTCTAAAAGACTATAAAAAAAACAAAGCATCAAATGATTGCATATAACCAAACTAGAATTTTATGATCAATTCTATAAAAATAATAATTAATCTCCTGAATTCTAAGTGGCAGACACTTTGCAGAATAGGAAACGACAAGAAACTCATTGATAACAGATCATTAAGGAACAATATGCTTTTCTTGAGTAATAACAAAATGTTGCTTCCTTCTCACTAAAAGCCACAAAACTATTAGCTAAAGCATTATTTGAATGGTCTATTAAAGCCAAGGAACTAATAAAAAAACATGAGGTTATTACTTTCAATGATTAAAAATCGCCACCCATTATAAATATATCCAGTAATCTGAAATTGCCTAGAAGGAAATCGGATGTAGATACCATTTTCCTGGATGAAAGCTGACTTCTTTTCCTTTACCAAGTATTTTCTCTTTTATAGCAATCTCTCTGTCTTTTCTTCCTCCAACGGGGAAATAAACACAAACATTACAAACCAGTGCGGTGATATCCAGTGTGTGTTAGTCACTCAGTGGTGTCTGACTCTTTGAGACCCCATGGACTCTAGCCTGCCAGATTCCTCTATGAAATTCTCCAGGCAAGAATACTGGAGTTGGTTGCCATTCCCGTCTCCAAGGGATCTTGCCAACCCAGAGGTGGAACTGGGTCTTCCACACTGTGGACAGATTCTTTACCGTCTGAGCCATTACCTTCAGAGTAAATAATATCAGTTTTAAAAAAACAAAACATTCAAGTTTTCCAGGTAAAGTCATTCTCATTCCTTCCCTTTGTTCTACATATTAAATATACAAAAGCTAAGCCATTATAAGTAAAATAAGATTTAAAAAACACTCATGATAAAATTTGAGTCTCAGAATTAGAATATGGACTTATTTTCCCCCAACCAGGTAAGAGTGCTAAGTGTTCTCCCTGTGGCCAGCAAACTAGGAAAAGTTTAATTTTTTTCACCTACATTTGAGATTCTCAAGGGCCTTCTCTATAACCCTTGAAAGCAAACTTGTCATAGCTACTTATACTCCTGAATGGAAATAAGAGTAATAAGTTTAGAAAATAGAGCCTCTTCAAATTATTATAAAATGTATTTGTCATCATTTGTCATCATGAGCATGATTGTATAAACTAGTAGCTAAGAGCTAGTGAACTTCTCGGATCTTAAATTCAAGTCTTGATATTGATTTTTCACTTTGTCACTATTTCCTCAAAAAAACAAAACAGTGTGAGAGTATGATGTGGCAGAACTAAATATTATAAGAACTATTCCAGGTACAAAAGTAAAATATGTATTTTAAATATTTAAATATGTAGTTGAGTTTCCAAAACAAACAAAAAGATGGGATAGCTATCCCTAAAGCCTGAAAATATCTAGAAATCTTGAAGCAAAAATTAATAAAACAATGCCTCATATGATATGATGGTATATAACACAACCCAAGTGAATCTACAGCAATTTATCAAATTTAGTAAGACATGTCAGCAAAGTTGCTAGATGTAGTTGTGACATGAAAGTCAAAACTCATTTATGTACAAATAAAACATTTAACTAGTTTCAAATATACCATTTTAATATCAGCAAATATTAACTATTTAGAACAAAAGTCATGAACACCTGTGAGAGAAAATGATCAACTTTTGTTTGAAGACACAGGAAGATGTAAATAAATAGAGAACTTATCATTTTCATGTCTTAGAAAATTGAAATACTGGGACAATGTCAATTCTTCCCAGACTGAGCAAGAGTTGGAGCAATTTCAACCAAGATTCACAAGAGACTTAACGTGGAAATTAACATGCTAATTCTACGGTGTGTATGAAAGTGCAAGAGATCAAGAAGAGTCAAAACACACCTGAAGAAGTCAAGTGAAAGTTTGTCCTCGCCAAATAGAAAGACTACAAAGGCATTTTTAATTAACATGGCATAGAATTAGGGTGAAAAGTGAAAGTTAAATTCGCGTGAAAGTGAAAGTCGCTCAATCGGGTCAGACTCTTTGCTACCCTATGGACTACACAGTCCATGGAATTCTCCAGGCCAGAATACTGGAGTGGGTAGCCTTTGCCTTCTTCAGGGGATCTTCCCAACCCTTAAGAGTGCTAAGTGTTCTCCCTGTGGCCAGCAAACTAGGAAAAGTTTAATTTTTTTCACCTACATTTGAGATTCTCAAGGGCCTTCTCTATAACCCTTGAAAGCAAACTTGTCATAGCTACTTATACTCCTGAATGGAAATAAGAGTAATAAGTTTAGAAAATAGAGCCTCTTCAAATTATTATAAAATGTATTTGTCATCATTTGTCATCATGAGCATGATTGTATAAACTAGTAGCTAAGAGCTAGTGAACTTCTCGGATCTTAAATTCAAGTCTTGATATTGATTTTTCACTTTGTCACTATTTCCTCAAAAAAACAAAACAGTGTGAGAGTATGATGTGGCAGAACTAAATATTATAAGAACTATTCCAGGTACAAAAGTAAAATATGTATTTTAAATATTTAAATATGTAGTTGAGTTTCCAAAACAAACAAAAAGATGGGATAGCTATCCCTAAAGCCTGAAAATATCTAGAAATCTTGAAGCAAAAATTAATAAAACAATGCCTCATATGATATGATGGTATATAACACAACCCAAGTGAATCTACAGCAATTTATCAAATTTAGTAAGACATGTCAGCAAAGTTGCTAGATGTAGTTGTGACATGAAAGTCAAAACTCATTTATGTACAAATAAAACATTTAACTAGTTTCAAATATACCATTTTAATATCAGCAAATATTAACTATTTAGAACAAAAGTCATGAACACCTGTGAGAGAAAATGATCAACTTTTGTTTGAAGACACAGGAAGATGTAAATAAATAGAGAACTTATCATTTTCATGTCTTAGAAAATTGAAATACTGGGACAATGTCAATTCTTCCCAGACTGAGCAAGAGTTGGAGCAATTTCAACCAAGATTCACAAGAGACTTAACGTGGAAATTAACATGCTAATTCTAAGGTGTGTATGAAAGTGCAAGAGATCAAGAAGAGTCAAAACACACCTGAAGAAGTCAAGTGAAAGTTTGTCCTCGCCAAATAGAAAGACTACAAAGGCATTTTTAATTAACATGGCATAGAATTAGGGTGAAAAGTGAAAGTTAAATTCGCGTGAAAGTGAAAGTCGCTCAATCGGGTCAGACTCTTTGCTACCCTATGGACTACACAGTCCATGGAATTCTCCAGGCCAGAATACTGGAGTGGGTAGCCTTTGCCTTCTTCAGGGGATCTTCCCAACCCAGGTCTCCCACATTGCAGGAGGATTCTTTAACAGCTGAGCCACCAGGGAAGCCCAAGAATACTGGATTGGGTAGTCTATCCCTTCTCCCACAGATCTTCCCAGGAATCGAACTGGGGTCTCCTGCACTGCAGGCAGATTCTTTACCAACTGAGCTATCAGGGAATTAGGGTAGATACCCACTCCAGTGTTCTCGCCTGGAGAATCCCAGGGACGGGGGAGCCTGCTGGGCTGCCGTCTCTGGGGTCGCACAGAGTCGGACACAACTAAGGCGACTTAGCAGCAGCAGCAGCAGAGTCAAATAAACTCAGAGAAGGCAATGGCACCCTACTCCAGTACGCTTGCCTGGAAAATCCCAGGAATCGAACCGGGGTCTCCTGCACTGCAGGCAGATTCTTTACCAACTGAGCTATCAAGGAATTAGGGTAGATAGAGTCAAATAAACTAATAGAACACAAATGAGAACACAAATGAGAACCCAGGTAAACAGGAACACTGAAAATACAGCAGAGGTGACATCTCACACCAATAGGAATGAAGGGGCTATTTAAACACCCTGGGATAAGCAGCTGCCCCTTCAGGAAAAAATGGACTCGGATCTCTTTTTCACACCTCGTGAAAAAACAATTACAGATTGACTGAGGACTTAGCACTTTTAGAACAAGGATGTGATATAATGTTTCTTATAAAAAATTTTATTTTTAATTGGAGGATAATTGCTTTACAATGTCATGTTGGTTTCTGAAGATGCATTCTTAAACAGAACATAAAGAGTGAAAACCCTAACCCTAACCCTAATTTTCTTTAGATAAGTCATCTAAAGCTCAGAACATTTATGTGGATCAAAAAAAATATCTAATAGAGGATGAAAGTGCCAGCCACAAAGTAAGAATGATTTTGCAATAGCATATAATCATCACAAGATAAGTATGAGAATGTTTCTAATAATTTTAAATTTTAACTAATTTTTAATTTCATTATTTTTTAAAAAGGAAAAGTATTTTATATGTGATGAAAAAGACAAAATGGACAAAAAAAGAGATGAACAGACAATATATACAAAAATATTGGCCATATTAAAATAATCAAGGAGAGGAAATTAAAAACCAAAATGAGGTAAATTTCTGGCAATAGAGTAATGGTAGGAAGGATAAAATGCAACAGAAACTCTTCTACAGTGTGGTCAGAGTATATAGATTTTAGAAAGCAATTTGGGCATTAGCCGCAAAGCTGGAGAGCTACACAGCCTTTAATTAACAATTCTACTGTGCAAATACATGAAATCAGTCTAGAGATTACTATTTTGTTCATAACATTATAGCCAGAATAGAAATTAATAATGCATCACAAAAGGAATATGCCTTTGAGATAACCTGGCACCTCTGTAGCAGGAAACAGGCACAATAATGAAATAGCATTATTTATAACAGAAGGAATAAACGGAAGCAACATACATGTCCACCAGCAGGAGAACTGGTAAATAAGACAAATATACAATGAAATAAATGCATTCAAGCCTTACCGTTCTTATCTAACGGAGTATCCTTGTTCCAGAAGCTTCTGCTCTGGTTAATTCTCCCTTTCCCTCTGGAGAATAAAATCTGTTATTTCTGGCTATCTGCCCTCCACACTGTATTTATATGTAATTGACCTATTGGATTCAAACCGTGGTTTTATTTCCAAACTAGTAAATACCTGAGAACCTTATTAATTCTATCGTTTTTTCCACTTCCATTCTGCACCTCACGAAACAGAAACACACACCCCTTTCTTGTCACACTCTTCACGCCATCTCAAAAATAGTCAAGTTTCTTAAAATACCTATGGAACTGTCCACTGCCTCTCTGTGACAACAGCTGAATGCCCTAAAAACCCTAACGATGTTTAGGACCAAGAAAACAGTTTTTTAACACCTGAACAAGAACAGAGGATGATTAAGATACAAATTTCACATGCTTGCTTATTTTATTTCTAATTATATTCTTAGTAAACAATGTTAATATTTAATAGGAATGACTTTGTCACTCAGTGCTTTTGCCCAGTAAAAACCAGAGCCCCTAGAATTTTATTGGTACTAAAGCAGTCAGCTGTGACACAGGATAACAGCAAGGGTAAAGAAATTCTGCTCCATTTCTAAATTAAATGTCTCCTCAATGACTTGAATATGCAGGTAGAAATAGCAGTTGCTCAAAGAAATTGGCTCCTTTACAATGAAAAACAATCAACAGAGCATTTCCCACAAATCCAAGGAGACTGGAACATATGTAGAGGAGACCACAATAATTTTATAAGGTGTTGACAATATTACCATAATAGAGTCACCTGTTTAAACCAATGCTGGCCCTCATGCATGTATGTTTATCATGTGGTTTCAATAACCCACAGCAGACACTATACACGTAACCCAGCAAGAACTGTAAGGATCACTCATACCTCCTGCTTGTAGATGAGAGAGCATAAAATGACTTACTCAACAAGGTCTATTTCAACAGCATCACCTTTATCCTCCACACCCAGTCACAAAACTAGTTACTGGTGAAGCTCTTTTGTCAGTGTGCTATGGTGCCTATTAAACAGAATATCAGTTTTAGGCATTTGTTATCTCACAAAATGATTTACGTATCATTTATTGAGCTTTTTTTTTTTTTTCCTTTTTTGTTTTTGGCCAGACCATGTGACATGAATATCCACTGGAAGGGCTGATGCTAAAGCTGAAACTCCAATACTTTGGCCACTGATGTGAAGAACTGACTCATTAGAAAAGATCCTGATGCTGGGAAAGTTTGAAGGTGGGAGGAGAAGGGGGCTACAGAGGATGAGATGGCTGGATGGCATCACCAACTCAATGGACATGAGTTTGAGTGAACTCCGGGTGTTGGTGATGGACAGGGAGGTCTGGCATGCTGCAGTCCATGGAGTCACAAAGAGTCAGACACAACTGAGCGACTGAACTGATGTGACTTGTAGATCTCAATTCCTCAACCAGGGATTGAACCTACAATGGAAGTATGCCGTCTTAACCAGTGGAAGTCCCCACTGAGCTATATACATTAATGCACATAAAAATACAACTTGAGAAAATTTTATCTGGTAATTTAAATTTGCTACTTGTCTACTTGTCTCTCAACTAGCATGACATGTGTCCATGGACAAGGGACTTTATTTAAAAGATAAATTTTCATCTACATATTTTAGTAGCATATAGATAGACCCTAACTTCAGGTCAAGCCATTTAGTGACACATCATCATTGTTATTAAAATCATTTGCTTTTATGTATTTATTTCTGTGTGGCCCCATACTAGGCACTATGAAAAATCAGAATTTTGCAAACCCTCATAGGATATGCAACTTAAAATAAAATGGAAATGCACATATTGAAAACACTAAGATCAAATACAGACACTAAACACTAAGATCAAATACAGACACTAAACATAAGCATGTAAATATCATTGATTACATCAAATGGAATGAGAGGAGGTTTTAAGGTTTCTTTTTAAGATAGTTAAGGTTTCATGAATATCTCAATCTTTTCGTCTTGAAGGCGTATTTCAGCACTTGGGTCTAAAGAGGGGTCTTAGAAAGGAAAAAGAGTCTGTAGTCCAGGGTTTCAGAGAAAGAAAATGCTCCAGAAGAGACTATATCATGGGGTAATTCATAAGAGGGACGTGATTACTAAGAGGCCAGTGCTATGCAGTGGATCTCCATGTATCTGAATATTTGAAAGCAAATGTATTTCATTAATATGCCACCATCTGCTGCGAACCCATTCATCTGGCTTGTTGTTCAGTCACTAAGTCGCATCCAACTCTTTGTGACTCCAAGGACTGCAGAACACCAGGCCTCCCTGTCCCTCACCTTCTCCCAGATTTTGCCCAAGTTCATGTCCATTGAACTGGTGATGCCATCCAAGCGTCTCATCCTCTGCCACTCTCTTCTCCTTCTGCCTTTAATCTTTCCCACCATCGGGGTCTTTTCCAATGAGTCAGCTGTTCGCATTAGGTGGCCAAAGGACTGGAGCTTCAGATTCAGCATTTATTTCCAATGAATATTAAGGGTTTACTTCCCTTAGCTACCAAATAGTGTTTTTCTAACACACATCTCTTACTCAGGAAGACTTCACTTCACTTTGAATTCCTAAATAGGCCAAATCAGTCATCTGGTAATACTAAATTACCAGTTTAGCACTCCACAAAAATGTTACCGGGCTTCCATGCTGGCTCTGATGGCAAGAATCTGCCTGCAATATAGGAGACCTGGGTTTGATCCCAAGGTTGGGGAAAATCCCCTGGAAAAGGAAATGGCAAACCACTCCAGTATTCTTGCCTGGAGAATTTCACGGACAGAGAAGCCTGGCGGGCTACAATACATGGGGTCACAAAGGGTTGGACATGACTGAGCGACTAACACAACAATAATCTTTAGAAATCTATATCAGAGAAATGTTTACATTTAAGACTAATTCCTCAGTCTTACTTAATTCCTAGTAGCAATCAGTAGCTATTCTTTTTCTCTAAACTATTCTTGCAAAGAGGAAACTCTTATCATATTAGGGTCTCTCAAAATCATACAGTTCTGATTTTTTACAGCTAGTGGTTCTCCAAAGTGTGGCCTGGGGAAGAAGACCAGTGTCACCTGGCAATTGTGCAAAATGGAAACTCTCGGGCTCCACCCCAAACCTGCTCCATCAAACAACCGGGGGGTGAGACCCAGTCATCCAGTTTAACAAGACCCTCAGGTGATTCTGGTACACACTTAAGTTGAGAACTACTGCTTTGTACCTGTCTGATAATAACATCATTCACGCTTCCCCTGGTCCCACTGTCAGGACAGGTATTTCAGTTCACCTGTGGAAACAATATGAGAAAAACAAAATATCTTTGTTGCTTTATCTTCACACTGAAAATGACATATTTATGTTGGTCAATAAACACTCCCCAAATGGATTAACAGTTTTTAATATAAATTTATTTATTTTAATGGGAGGTTCATTACTTTACAATATTGTATTGGTTTTGTAAATACTCCCTACTCATAAACTTTCAGTGTTACAGGAATTGCAGATTGCAGTGTTTACAAGCATGTTCCAATATATTGTCAATGAAGCCAATAGATTTAACAAGCTCCCGAGGGTCTTCATTCTCTCCTGGGCCTCACATTGAAAACACTAATAGGCTGAGATCTCACAGCATGGCATTTAAAAGCTGTCCTTGGTGTGTAGGAGCGGGGGTGGCCCCAAGAGGAAGGTCTGGAAAAAGTCTCCTAGAGGGTCTGACAGTTTAAAAAAAAAAAAAGCCTGCGATTTCCTTTTTGCTCATCTGCAGGCCTTGACGGTCAACTTTCCTGCTCTCAGCAGAGCTAAGATACTACCAATGGGCAAGGCCCCAGTTCTCACTGTCAAGGTCTGGAAATTAATGGTTTTATAGTGAGGGACTCAGTGGGAAAGACCCTGACGCTGGGAAGGACTGAGGGCAAGAGGAGAAGGGGGCGCCAGAGGATGAGATGGTTAGATACCATCACTGCCTTAATGGACAGAGTTTGAGCAACCTCTGGGAGATAGTGAAGGACAGGGAAGCCTGCGGTGCTGCAGTCCATGGAGTGACAAGGTGTCCGACATGTCTTAGGAACTGAACAACACTGAGGGAATGTCATTCCTTGAAATCTTGGTCTGATACCCATCAGTGGAAGTTAAAACCACACCACCTTTTTTGAAATACCAAGCCACCTAAGCCAAATAGGAAAGAAAATCGACTTCCTCAGCACGTGAACTAAAAGATTACTTTGATGTACCTTAGGCCAAAATCCCACCAAGTCTCTGCACAATTCTCCACCTCCGTTAGCCCATTCCTGGGCCCCAGGTCCCCCAGAATGAAGACCTTCCTGCTCGTGACCGATACCAATTATCTCCCACCAAACTTCACGATGAAAAGGGGTGCGGGGTCTTACAGAGCATGGCTCATAGTTTCACTGAGTTAGACAAGGTTGTGGTCCATGTGACCCTGATGCTGGGCAAGACTGAAGGCAGAAGGAGAAGAGGATGACAGAGGATGTGATGGTTGGATGGCATCATTGACTCAATGGACATGAGTTTGGGTAAACTCCGGGTGTTGGTGATGGACTGGGAAGCCTTACATGCTGCAATCCATGGGGTCACAAAGAGAAAGAGTCGGACACAACTGAACAACTGAACTAAACTGCCCAATTGTTGTGTTATGTCAGCAGGGCTAAACTTCATACAAATACAGTTATGGAAAAAAGAAAAAATGGCATAAAAAGTTTAAGGAAATAATGGTTATTGTTTTCCTCTAAATAGTCAAAAGATATCTGGTTATCAAACCAAAATATTCAGCAGATCTTAATAAATACAAACACCATACTTGTATACAATACTGATAATCTACTGAAAAACATATTTTTTAAGCAACAAAAAGAATAAATACAGGGCAACAAAAATTAAAATGACAGCCAACTTCTCATTCTTACAGAGCATGGCTCATAGTTTCACTGAGTTAGACAAGGTTGTGGTCCATGTGACCCTGATGCTGGGTAAGACTGAAGGCAGAAGGAGAAGGGGATGACAGAGGATGTGATGGTTGGACGGCATAATTGACTCAATGGACATGAGTTTGGGTAAACTCCGGGCATTGGTGATGGACTGGGAAGCCTTACATGCTGCAATCCATGGGGTCACAAAGAGTCGGACACAACTGAACAACTGAACTAAACTGCCCAAGTATTTGAGAACTGTCGTATTATGTCAGCAGGGCTAAACTTCATACAAATACAGTTATGGAAAAAAGGAAAAATGGCATAAAATGTTTAAGGAAATAATGGTTATTGTTTTCCTCTAAATAGTCAAAAGATATCTAGTTATCAAACCAAAATATTCAGCAGATCTTAATAAATACAAACACCATACTTGGATACAATACTGATAATCTACTGAAAAGCATATTTTTTAAGCAACAAAAAGAATAAATACAGGGCAACAAAAATTAAAATGACAGCCAACTTCTCATCAGAAACTAAGCAAATTAGAAAACAATAAAGTAACATCTTTAAAATACTGGGATGTGGATCAATCACCTGTCATCATAACTGGCTGGCCACTGCTTTTCATCCACACAACACCAGGACTTAGACAGATGGGACTGATGTCATCTTGAGCTCTTCATTTGTTTTGAATGTTGATTTATTTGGAGCGGAGGCATTGTTTTTGAGAAAACATGTCATGTAGGTTGTCTAAAAATAAAACGCATTTAAAGAAAAATACTGGGAGGTGCTGAAGAGAAGACCTTGCGTTCACTTCCTCCCACAGGCAATAAAAATTACAACTACCTCAGAGCAGCTATCATGATCTGAGTACTAGCATAAAATATCTTCTACAACCAAAAATATAAAGAAAAAAAAAAAAAAACACCACTGAGATGGGTGGGAGAGGTGGAGATGTGCTGTTGTCAAGACCCACATCTCTGGGTAGATGAGCCCCAAACAGAATAACCACTATTGCGAAGATTATTCTCAAGGAGCAAAATATGCTTCTAAATTTATTATGTGGCACCAAAGACACCACAAAGAAAGAAAATCACAGGTCAACATTACTAATGAGCATAGATGCAAAAATCTCAACAAAATTTTAGCAATTGATATCAACCATGCATTAAAAGGATAATATACAATTGTGACATGGGATTTCTCCCAGGGAAACAAGGGTGGTTAAAGTTTTGAAATCGTTCATGTGTTTTCTCTGCATCTTTATTNCAAAGACACCACAAAGAAAGAAAATCACAGGTCAACATTACTAATGAGCATAGATGCAAAAATCTCAACAAAATTTTAGCAATTGATATCAACCATGCATTAAAAGGATAATATACAATTGTGACATGGGATTTCTCCCAGGGAAACAAGGGTGGTTAAAGTTTTGAAATCGTTCATGTGTTTTCTCTGCATCTTTATTTTGTTTATTTGACAACATACAGAGATGACATACACAATTTTTTTATCTCGATGTAACTCCCCAAGATGGAAACCTGTACTTACCCATCATTCCCTTGGTCCCTTAGCAGCTATCTGCTGTTGCTTAGGTTCCTATCATTTCTTGCCTGAACCATTGCAATAGCTGTCAAACTCTCTACCACTAGCCAAAAGCACTTCTTATTTATTCTCAAAATCAGCAAAATGATCTTTCTTAAACACAGTTTTATAATCATATTTATAAAATCATCTTTAGCTATTTATGTATAATAGATAAACAATAAGGTTCTACTGTATACCAGAGAGAAATATATTCAATATCCTGTGATAAAACATAATGGAAAAGAATATGGTAAAGAATGTATACATAGATGTATAGCTGAATAACTTCACTGTATGGCAGAAATTAACACAATATTGTAAGTCACCATACTTCAATAAAATAAATAATCCATACATCAATGTGATATACTACATTAACAAACTAAAGAATAAAAATTATATAATCATCTCAAAAAATAGAAAAAAAGCTTTTGACAAATTTAAACATGTGTTTGTGATATAATTTCTCAAAAAGTAAGTATAGAGGGAACATACTTCAAAAGAATAAAGGCCATATATGACAAGGTCACAGGTAATATCATATTCAATGTGAAAAGCTGAAAACATTTTCTCTAAGACCAGGAACAAGACAAGGATGCTGACCCTCATCATTTTTATTCAATGCAATATTGGAAGTCTTATCCACAAAAATAAAAGAATAAAAAGAAATGAAAGGAATTCAAGTTGGAAAGGAAGAATTAAAACAGTCACTGATCTTGGGCTGCAGAACATCTGGATGCTCAGAGCCTTAGGCCAAGGACACCAGAGTCAATGCAATGGGGAGGAAGGAAGAGAGGGCTCAGTTCTTGTCTTTCATTTAAAGCTGTTGGTCTACTATAACAAAAAAAGGCGGTCACTATTTGCAGATGACATATTTCTATACATAGAAAATCCTAAAGACATCACCAAAAACTAACTGAACTCATGAATGAATTTTGTAAAGTTGCAAGGTAGAAATTTAATATACAGAAATCTGTTATGTTTCCATACAAAATCAACCAACTATCAGAAATAGAAATTAGGAAACAACCCATTCACAATTTCATCAATGAGAATAAACTACCTAAGAATAAATCCAACTAGGAGGGTAAAAGACCTGTACTCAGAAAAATATAAGACACTGGTAAGAGAAATTGAAGATGACAGAAACAAATGGAAATATATACTTTGATAATGGATTGGAAAAATTAACATTAATATATTATGTTAAAATGAAATTCACACAGTCAATAAATCTACACATTCAAGGCAAAACATATGAAAACACCAAAGCTTTTTCATAGAAATAGAATAAATAATTCTAAAATTTGTATGGAAACACAAAATACCCCAATTAGCCAAAATGATCTTAAAAAGAAAAACTGAGCTCAAGATATCACACTCCCTGATTTCAAACTGTACTACAAAGCTATAGTAATAAAAAGAAAAATACAGTTCTGGCTCAAAAACAGATACATAGACCAATGGAATAAAACAAATGATCCAGAAATGAATACATAATTATGTGATCAATTAATCTGTAGCAAAGAATACAAGAACATTCAATGGGAAACAGAAAGCCTCTTCAATATATGGTGATAGGAAAACTGGATAGCTGTATGCAAAAGAACCAAGTTAGATTTTTTATTCACATCATATGCAGCAATGAACTCAAATGACTTAAAAGACTTAAATGTAAGACCCGAAGCCAAAAAAGTCCTGGAAGAAAATAGACCGTTTTTTTTTTTTTTTTTNAGGAAAGAAAGTGCTCTTTTTGAAAGCCTGAGAAAATGTCCCCGCGCGGGGCTGCCGGGCCATCTGGGGCCGAGGGCTGGGGCGCACCCCCCGCCCCCCCACCCCCCGGTCCTTGGCAGCGGCGCGGGGAGGAAGGGGCGCCCCAGGGCCGTCATCCGGCTGCGCAGGAATGCGGACGGGCCCCCGCCCGGAGCCTCGGGGCGCGGGCGGCCCGGGGACGTGGGAGCCGGGGACACACAGCGCGGCCTGGGCTCCTCACCCTCTTCCCCCAGAGCGCATCCCCCAGGCCCACTGTTTCCAGGATGCCCCGGGGCAGAGGGGCGTCCCCGCTGCAGGGTGAGGGGCTCTCGGAGGCAGGAGGGTAGATGGATGCGGAGGGTGTAGACCTGCGCTGGGAAGCGCTCGCTCTGACTCACTTTGAACTTGATCTCCTGGAGCCTCCAGTTTAGCCCGTGGAGTTGAGGCTCGTAGGGTAAGCACCCTAGTGCAGGCTAAGCTTGGAGTAATTAAAAGTAAAAACGCGGCACCCATGGGGGCTTTTTAAAGAAAGGAGGTCGGTCTGGAACGTCCCATCAGCCTATTCCCCGGGAATCCAGAAAAGCCTGCAGCCCTCTGCCTTCCAAGGGAACAAAAGCTTGACCGGGATGAGCTAAGCGAAATCATTCCTGGAGGAACAAGAGGGCATGCTGCACCAGGAAGACCAAGCTGGAGAGGATAAGATGCTGCTAGAGTCCAAGGATATCATTTTCTCCTCTTAATCTCCTTTCGAATATAACTGAAAGATGCCTTGATTTTTAAAATGACTCCACTGTTGTCAGAATTAGCATTTTTCACCAGTCCTAGGAGACATCCCAGAGGAGAACGGTATTTTTATTTTCCTTTTTTCCCCCAGCTACGGTTTGACAAAGGCTTCTCATGCATCGCTGGGCTGTGTTACAAAGTTAAGGGATTTTTTCCCTCTCTCAAAGGAAGATCATTGAGGCTGCAAGTAACCCTGGTAGCTGCTAGGAGATGGAATTCTTTAGGCCAGAACTGCATGTTGCACAAAATAACTGGCGAAAAGAGGAATGCAGGCCAGCACTGGAGTCCTTTAAAAAGGCAAAAAGGATGCAACAGTGACCCAAATTCTGTACGGGAATAGGAGATGAAGTGTATTGTTTTTCCTGGTCATCAACTAATTTTCAGTGTTTGACAAGTCTCTGAAGTGCATCAGTTGCCGTTTATTTATTAAATGGTCACAATTTTGGTTTCTGGTTTGTTTGTTGAGACGTAAGCCCTTGGTCTCGGATTGATCCCAGCTCCAGATGTGGCTTCTCATACTACCTTGGTGGCCCTTTTCCTGGTGAGTTTGAGGTTCTTGATGTTTCATACAGAAAGAATGCAGTGAGAGACAAAGTGATAGGTAAGGAGCAGATTTATTTAGAGAGAAACACACCCCACAGACAGGGTTTGAGCCAACTGAGAAGGTGGGAGGCCCTGAAATATGGTGTGGCTAGTTTTTATGGGCTAGGTAATTAAATGGCAACCCACTCCCATCTTTTTTGCCTGGAGAATTCCATAGACAGGGGAACCAGGCGGGCTACAGTCCATAGGGTTTCAAAAAGTTGAACACAACTGAAACAACTTAGCACACACACACAATTTCATAAGCTAATGAATGGGAGGATTATCCCGATTATTTCAAGGGAAGGGATGGAGATTTCAGTGAGCATATGATGATGCTCCAGGTCTACTGGAAGCCACATCTTCCGCCATCTTGGTCCTGGTTGGTTCTAACCAGTTTCTGTCATGTCTCATGGCTATGTCATTCTTTTAAAGGTTGTGCCCTGCTCCCTTCACTCCTGTTTCAGTCCCAATCAAGTTACTCTGCCTTTCTAAAACCCAGTGTTCCTATCTGCAAAATGGGTGTATTGAAATAAACACAGTGCCTAGCACAGGATAAGCTTTGTAAATCATTGCTGTTCCTGTGTACGTTTTGATTATCGTTGTAATCACTGGCTTTTCCCTGAAAATGAAGGAACTGAATGGAGGCATTCAAAGATACTTATTCATTGCCAAGTTCTTTTAGCATTGGAGATAAATAGATGAAAGCTCCTTGTTCTCATGGACTATGTATTCTAGTCTGGGAGATAAACAACAGATCAGAAAAGTATTAAATATGATCATTGTGTAACCAAGCAGAAACCTATGGAGCCTCCCTGGACAGACCTCTCCGCCATATCCTCTGCTATAGTTCCTCTCTTAGGTACCCAGATAATAGTACCTCATGTGTATTTTCTGAGTTTTTCATATGCTAAAAACTACCACCAAATGGAAGAAATTGACAACTTGATATCATGAGCATATAACCCCTAGACCCACAGGTAGATAATGTTAAACCATACTGGAGTGGGTAGCCATTCCCTTCTCCAGGGGATCGTCCCAACTCAGGGGACCAACCCAGGTCTCCTGCTTGCAAGCAGATTCCTTACCATCTGAGCCACCAGGAAAGCCCAGCTACTAACAACAGCCTCTAGACCTACAGGCAGATAATGTGAACCACCCTTTTACCTCACCATCAACCAATCAGAGAATCGTACACCAACTGATCGCAGACCCTGCGACCTCGCTCCCTCACCTGATTTTTAAAACTGCTTTGCTGAAACCCTTCCAGAGTTTGGGGTTTGGGGGATACATGAGCCCACTTTCTTCTTGCATGGTCCTGCAATAAACCTTTCTCTGCTCCAAACTCTGACATTGCACCTCACAACGTGCTGGGCACATGAACTTGCATTTGGTAACAATTTCAGAGAGCAGTAGATTCCAAAAAGAAGAAAAGTGATTGAGAAAGGTGCTGGGAAGGAGAGGAGGGCTGGTTCAGATGAGATGCACAGAGCACCTCCCAGAGGAAGTGACGAGCACTGGGGTCCGCCGAGCAAAGCAGGCTGGAGGAACATTTCGGGTCTGATTTTAGAGGGTCAGGAGCTCCGAATTCTTTTCAGAGCAATGAGAGATCCTGAGAAAGTTGCAGGCAAGGGACTAACATGATCTGGTTTATTATTTCGAAAGGTCACTCCGCCTCTTGCGTGGCGAATGGACAATGGGAAGTGGCGGAGGAAGACAACGTAGAAGTGGTCTCCAGCCCTCCTTGCCTCTGGGAAGCTTTCATAAAGCCAAGTCCCACCTGTGGGCATGGAGTAGCAAGCAGGCATTGTTTTTCATTGCTTTGTCTGGGTTCTAAAAGCCTGGGTGACTCTACTGTATTGTAAGAGTTGAAAAACACTAATTTAGAAGCCATCTCAATTGCTGAGTGAAAAATGGTGTGATAGAAGAGGCAGTCACACTCAGGCTGTGTCTTGGAGGTAGAAGCAAATCAACCTGCTAATGAATTAGACGTGACAGAGGTGGGCGGGGAGAGAAAGATAGACGTGAGGAATGCGCTCGCAGTTGGTAGTAGTGTAGGTGGCGGTCCCATTTATCAGAATGGCAAAAGTGAAGTCAAAGTAGACAGATGAAGACTGGAATCAAGAATATAGACTGTGTTGTGTATTCAATGATTATTGGACATCTGTTAGTATACTAATAATCTAATTATTCAGTGGAGACATCTAGTAGGCAGTTGATTGAGAGACAGGAAGACAAAACTCTAAATGTTATCCGAATCGATGTTGCCCAATAGAACTTTCATCGAGAATGGAAAACCTTCTGTATCAGTACTGTCTACTGCAGTAAAGCTTACCATGAGTGGATTTTGAGCACTTGAAATACAGCTGCTATCACTGAGGAGCTGAATTTTTATTTTACTTTATTTTAATTAACTTTAATTTAAATAGCAATATGTGGCCGGTGGTTACCCCATTGGACAAAGTAGCTACATGCTGATTCCCATATTTATATGGTATATCTGGCCTGAACTGGACACCTTTTCACTACTTCCTCTGGTAACTGATCAAAGCCACTGTTCTCTCCAGCTTAGATTATTGCAGCAGCTGCCTATCTGGTCACAGTGTTTCTCCCCTGACCTTCTATTGTGTATTCTCAAAACTGCAGCCAAAATCATCTTCACAGCTTGAGTTCTATCACGTGTTTCTTTGTATAAAGTCTTCTAGTGGCTCCTCATCTCAAGGTGATTAAAAAGCCA
Source organism: Oreotragus oreotragus (assembly GCA_006410675.1). Classification (NCBI taxonomy): domain Eukaryota; kingdom Metazoa; phylum Chordata; class Mammalia; order Artiodactyla; family Bovidae; genus Oreotragus; species Oreotragus oreotragus. The sequence continues at coordinate 78,127 of SJYX01001387.1, forward strand.
AAGTTTTTTCAATAGCACACAAAAAAAGTCCTACATCATCTGACCCCTTCTTTGCCTCTGTAACTGCATTTTCCTCTTTTCAACCACCCCTCTGTCTCTGCCATAGCACTTCTCACCTTCTATTATACCATATAATAAACTCGGTTATATTGTTTAGTGTCTGCTCTCTCTTACTAGAAAATAGGCTCTGTTAGGGTGGGGATTTATGACTATTTTGTTCACTATTGTGCCCTTACTACCTAGAACATAGTAGCCTGGCACGTATTAAGCACCTGATAAATACTTACTGAAACACTAATAATAGATGCTCACCTTGGTCAAGAAAGACTGCACGTGGCTTCAGGATTGAGCACAGAGCCATTCTTGCATTGGTGGCCACTAGTAGCCACTAGTGGCTTTTGAACTTCAAAATATGCTTCTCCAAACTGAGACACACTCTAAGTGCAAAATACCCATCAGATTGTGAAGGTTAAGTATATATATCTAAAGAATATTAAATATCTCATTAATTATTAAAATATCTCATTAATTATTACTTATTGAAATGATATTTGGGACTATTGTGAGTTAATTAAAACATGTCATTATAGTTGATCTTGCCCATTTCTTTTACTTTTTTAATGTAGAAATTAAATACTGGGAAATCTAAAATTACACAGGTGGCTCATGTTTTATTTCTATGAGGCCTACTGGATTGGAGACTGAGAAGGAAAAAAGTCAGCAGGGGTTACTGTCCAGTGAGCAGGAGGAAATATCAGGAAAGTGCAGCACACGGAAGATTAGAGAAGCAGTTTTTTCAAGTGGGAGGGACCAGTTAACTAGGTCACATGAGCAAAATAAAGACAGAACTGACCGCAAGACTCGGCGAGATGGAGATCGCTGTTGACTGACAGGGGCAGTTTCAGTGAACTGTGTCACCAGGAGACCAAGTGGAGAGGGTTTAAGTCAGAGTGAAAACTGAGGAAGGAGAGACAACCAAGACAGACAACCCTCTCAGGGAGTTTTGCTGTGAGAAATGGGATGACTGCAGGACATAGCGGGGAAGGCAATGGCACCCCACTCCAGTACTCTTGCCTGGAAAATCCAATGGATGGAGTAGCCTGGTGGGCTGCAGTCCATGGGGTCGCTAACAGTCGGACAGACTGAGCGACTTCACGTTCACTTTTCTCTTTCATGCACTGGAGAAGGAAATGGCAACCCACTCCAGTGTTCTTGCCTGGAGAATCCCAGGGATGGGGGAGCCTGGTGGGCTGCCGTCTACGGGGTCACACAGAGTCAGACACGACTGAAGTGACTTAGCAGCAGCAGCAGCAGGACATAGAAGAAAATTATTTTAAGATGGGAGATGTTCTGATAGCTGAAAGATATGATCCCAGAGAGATAGCCCCAAATTGGAAAATTTAGGCCAAATACAAAGAATATAGACACATAGCATCTTAAATCTGAAAGACCCTTGAAGTTCATCTTAGACAAACACTTTGCATTATACATAAGAACTCTGAGGTCCAAAGAGGTGAAGGACTTGTCAATGTCCTACAGCAGAGCTGAAACAAGAACTAGAAGCATCATGGTCTTTGAGCTGGCATTTCTGCAGACATTTCCAAATCCTGATATATTTGACACAAAATACTCTTCCCTTTGTAAAAGGTAACATTTACATGATTGCTAGTGGTCCATTAAGAGCTAACATAATAAAAATAACACCTAACATCTCACACCCTAGTAAAGTAATGCTCAAAATTCTCCAAGCCAGGCTTCAGCAATATGTGAACCATGAACTCCTGATGTTCAAGCTGGTTTTAGAACAGGCAGAGGAACCAGAGATCAAATTGCCAACATCCGCTGGATCATGGAAAAAGCAAGAGAGTTCCAGAAAAACATCTATTTCTGCTTTATTGACTATGCCAAAGCCTTTGACTGTGTGGATCACAATCAACTGTGGAAAATTCTGAAAGAGATGGGAATACCAGACCACCTAACCTGCCTCTTGAGAAATCTGTATGCAGGTCAGGAAGCAACAGTTAGAACTGGACATGGAACAACAGACTGGTTCCAAATAGGAAAGGAAGTACGTCAAGGCTGTATATCTGTCTCTTATACACATCTTCTCTGGTTCTGCCTCCAGACCACCAGCATGATGTGAAAGTGGGCCTTTCAAGCATAAAAATTGCCTCCTGAAAATAGGATCAATGCATGAACTTGCAGGTAAGTGAGATGCTAGCAAAATAAAAATTCTGGACCTTAGCATAGTTATTCATCAGACAGGCTCCTTCCCTAACTGGATGGGACTCGAAGGCAAAGGATCCTAGAAAGCCATGGAATGTGTAAAATATAGCCTCGGGGACTTCCCTGGTCATTCAGTGGTTAAGAATTTGCCTGCCAGTGGAGGAGACATGGGTTCGATCCCTGATCTGGGAAGATCCTACATGCTGCTGGCCACGCGCCACAGTATTGAGCCTGTGCTCTGGAGCCTGGAAACCTCAGCTACTGAGCCCACGTGCTGTAACTAGTGAGGCCCGAACACTCTAGAGTCCGTGCTCCGTAGCAAGAGGAAGCCACCACAATGAGAGGCCCTTGCTCCACAACTAGAGTGGACCACGCTCACCACAACTTAGAGAAAGCCTGCCCACAGCAACGAAGACCCAGCGCGGCCAAAGATAAAATAAAATAAAATGCAGACTCAGAAGTCTTGCTCAACCCCCACGCAGTGGAGTCTGTGAGTCTATGGGGCTCTTGTATGGCCAGCAGAGACATGACTTTGCCGACTAAGGTCTGCCTAGTCAAGGCTATGGTTTCTCCTGTGGTCATGTATGGATGTGAGCGTTGGACTGTGAAGAAAGCTGAGCGCCGAAGAATTGATGCTTTTGAACTGTGGTGTTGGAGAAGACTCTTGAGAGTCCCTTGGACGGCAAGGAGATCCAACCAGTCCATTCTGAAGGAGATCAACCCTGGGATTTCTTTGGAAGGAATGATGCTAAAGCTGAAACTCCAGTACTTTGGCCACCTCATGCGAAGAGTTGACTCATTGGAAAAGACTGTGATGCTGGGAGGGATTGGGGGCAGGAGGAGAAGGGGACGACCGAGGATGAGATGGCTGGATGGCATCACGGACTCGATGGACATGAGTCTGAGTGAACTCCGGGAGATGGTGATGGATAGGGAGGCCTGGCGTGCTGCAATTCATGGGGTCGCAAAGAGTCGGACACGACTGAGCGACTGAACTGAACTGAAGTGCTGTGTGACTGGTGTTTTATGTATTTTAATAGTAAGCTATATAATAACTCTGTGATATAGATAGGTATTATTATACCTGTTTTATAAATTAGAAAAAAACAAGATTTTGAGAGTTTTGGTTTTTCATATACATAACTGTTTGGATCCAAAGTAAAGTCTTTTCAATATCCCATACAGTCTCAAAATCATAATTCCTTTACTTGGAGACCATCCTTCAACAGGGCAAAATACCCAAATTTTCCAATTGATATAAATGAGATTAATAAAACAATAATTACTTCTAGGTCAAGTTTTTTTTCCAAAGTATTTGTCACTATGGATCCAAAGTCTAAACATCTACATGTTAAAAGAAAAAAAAAAAGATTAATTACAGCAATCTTATGGTTCTAAGCAAAAATGGTAGCATAATCATGTTGGGTTTCGCCTTTCAGTTTCCTGGAATCAAGCACACTGATTTTCAACACCCCCCAAAAAAATCTCATTGAATGAGATTATCTTATGTGCCTTTGAAACATCTTCAATGATTCTAAGTGAATTGGATAAAACTTAGAAAAAGATTTATGACCAGGGATGAAAACATTTCTGTGCTTTATACCTAGACAGTTCATACCTCTTACCAAGTATAAAAGTTAAATTAACTGGAGTGCCCAGATAATGGTGGAAATGAGAAGTTCTGATAAATTTTATTTTCTGCTTAACCTGAGGTCAACCAAACAAGTTCTTTGTATTCTAACTCCACTGAAAATCTTTAAATGCTTAGCCCTTCTTTCCTTACTATGTAGGAAATAGAACATAATTTGATCTCTCTTTAATGATTCAGTATTTCTCTGTGCCTTGGGGTATCATGTTCAATAACATTTTGTAATACCTACCTAGGACTTTCAGTGTAGAGAGTGACTAGGGAAGGAAATTTTGCAGTTTCTTTCTTGGAACATTAGCCTCTTTTTTGCTGAAGGTTAGGTAGAATAAAACTTCAAGTAATGAGGTTTTCTGTTAATTCAACTTTATCACTCTGTTTTCATTTCTTGTACACTAAGATAATACAATAGTGCTAACACATAAAAAGTACAGTATGTGTTAAGAGGCTTTGGTTTGCAGGTTCTGTTATTGTCATCATTGTAACATTCCTGATGAGTTTGTGATGACCTTGACATACCTTTCACTTAGAGACTGTTCTGAACAATGATACTCATTCATAAGATGATTAATCTGGGGTGATTCAATCTTCAGCCACAGAGAGGCAAACGTTCACATACAAGTGGATTGAGACAGATATCCTAGTCTCACAGGTGTGTGAACCCCACGTGATATGTGAACCCCATCACACACCTCCTTTCCATTTTACCTTCACATGGGTACCTATCCTTCTCCAAGTCCAAAGCTAATCCTTTTATCTTCTCTGCACCTTTGTCTCTTCCTTGGTACACAGCCTTGCTCAGCTCTCGGCCAGTTACAAAGGTTCCTTACCCTCACTGTATCGCTTATTCTTTTGCCTGTGTGTAGATGTGTGCTAAATCTAAATCACTTCAACCGTGTCCCACTCTTTGCAACCCTGTGGACCATAGCCCGCCAGGCTCCTTTGTCCATGAGATTCTCCAGGCAAGAACACTGGAGTGGGTTGTCATGCCCTCCTGCAGGGGACCCTCCCTACCCGGGGACTGAATCTGCATCTCTTATGTCTCCTGCGTCTCCTGCATTGGCAAGTGGGTTCTTTACTACGGGTGCCACCTGGGAGCCAAGCTTCAGAGAAAGTAGTTTGTCTCCGGAGTCTCTGACTCCTCCCAGCTTGTCCTCTTGAGGACTTTCTGTCTCTATTTTTCTTGATTGCCCAGGGGTCTCTGACACAGCTGAATCCTTCCATCTGGGAACTCTCTTCACCAAACCACTATTTCACCTTTTCCTATGTTCTGTCCTCCTCCCCCGCAACCATTTTTTCTTGGTCTTCCTCTCTAGTTCTTTTCCGTATGGCCTCTGAAGGTGAGTGTTCCCAGATTGTCATCATTCGTGTTTCCTTCCATTTCTTCCTTCCGTTATGTCATCTGTTTCCCAAACGCTAACTGCTGCTAAGATACTGATAACTCAGAAGTTTGGTATCTTTCTTGAGCCTATCGGACAATTCCACCTGGATATTCTGAAAATGATATCAAAGTTAATGTTTCCCCAAACAAACTCATTAGCAAGATTTTTATTTATCCATTAATGGGGCTGACCAGTTATCTAGTCACACAGCTCAGTTCCCATGAATCTCACCTTTTCCCTCAGTCATTTGATTGATTTTGGCTTAAACACATATACCAAACCTGCACAACCCTCAAATCTTGTGAGTTACTTCACTGTAGGTTTACAGCCTTCTTCTCTGATCATCCTCTTTCCAGTTATTTATCGCTCCTATCTGTCCTGCACTCTATTTGCAGAGACATCTTTCCGAAACATAAATCTGAGTTACTATTGCTGCTCCTTTGGGGACCACCTCCTTCACCCTTGCCATGGAATAAAGCCCAGAATATATTTCAGAGCATGTTATGTCCTTCATATCTGGCCTTAACCTGTGACCCTCCAATACCTCTGCACCTGTTTCTATCTACACCCACCCCTTTCCTTCTGCTCAACGCACTCCTGTCTCATCCATCTGGTACTCCTACTCAACCTTCAACAGACCTTATCGATATCTTATTTATATCACTTATTACATTGAATAATTATTAATTTACACACCTCCCACTACCTTGTGTTGTAATTACTAAACAATGTGCACCACTTAACAATAGGGATCATGGTCTTTCCACCATTGTATCCGCACCATCTAGCCTAGTACTTTGCTTCACAGGGGCTCAATATATGGATCGGAATTGAATGAAACAATTTCCCATTGTATATCTCCACTGTCGGGTATCCTCCTAAACACGAGACAGGTGATTTCTGATTTCATACACAGGGTGTGTTGTCCCGATTTGTGAGGAAGGGGAACAGCCCCTCTTTTCTTCATTCTTCCAGGGAGAACAAATTGCATGATATAACTGTGGAGCCGACTCGCTTTTTAAGGGCATACACGGCTGTTTTGTTCAAATATCCCTCGTCTCTCCTGTCGTTCTTTCTCTAAGCCTGTCTGCCCTTTTCTGAAAGTGAAAACACCACAAAGCGTTTCTGTAATAATATGGTGTATACTATCACATTAGCTACAGTTATAATAAGAGTAGCTACATAATCAGATTATGCTTTGCCTCATAGCCACAGAAATAATGGTGCTTTATCAGGAAATTTTTTTATAACCAAATGGAAATTCACTAATGCAATAGGAAGCTATCAAACATAATATAATTCAGGAGACCCAAACTGCTAGTGTCTCAGTAGGCGAAGGGGAAAAACATCTATTTTATTGTAATGAAACTCTTAACAGAGACATTTTTGTAGAAATGCTCTACATATGTTCTTTTCCTGTTTGTATGATCGTTTTTTGTGTCATTTTTTTAAACTCGGCTTCTTCTTGTGAAAAGTCTGTTTGAATAGCAGAAAAAAAAAAAGGGGGACCAGTGGTCAGGCAGTTATTAAGTAGAAGAAACCATCCAAAACTTTAAAATATGGATTTATACTTTCAAACTGCTTAGAGAGTTTCAAAAAGGCTCCCATAAATGTAATCCACACAACAAAATACCAGTGTGCCCATGGCTTGTGGAGAGTGACAGGCTGTCTACTCAAGCACAAACTAATGAGCAGGAAAACACATAGCATGTCAGTCTGCTCAAATTCCTTTTACCTCAATTTCCATCTAAAAACAGTGAACAAACAGCCAAAATCGAGGTAGGTGCAATTTTTGCCTTTACTAAACAAGGGTTTCATGACAGTCAGAATATCAAATTCAGAGAAAACAAAAATTAAATGGCTTTTCTGCTTCAAAAAAAAATTCTTGCTAGAATTCAAAGGAAAGATGAAGAGTTTTTTTTTTTTTCTTCAAAAAAATTTCCTTTAGTCCAAGACTGGGGGGAAAGTATCTAAAGTGAAAAGGCATGAGAGAAATGCAATTCAAAGACACAGTCCCATGCTATCACTACATGCGTGTGTGTGCGCACAGGTACATACATAGTTGTGTGTATTAGCATATAGATGGAGATATAGAGCTATAGATAATAGATAATTGGTGATCTCTCATTCTAGCAGCTTTGTAAGGGATATATTTGTTTAAATGATCTCTTCAATGGTGTATTCTATTGAGGTGTAGCTACTTCTCCTTTTGACCTTAAATTCCAACCATTTGGTAATACACAATGATTAGATCACAACTGTGAACCAGTGGGACTTCCTTTGTGGTCCAGTGGTTAAGAGTCCGCCTGCCAGTGCAGGGAACATGGGTTCTATCCCTGATCCGGGAGGATCTCACACACCATGGTGCAACTCAGTCCATTTGCCACAACTACTGAAGCCTTTGCACCTAGCGTCGTGCTCCGCAACAAGAGAAGCCACGGCGATGAGAAGGCGGCGCACCACAGCTAGAGAGTAGCTCCACTTGCCGCAACGAGAGAAAGCCCATGTAGCAGCCATGACCCAGTGCAGCCAAAAATAAAAATTAATTTTTTTAATTGTAAGCCATAAAGACGCACTTAAAATAGACTAGAAATACCCGTTTTGACCTCTTGGACATAGTAGCTGTTTTGCATTTTGATCAACACTTCCTATTCAGTTTTGTTTCCAACCAAGTTAGTCCTCTTTCCAGCTCCAGATCCCATCAGATGTGCTTGGGGCTACAGCGGTGTGCACATCAGCACCTCAGCTTCCCTTCTGTGGATGACACTTTCTCCCCTCCGACCGACCTCTAAACATGGCACAGGAGGTGAGTGTGATCTGGGAACAATACAGCCAGATACAATTACTGATCTTTTTTTAAAAAAATCAGACTTTCTAAATATAGTGTAAGCTCATTTTTTGTATGTTTTTCTATATGGCAGGATAGAGATTGGTGGAGGTGTTTGGAGGATATGGGGGAGGGGAATGGGAGCCAATTTGGAATGGGGACAGGCAGTGTTAATTCAAAATTACATATTTAGGGGGAAAATATCATCTTGGTCTGCAGTTTGAGGACAAAGCTAAAGAGGTAAACAAACCAGCAGGGAGTGTCTTTGTATATGCAGAATCAAGGTAAAAAACCAGTTTTCTGTCTTCCCGTCATCCTAGCAGGTGGCAAGTAATCAAGGTTCCAGAAAGCGTGCAGGGCCTCCAGCAGTGTGCTGACTGCTCGGTTCTTTTCCTTTGCCACTAGTTTCTGTTGATTCACTCACTAAAACGTATTTCTGTCCAGATGAATACTCCCTCCCGTCCTTCACCTACACATTTGACAGTATGTTTCTCAGAATGTGGCCCCATGTGAAGAGGGGTGACATTATGGTCTCATTCAAGTGACTGTGTTTTAAATATCTCAATTTAGTGAAATCAGTCCTGAATATTCATTGGAAAGATTGATGCTGAAGCTGAAACTCCTATACTTTGGCCACCTGATGCAAAGAGCTGGCTCATTGGAAAAGACCCTGATGCTGGGAAAGAATGAAGGCAAGAGGAGAAAGGGATGACAGAGGATAAGATGGTTGGATGGCGTCACCGACTCAATGGACATGAGTTGAGTAAACTCCGGGAGTTGGTGATGGACGGGGAGGCCAGGCGTGCTGCAGTCCATGGGGTTGCAAAGAGTCTGACACAACTCAGCAACTGAACTGAACTGATACATGAATAGAGAATATCCAAAAGAACGCCTACAAGTGGCCTACAGATATGAGAAAAATGTGCTCAACATTACTGATCATCAGGGAAATGAAAATCGACGCACAATGAGATATCACCTCAGACCTACAAGAATTCCTGTCTTCAAAAAGACAAGTGATAACAAGTGTTGGCAAGGATGTGGAGAAAAAGGAACCTTTGTGCACTGTAGATGGGAATGTAAATTCATACAGCCACTATAGAAAATAGAGTGGAGGTGCCTCAAAACACTGAAAGCAGAAATACCAGTTGATCTAGCAGTCCCTCTTCCCTTTGAGAACATGCCCAACGGAAATGAAATCAGTCTCTCAAAGAAATATCTGCATCCTCATGTTCATTGCAACATTATTTACTATAGTCAAGACATGGAAAAAAACCTAAGTGTCTATCAGCAGATGAATGGATAAGGAATATATTCACACACATACATACACACAATTGAATATTATTCAGCCACAGAAAAGAAAGAAATCCCACCATTTTCAACAACATGGATGGATCTTGAGGGCATCATGCTAAGTGAAATAAGGTAGAGAAAGACAAGGCTGCAATATCTCACTCTAGAAAACTCCATTCACAGGAACAGAGATTAATGGAGTTGCTAAGAGTCGGACATGACTGAGCGACTTCACTTTCACGTTTCACTTTCATGCATTGGAGAAGGAAATGGCAACTCACTCCAGTATTCTTGCCTGGAGAATCCCAGGGACGGGGGAGCCTCATGGGCTGCCGTCTCTGGGGTCACACAGAGTCGGACACGACTGAAGCAACTTAGCAGCAGCAGCAGCAGCAGCAGGGGTGGGATTTGGGTTGGGGGACGGCAGGAATAGGTGCAGATGGTCAAAAGGTACAAATTTCCAGTTATAAGGTAAATAAGTTCCGGGTATGTAATGTACAGCATGGTAACTATGCTGTTTAGTATATTTAGTATATTTTAAACTTGCTAACAGAGCAGATTTTAAAAGTCTCCCTTGAAAGGTGTTAGAGTACTGTGCTTGTGTAAGGATTTGAAGCATATTTAATGGTGAATGGTGAGTCCAGACTTGGATTCATGTAAGCAAACTTGAGTCAAGGCCCTCTCAGCTCTTTCCTCCAGACAATGCTGGAGTCTGCATCATTCCGTGAGTGTGCTCTGTTTTCCCCACTCCCAATAGTTACTTGGGAAAGATCTCCTAAAAAGGAAATGGCAACCCACCCCAGTATTCTTGCCTGGAGAATCCCATGGACAGAGGAGCCTGGAGGGCTACTATTCACAGGGTCGCAAAAGTGTCGGACACAACTGAGCAACTGGACAGCAACAATAGTTACCTGACATTTTCAGAGGGTTCCTGCCGCTGTCTGGAGATGTCCGGTCCCAGAAGATTCAGCAGTTTTCCTCCATGCCCTGCTTCACTGGTGCCAGTTGTGTCCACAAGTCTTCAGTGAAAACTGGATGGTCAAATCGAGTGTCCACGGAGCCAGGAAGGGTAAAAGTCAGTGCAGCCAGACAAATTCCCCCAGCAAGGAAGATGTTCATTGCACTGATGGGGATCATTATAAATCACTGCCATTCTTTGATTTAACAAAACTTTATTAAATAACTACTGTGAACTAAGATCATGGCATCTGGTCCCATCACTTCATGGCAAATAGATGGGGAAACAGTGGAAACAGTGGCTGACTTTGTTTTGAGGGGCTCCAAAATCACTGCATATGGTTACTTCAGTCATGAAATTAAAAGACACTTACTCCTTGGAAGAAAAGTTATTACCAACCTAGACAGCATATTAAAAAGCAGAGACATTACTTTGTCAGCAAAGGTCCATCTAGTCAAGGCTATGGTTTTTCCAGTGGTCATGTATGGATGTGAGAGTTGCACTGTGAAGAAAGCTGAGCACCAAAGAATTGATGCTTTTGAACTGTGGTGTTGGAGAAGACTCTTAAGAGTCCCTTGGACTGCAAGGAGATCCAACCAGTCCCTCCTAAAGGAGATCAGTCCCGGGTGTTCACTGGAAGGACTGATGTTGAATACTGATGTTGGCCAATACTTGGCCACCTCATGTGAAGAACCTACTCATTGGAAAAGACCGTGATGCTGGGAAAGATTGAAGGCAGGAGAAGGGGATGACAGAGGATGAGATGGTTGGATGGCATCACCGAGTCAATGGACATTCACTTCAGTTCAGTTCAGTCGCTCAGTCGTGTCCGACTCTTTGCGACCCCATGAATTGCAGCACGCCAGGCCTCCCTATCCATCACCATCTCCTGGAGTTCACTCAGACTCACGTCCATCGAGTCCGTGATGCCATCCAGCCATCTCATCCTCGGTCGTCCCCTTCTCCCCCTGCCCCCAATCCCGCCCAGCATCAGAGTCTTTTCTAATGGGTCAACTCTTCGCATGAGGTGGCCAAAGTACTGGAGTTTCAGCTTTAGCATTATTCCTTCCAAAGAAATCCCAGGGTTGATCTCCTTCAGAATGNGACTCAGCCATACATACACCCACGTACATACATACATCAGGCGAGTGTACGCTCCTCGTTCTGTCTCATCACAACAAAGATTTGGAGTGACGGACATTAAAGCCCCCTCGGCGAGTCACAGGTCTCGGGTCTTGGACAGACCGTGTTATAGCTCTCAGGTCTCGAATGGCCCGTGTTATAGCTCTTGGACAAATCAGTGTTACAGCTCTATTTTATTTAAAAGATAGCAGGAAAATCCATCTTCGAGGCATGAGGGCACATCGATCCAAAGAGGCGAAGAGAAGAGCGCCCCAGCGTGAGGGGTGGGGGTGGGGGGGGCAGTGGGGGGAGCCCTTTGCCTCCTCTTTGTATATGTCTTTTTCTTCCCTCTGCACCTGCCCTAGGGGAAGGCAATGGCACCCCACCCCAGTACTCTTGCCTGGAAAAACCAATGGACGGAGGAGCCTGGTGGGCTGCAGTCCATGGGGTCGCTAACAGTCGGACAGACTGAGCGACTTCACTTTCACTTTTCCCTTTCATGCATTGAAGAAGGAAATGGCAACCCACTCCAGTGTTCTTGCCTGGAGAATCCCAGGGATGGGGGAGCCTGGTGGGCTGCCATCTATGGGGTCACACAGAGTCGGACACGACTGAAGTGACTTAGCAGCAGCAGCACCTGCCCTATGCAAATTGGGCTTACTCAGGAGTGCTGTTCTACCTGAAGTCCTCACTCCGGTCCTCGGACCTCCCTTTGACCTTCCTCTGTTCTATTTTCACAGGCTCTTCCTTGTCTTTTAGCCACCACCATTTTAGACTCCTTTTCCCTATTCTAACTACCTACACATACATACATGTACCCATTCTCCCCCAAATCCCCCTCCCATCCAGGCTGCCACATAATACTGAGCAGAGTTCCCTGCGTTATACAGGAGGTCATGTGTGTGTCTCACTCTTAAGGCACATCTGCATTAACTATATTCCTCCTCATCTGACAATTGAGAATACGGCCTCAGACTGGCTTTCAGTGGTGGCTTTCTACACATCAGTAGAAAGAGGGCTATCATTTCAATACGAGAGGAAAAAACAGCAAATACGTTTTTAAGTAAAGGGTTGGTAACTGTAGCACGTTAGATCTACCATGAAATTTGCATGTGGATCTCAATCTGATTCTGAAAAGAGCTGAGACACTCAGAGCCTCAGAGAACACTTATTCAAATAGTGCCTAAAGCATATATGAAACCATTAAAAGTAGAGCTGGTTGCCTGTTTATCAAAAAGGAAAGAGACGCACAATATGTTGTTAGTGAAAAGCTTTTAAGTTGATCCATTTGTAAACTGCCTTTTTTTGGGGGGGGGTAAGTCAAATATGGTCAAATGTCTATAATTTCAACTTAAATATTATGTAAGATAATGTGAATAATATGATCTCACTTTATTGTTGTTTAATATACACTCTGGAAAATTATCAGTAGTTTTCCCTGGTAAGGGGATTGTGGGTAACTTTTTAATTCATTTCTTCTATTGGTTTGCCTTTTTATTTTTTAACTTTTTCTGGACTAATGAGTTTTATTTCCCAAACCATATCTCACCAATTCTGACTTTATCCACATAAACTATAGAGTAGACTAGTTAATAACTTAAGAATTAAATTGGATTAGTGATCAAATCTACAATTGACTTTGATGGCTTTTTCTCACTTCAACCTACTATAAAAACAATATCAAAATACTAAAAAAAAAAAGTCAAAATTCTATTCAGTGTATTTTATGTTCCCATCCACTGCCCTAAAAATTAAAGATACGTTTCCACAAAGTAAAATTCAAGCAAAACAAAGATTCTTAATAAACTGAAACTAAATTTCTAGAAAAAGAAAATATGGTCAAGGTGTGGCCTCTTCTTTGTTAGGAAAGCGACACAGATTCTGTCAGAAATATCTTTTCCCTAGCTTTGCACAGTGGCAAAATCATAGCCAAAGAGGTTTATCCGAGATGCAATTATTGCTGATATAAATATCTTCTCTCATTTTCAGAATTTGAATTTTTTCTAGGTTCTTCCACCTCCTTTCTGCCATTCACTTCTTGAGACTCCTGGCTTGTCAAGGAGGTGGGTTTTGACTCTGAATGGATGATTACCTCCTTCTTCCCATATTTGGTTACTGATGTCCCACAGGACATTACTACCCTGTTCCACCAATAGGTTCTGCCATCTTTGCAATATTTTCTGTATGATATTAAGGCCTTGCTTGATCAATATACTATTCTTTATGTGTTAGTACTGGTATTCATCATCTTCCTATGACCTCATGAATTTATTTTTTTTTAAAAACTATTATATTATTTAGTTTGGTAATACTAATGTATATTTTAATTAGGGAAAGTTGAGCAAAAATAATTTAAAACTTTCCCCATTGAGAGAGGTAGCATGAAGCAGTAGAAAGAAAACTGCACAGGTAGGTTATAGCCCAAATTTTATGACTTTGAGCCTATCACTTAACCTCTATGCTAAGTTGCTCAGTCATGTCTGACTCTTTGCAACCCTGTGGACTGTAGTCCTGATGCTCCTCTGTCCATGGACTTCATCAGACAAAAATACTTGAATGGGTTGCCATGCCCTTCTCCAGGGGCTCTTCCTGACCCAGGGATCAAACCTGCATCTCTCATGTACCTTCATTGGCAGGCAAGTTCTTTACCACAGGTGTCCCCTAACCTCTAGGGGCCTTGTCAGTATATGTAAGATAAAAGATTTTCAAGAGACAGAACTTAGGTCTTTCTGTTTATACATTTGTTTGGCTCTCAATTCATTAACCCATAAATCCTCTCTGAATTCTTAAGTGTCTCTGATACAATATCAGTTTTCTACAATGACCAGTAGCCAAGAGCAGTTGATACAACAGTCCTGCGGTTCCTGCAGTTCTGGAACTTAGCTGAATGTTCAGTTGCCTAGACATAGGGATTTAAGAACTTTTTTTCTTTACTATTTCCTCGTGGCTCTTTTGATTGAGGCTCAGTGAGAGCTCTGCTCCTGACAGATATCTTGGTGGGTGCAGGTAATCCTGCTGAATAAATCCCTCCCTAGAAACACCTGGTAGATTTGAGTTTCATTTGCCTGTCCATTGATGATGTCTTGTACCTATTCAGGAATTTCCCACTCTCATTCTTCTCTAAGCTCCCACCCAAACTGCACCCCAGTTGAATAAGAATAGAAATCAACTAAGAATGTTATCCAGAATAGAACAAAAATCAACTAAGGATGCTGTCCAGAATCAAAAACAGAATTTTCTCAGCTTCAGGTAATAAAAGTAAAAAGGTCAGAGTGATTTTTGAATTTTCCTGGAGAAAAAAAATTAAATTATTAGTTGCTACAGCTGTCTCTTATACACATCTAGATGTGTATAAGAGACAGATTTTGTACTGGGGTATAGCTGATTAATTAACAGTGTTGTGACAGTTTCAGGTGGACAGCACAGACTCAGCCATACATACACCCACGTACATACATACATCAGGCGAGTGTACGCTCCTCGTTCTGTCTCATCACAACAAAGATTTGGAGTGACGGACATTAAAGCCCCCTCGGCGAGTCACAGGTCTCGGGTCTTGGACAGACCGTGTTATAGCTCTCAGGTCTCGAATGGCCCGTGTTATAGCTCTTGGACAAATCAGTGTTACAGCTCTATTTTATTTAAAAGATAGCAGGAAAATCCATCTTCGAGGCATGAGGGCACATCGATCCAAAGAGGCGAAGAGAAGAGCGCCCCAGCGTGCGGGGGAG
>SJYX01001387.1:95450-158665 GCA_006410675.1 Oreotragus oreotragus
CCCACCCCACTCCTTGCCCTTTTTTAAAAATAAGACCTTCCCCTTTCCTTACACAGCCCTTTTGATACAAGTGCAAAAATTCCAAATTCCTCATTTGTTTAGCCTGAAAATCCCCTGCACATTCCCACAAACTACTTCCTTTTCTCTCTTTTTAGCAAGACTCCCCTCTCTCTCTCTTTTAATGAAGAGAAAGTTCAGAGGGTTTTTCCCATGAATAGATGGCAGGCACCTGGGAGTTATGAATTTTAAAGTGATCATTTTCTTTCAGCCCTGCCGGACAATGGGCATCTCCTTTTGACTCACTTTCACAGCTTTGAGAGGCTCTCAGATCAGCCACATTCCAATCGGACTGGAGTCAGATCAGAGCCGTGCTGGACCGCATCAAGGTCTCGCACAGAAAGACAGGGAGCAGATGGCCGGCACGGAGCTCTCCTCCCCTTTCAGCGCGCAGAGGCGGCCAAATGTGGGAAAAGCGTCCGCCCGGCATTGCCTATTGATCCCTGAATAGAACCACCGCATGCCACCAGCCTGTAGGTATGAACCTCTGTTAACAGATGGTGAGATCATTATGAGCAATTAATTCCTTTAATGTATCAGTGGGAACATGCTGGAAAGGATGATGCAAGCACTGAGTTGAATAGTGAACTTCTCACTCCTGGGGGAGCGAGGAGGAGCTACCTTGGGGTGGGGGTGCGGGGGGCGGCTGGAAATATCTTCCCAGGCTTCAGCAGTGGCGCTGGGAACCGACTGCGCAGAAGTGAGGTGGGGTTTTCAGGAACAGGACTGTGAATTCTCCCTTCCGAGTACCGATGAATGCCAGATTGGTCTCTAGATCGTTTTTATACACAAGAACTATCCAACAAATACAACGACACACAAAAACATGTGTCCGTCCGAGATGCACGGGGAATTATTTCACAGAAGTCCACGAAGTATTAGGTCACCGTGGGTCCCTTCTGCTAAGCACAACTATAGACATGACGGTTCTAAGTTTAAAATAAAGGTTCCTTTCAACAAAGTTAAAGAACTGGTAAAACTGTGCTCATCCCAGAGTTTGAGTTGGAGAACTGAATGTTTGGATGCATTATAAATGGGTAGATTTAAAAGAGTATTTTTTAAAATACGAATGCACACTGAGGGTAAATTTGAGCAAATGACACACGTAGCAAATTATCCCCCTAGTATAGGATGGAATTTTTCTTTTTTTTTTTTTAAATTTCAGTAACAATGTGAAGATGACTGTCAGTGGCCACCTGGAAAAAATTGTCACCTTCTTATTCAGGTATTTCTCTGATTCATGATCAATGAGATCGTGGCATTTTTACATGTTGTCCTATTTTGAAATATAATATTTAATAGTAGGAGTGTTTTTCTTTTATAGGAAAAAGAATCTTAGGACAGAGTACTGATCATAGCATAGTCCTTAGATTTTAAGAAGATACAAAATACAGGAACAGGAAATACTGGCAACGATTCACTTAATTCATATTTAAATGACACTTTTTGCTTGTAATTAAGACACTCAAGTAGTGTCTCTGTTCATGAAATTTACATAACTGTACAATAGCTTGCCTAAATGAACAGCAAATGGCAGTTAACCTTGAAGTGTATTATCTTAATTGAATAAATCTGGCTTTAATTCAATAAATTAAAAACAGAAATAATATCTCAAAAGACTTTTAAAAACAGACTTGCAATCCCCCATAAATACAGCATGGTACTGTTTACAGTTGGGTTGGAATGCTCGGACATTTTCCAGTGTGATTTTAGAAGGCTAAAAGCATTCCAGTACACATTCACTAGGTTTCTATCATTGTTTCCAGAGCAAAATCAGTGTCACTCCCTGGAAATCATTGATAAGAATATCTGAACACTGAATCAAGACACCTAAGTATGCTTATTTGTGATGGTTTTTCATCTGGGTTCCCAATTCTTCTACCTCCATGGGAAGTTTGGTCTTCCCTTTTTTTTCCAATTCTATATCTCCAATTTTATATTACAGAGGGTCCTAGGACATGCAGAAAAGACTAGAAGAAAATAGATTTCTGACAGAGGAAAGAGACATTCCTTCCACTTTTCCGTTTAAATCAGATTTACTACCAGGCCTGCAAATCCCTTCAGCATAAGAGAACCAACAAAAGATGCTGAATCTTCCCCTTCCAAAGTTTGTTGCGTTCATCAGCATGATCATGTTTCAGTGATTATATGGTTAGGAGAAGAAATCATGCAGTATGTTTTTATTTGCATGAAATAAGTTAATGAGGCACCTCCTGTGCCTTGTCTGTTTTGGGGGGGAGCGGGGCAGAAGAACACAGGTGTTCTAAGAGCATCGTGGTAGATTTTATACATTAATTTAAAAACACTAAAACCTAAAATCATTAATCAGGATCCAGTAGCGTATATTGCTCAGGAATAACCCATCCACACAGAAGCATACATAAAAATCACTGTGAAGAAATTCCTGGTTTTCTTGGCTAGCAAGGGGCGGGGGGGAAAGCTGTAATTCATTCTTTCCTGGTTCTCACAGTGTTTGCTATTGTACCATCTGCAATATACAATGTACATGCTCAGCCATAACCCGTAAGGCTGGAAAAGAAGCATTCACACTGTGAATTACCATTTTTCCCAGCATCGAGCTCTAGTCAAAGACAGCACAATAATAAACTAGAAGCTCCTTTGTCTGTTAAACATTGTTCTTCATTACTACATGAAAAGCAAATTGTCTTCGTATAGAGGAAGAGTGGCACATACAGCTATGGGAGTGGGGGGCGGTGGGATGTGCCTCTCTCGCTGACCACCTCACAGACACAGAGGCCACTCATCCATCTTTTCCCCACTGGCCCACCCAACTGTGCCTTCCCAATCATTTCATCTGCACGCACACCGAGAAGAGATCGCTGGTTCTGTTGGGTGAGATGCTGTCTTAGAGACTCAGGGGTTGCTTTTAGACTGAATATCCTGAAGCTTATCTCCACAGATTTATTTCTTTAAAGTCACTTCAGTGTATCCCCTTATAATGTTTGGGAGAAGTGATGCTTAGCAGAGATGCTCTTTTTTTTTTCTCTGGAGCTAAGTAGATTCTACAAGTTATTGTGGGTTATTGGGGCTCTTAAGAGCCCAATGAAAAGAAAACAAGCAAACAAGCAGAACATTTGGAGCAGAAAATGTGTGTGTGTATGTGTATATATACTCACATATACATACATATATACATACACATATACATATATAACAAGTGTGCAGTAACAGTTACCATGAAAGTTAAGAAAGCATATAGATTAGACCAGAACTACCCATTCAAAGAAAGGGTCCTTGTAATGGAAATAAGTTACTTGTTAGAAATTAATGATTTTCTGAGGGCTATTTTTTTTCTTTAGGAGGTAATAAATTCCAAAAATCCTGCAACAGAATACGCTTGCTTACAAAAATTGTACTCAATTAAAAAATCATTAAGTATTCTCCTCATATGGAGGCCAGTGACCAAACCCAAGTCCTTAATTTAAATCTCAGAGAAAATTACCTCTTCATAACATCTGATATGACCCTTGATGGATCATTTCCCGAGTGTGTTGCTAGAGAGGTCGGCCAGGGGAGGTTGAAGGGTGCTCTGCTAGACAGGACCTGGACAAAAATCATGTCTGCTGACTCAGCTCTACTGGATAGAGTCTGGCTGGATGAAATCAATTGCCCGAATATCAGTCCCAAAGTGGTTTAGTTTGTGTGTTTACCATTAAAAAGAAGTTGAGATCTCATCAAACAGATTAAAAAAAAAATCACTGAGGGAGGGATGTCCAAAGATCAATTCTGGACATAAAACAGCTGTTTCTACATTGTTAGGTATGATTTTCTGCACAACTGGTAGTTTTTCTTGCTTTCACATGAAATAATACCTGACTCACTAAATTGTCATGAGACTTTAGGGAAATCACATAAAAAAATAACTATAATAGTTCTCTCTGATATGGTATTAAATGCCAGTGGTCTTTTCAGGTGTAGATGAATATTTGATTTTCATTTAGGGGGGAAAACACTTGATTGCCAAGTAATATATTCACATTTTTTCTATCGCTAAGAGAGGCACAACTTTGGGGTATTTTTAATGTGGAATATTTAAAATACCACCTTGAGACATTATAAAATGTCTATGGAGAAAACCATGGCAATCTTTCTCTACTCTGAAATTCTGTTATTCTATAACATTCCCAAATATCTAAAATTCATGCACTCAACCCAGAAATCAAGTCTATTCCCTTATAGCCTGCAACTATATTCTATCTAAAGAGAAACCTACCTCTGTATTTTTACCATGCATCACGTGACTTGGGGCTAGTTTTGACTTAGGCAGGCTCATCCTGTATAAACAAGACACTGACATCACCAGGAGACAGAAAGGAATAAACTCAGTTCATGCCCATGAGAAAGTGGTAAAAATACATGAGTCACATCAGAAACATCTGTCTTCAATCCCAAGTTAAAGACTTCCCAGGCTAAGGGGCAATTTATGAATCACGTGATCTACTTTCCAACTCAAACTGTGTGGTCATTTGTCTTCTCCTCCTAATAAGTAAAAAAGATAACTGATGGTTTCTCTATTTTAAAATAATCTTGCTTTTCCTTGAAAGTTTGCATGCTGATTTCCAAATTGTTACAACAAATGTATTTTTTCTTTTCTGATGTTCAGTTTCAATGCTCCCTTCTTAATTTGGAGTAACATTTGTTCCTAAACTCATACAATACAGCACTGACTATCAGTCCTTGGAGTTCTGCTTTTTCTCGCTTGCTGGTATGTTGAACTTCCTGACTATGGTGCCTCATGTTAAGACCCTCCCTTCTCAATCTCTTTTCTCTCTCCCTCTCCATGGGCTCTTTCTCCATCATTTCTAACTATACAGGTTAACTCAGTAGAGAGCATGTGTTCTCAGCTGGGGGAGACTTAATTTCCAGGGGACTTTTAGCAACACTTTGAGGCATTTTTGGTTGTCACAACGGGCTGGAAGGGGTGTTCCTGGCATCTAGTAGGTAGAGATTAGGTATGCTGTTGAACACCCTACAATGCATAGGGCTATACCCCTTATCACTCCCAAATCAAAGCATCATCCAGCTCCAAATGTCCACAGTGCCGAGGCTGAGAAAATCTAGTCTGGGGGGGGTGGGAGAGAAGCACAAAAAATTAGTTTTATATCATTTATATCTGCCCAGTGGTAAAGAACCCACATGCCAAGCAGGAGACGTGGATTTGATCTCTGGGTCTGGAAGATCCTTTGGAGAAGGAAATGGCAACCCACTCCAGTATTCTTGCCTGGGAAATACACGGACAGGGGAGCCTGTTGGGCGACAGTCTGTGGGNAAAAATTAGTTTTATATCATTTATATCTGCCCAGTGGTAAAGAACCCACATGCCAAGCAGGAGACGTGGGTTTGATCTCTGGGTCTGGAAGATCCTTTGGAGAAGGAAATGGCAACCCACTCCAGCATTCTTGCCTGGGAAATACCACGGACAGGGGAGCCTGTTGGGCGACAGTCTGTGGGATTGCCAAAGCGTTGGACACAACTCAGCGACTAAACAACTCCCTTAACCATTCTCCTTCATGGCTAAACTTTTTCAAAATATCTCCCCTCTATCCATTTCCTGTTATTGTCTTACTCCTTAATCATCTGCAGTTTATTCGTAGCCCAAACAAGTCACTGCAGCTGCTCTTTTTAGGATCACTAACCTCCTTAACGAAGATCATGGCATCTGGTCCCATCACTTCATGGGAAATAGATGGGGAAACAGTGGAAACAGTGTCAGACTTTATTTTGGGGGGCTCCAAAATCACTGCAGATGGTGATTGCAGCCATGAAATTAAAAGATGCTTACTCCTTGGAAGAAAAGTTATGACCAACCTAGATAGCATATTGAAAAGCAGAGACATTACTTTGCTGACTAAGGTCCGTCTAGTCAAGGCTGTGGTTTTTCCTGTGGTCATGTATGGATGTGGGAGATGGACTGTGAAGAAGGCTGAGCATCGAAGAATTGATGCTTTTGAACTGTGGTGTTGGAGAAGACTCTTGAGAGTCCCTTGGACTGCAAGGAGATCCAACCAGTCCGTTCTGAAGGAGATCAGCTCTGGGATTTCTTTGGAAGGAATGATGCTAAAGCTGAAACTCCAGTACTTTGGCCACCTCATGCGAAGAGTTGACTCATTGGAAAAGACTCTGATGCTGGAAGGGATTGGGGGCAGGAGGAGAAGGGGACGACCGAGGATGAGATGGCTGGATGGCATCACTGATTCGATGGACCTGAGTCTGAGTGAACTCCGGGAGTTGGTGATGGACAGGGAGGCCTGGTGTGCTGTGATTCATGGGGTCACAAAGAGTCGGACATTACTGAGCGACTGAACTGAACTGAACTGAATCTCCTTAATGGTCAAAACTAACAATCCAATAAACACATTCCTCTCCTTTACTTTGATATCTCAATGCATTTGAGTTGTTGAAAACTTTCTCCTTCTTAGAACTCTCTCATCCCTTGGTACCGTTCACACCACCCTCTTCAGGTCTTTGGTAGCATCATCTCATTAAGCATCATAACTGCTAGTATCTCAGGCCTCACTTCATTCTTTTCTGCACTGAGATATCACCCCGCCCCTCAACAGAGAGGTCTCCCTGCCTGCCCTGCCCAAAGCAGCACCACTGGATCCTTCCATTTCCTTAATTTGCTTTGCATTTTTCATAGCATTTACTGCCACCTGATATTATATTATATACTTACTGTGAATTGTTTTGTGTCTCTCTTCACCCCACTCCCTCTTCCCCCAGAATATAAGCTTTAGGATGACGTAGGGATAGTATTTGTTTTCTTCACTTCTATGAGATGGCTATACAGGCATATTTGTAGAATGAATGGTTGAATGGATGAGTGAATAAACGAATGAATGGGGGGAAAATGAAGTGCGTTCTACCTGCCAGCCCTGTGCTTAGTACTGTGTCCAATACTGCTTGTATCTGTTTTCTTAAAACTTGTTTTTCCCTTTGGCTCCTAAGACATTGCCCTAAGCTGACAGAACCTATTTTCATGACCATTTCTCACTCTCCTTGGATGCCTCCTCTAGACAGGTGGCTGTTAGTGAGATTCACCCCTCGGCGGCTTGCCATCCCCTCGCCCTGCACTCTCCCTGACGGTGTGTTCTAGTGTCCCCAGAAGTGACCCTGCTAGGATGCTGTGTGTCACACCCACATCTGTAGAACCAGCTGTGTCATGGGTTATCCTGATGTCCTTCAGTTCAGTTCAGTTCAGTCACTCAGTCGTGTCCGACTCTGCGCGAACTGAACTGAACTGAACTGAACTAATTATGGGTTATCCTGATGTCTTAGATCCATGCTGTTTCTGGGGACTGTTTCAGCAAAGCAGAACATTTGCAAAGGTCTTAAGACAGGAGGGAACCTTGAATGTTTGGAGAAGTAAAGAAAAGCCTGTGTGGCTGGCATGAGAAAATGGAGAGGTACAATAGTGATAAAATATGATTATGAAGGACTGAGGCTGAAGCTGAAGCTCCAATACTGTGGCCGCCTGATGCGGAGAGCTGACTCATTAGAAAAGACCCTGATGCTGGGAAAGACTGAAGGCAGGAGGAGAAGGGGACAACAGAGGATGAGATAGTGATGGCATCACCGACTCAATGGACATGAGTTTGAGTAAACTCTGGGAGTTGATAATGGACAGGGAGGCCTGGCCTGCTGCAGTCCATGGGGTTGCAAAGAGTGAGATGACTAACTGAACTGAACTGATGATTATGAAGACATTTTCACTGGAGGCTCCTTTATGTGCATAAAATTACCCAAGAGGCATAAAGAAATTAAAGATGAGCTGGTTCCCGTCATTGATCAAATCCTGTGATTTAGTCATCACAAGTATTCTGTCTAAATAGTGCTTACTTTTTTGTTTCTATCAAACACCTCATCTTGCAAATTCCCCTCTCCCCTGATTCTTTTTTGAAGTCCTCTATGGTCAGTTTCACTCTTGTTTACTTGAGAAAACAAGTTATCACTTATTATATTTTCAAATAGTGATCTATATTTAAGATGAATAAGAACAAGAAAATTTACTCCAAAATTTATTCCAGAGTATGAAGAATTCACGTGCAACTTAAATTATATATATAATATATAATAGCACAAGTTTTAGGAGTACCTATATAACTAAAAGAGATGTCATTTGCTTTCTCTTGTTTTACCCAAGCATATTTTCTTCTTCAGAGCTTTTTTTCCTTCCTCTGATTCATCTTTTTTTGCTATCCCGTCTCTTTGCCTTTAAAGAAAACTCCTTAATGGTGGGCAACCGTTGAAAGCAATCACATAGAATCTGAGTTATCAAAGGGGATTTGAAAGAAAAGTAATTTCTGACCGGGAATACCAAAGAAGACAAAGATGAAGCAGAATGTGTGTGTGTGTGTGTGTGTGTGTGTTTGTGTGTGCGCGCGCGCACACGCACACGCGCACGTATGTGTCCATGTGCCTGCCTGTGGCCGTGTTTATACAAAACCCTGGAATCTGAACTTTGGGGGTGTTCTCAAACATCCTCTACTTTTTTCATTTTTGAGTACACATGAACCAAACAAGCATTACATGAATGAAAGATGAATCTCATTATAAAGGTGAAACAATTACATAGATTATTTTTTAAAGCTTGAGAAAATAAGCAGACATTAAAGAATGAGTCTAAAATAGTCTGAAAACTGTAAAAGTATAGACACACACATTCTTGCTATTAATAAATAATTGCTTGTATATTTATTTGGCTTTGCACATTTGGATACACTGTGTGAGTTAAATAGGATTATTGAGGGCTGTATTAAATAGGGGTGGAAAGTCAATTCTAGAGAGAAACTGGAGGGGAAAAAAAAGGTCCTTTTCTCTTCCTGTACTTGTCTCAGGAAGTTTATGTTTGGAGTTTTAATTTTAGATCACTATTTTATTTCTAATTATCTTCTATATTCATATATTTGGACATAGAGCTTTAACATGCTGTTTAGAAAGAGTCTTATATCTGTCAAGCTAAACAATGAATTTAACTGATTAACGAATTAACCAGCTGCCAACCACGGGTGTTTCTATTACCTGAGTGTATTTTAATAGCACGTTTTCAACTAAGAGGGATAAAAGAAGTATTAGAAACCACCTAGGAGTCATTAATAATAGTAGCATAGAGAGAGAAAGGAAATTTGATATGAATTTTCAGAGAAAATAGTAAAAAATCTTATGCTCTTTTCTGGGGGAAGAGGTGGTAGGTGAAGACTAGAACCTCGGTGGTTCAA
Organism: Oreotragus oreotragus; assembly: GCA_006410675.1. Taxonomy (NCBI): domain Eukaryota; kingdom Metazoa; phylum Chordata; class Mammalia; order Artiodactyla; family Bovidae; genus Oreotragus; species Oreotragus oreotragus. Next base: position 104,747 of record SJYX01001387.1, read on the forward strand.
CTGGACTGTGTACTACACAGTCTAAGGCTAATCCTTACAGAAATCGCTTGGTTTGCAAAATTGTCAAGGGACTAAATGACTTAATCAACCTTTCCCATTTTTATCTGCAGTCAATCTAAGCTTATTATTATCAAACCACTCAAGTGATGGCTCCTGATTGAACAGAACATTCCACTGGGAACGACATTGAGTAGCTTTCCTTCCCCGGGAGGCGGGTATTCACAGACATGGCAATGTTCTTTTTTCACCTTCAACCTCTATAGGTAGACACTTAAAAGCCATTTTGAACATTATCTCATTATGCCTTCACTTTTCAACTAGGAGTTGATTACCCTTAATTTACAAGGGGATAGCGTATTGAGAAGGAACCTGATTTCTCTGCTGTTACATACAAAGCACTCTGTGTGGGGCTGAGAATAGAACTCAAACCTTTGGGTCATAATTTAGCCTCTGCTTTAGCGTTCACACAGCATGCTATTATAACTAGGATCCTCTTCACCTTTGAAAAATAATGAGGTTTTATTGACAAACAAAAATCCTTTGGTGCACATTTAAAACCCTATTTCTTAAATCAACGGTGGCTGTTTTTGAAAAAGAAATAAACTCAGACCTTCAAATATAGCCATGGATTTATTTATGTTTCTAGTTAGAAAGCTGCTTTGTTTAGTAAGAGCCCAAACGGGTGAGCACATTCCTCAAAGAGACAAACTAAGGTAACCCTGATTGTTTTGTTGACTTTGCTAAAGGCAATGGCTCAAGGCATTAGTAATTAAAATCCATTTAAAATTAATTTAACTTTAGGAGCTCCACAAACCCATAAAATCAGATACAGGCAAAATTAACAGCTACAGATGCATTTTTGAAATCAGTGATTTTCCAAGTGAAAAGTAGACCATGGGAGGAAGGAGAGTACAGGACAAAGAAAAAGGGAAGAGAGACACAGAGAGAAAACAGAAAGTGCCCAGGATCAGCTTGAGAAGCTTGTCCTCTGAGCCCAAGCCCACTATCTCAGAGACAGGATAATGTCACTTAGTAAGGTTTCAGGTTACTGAAGCGTCATTCACCAAGATGGAGAATGATGACTAAACTAGACTGAGACGTTTGAAAATATTTCTCTGGGCAAATATTAAATCTGTATCCATTTCGTCCAACACTCGCCCCCTTCCCCACTGCCTCGGGTCCACACATGGGCTCTCTGTGTCTGCACTCTATTCCTGCCCTGCACATAGGTTCATCTGTACCATTTTTCTAGATTCCACATACATGCATTAATATACAATATTCGTTTTTCTCTTTCTGATTTACTTCTCTCCGTATAACAGACTCTAGGTCCGTCCACATCTCTACAACTTTTTATGGCTGAGTAATATTCCATTGTATATATGTACTATATTTTCTTGACCCATTCAACTGTCAGTGGACATTTAGGTTGCTTCCATGTCCTGATTATTATAAATAGTACTGCCATGGACACGGGTGTATGTGTCTTTTTGAAATATGGTTTTCCTAGGTATATGCCCAGTAATAGGATTGCTGGGTATATGGTAGTTCTATTTTTAGATTTTTTATGTAACTTTCATACTGTTCTCCATACACTACCACATGTGAAGCAGATAGCTGTGGGAGCCTGCTGTTTAGCAGGAGGAACACAGCTTGGTGCTCTGGGATGACCTCGATGGGTAGGATTGTGGGGGTTTGTGAGTCCAGGAGGTGATTATAGGTATACATAGAGCTGATTCATCTGTTAAACCACTATACCCCAATTTGAAAAAAGAAACACTTGTGTCCATTTCTCAAAACCAATCAGAGCTTCCACTGACTATCATCTTAACCTCATTGAAATGAAGCAACTACTCGCTGCAGTGAAGTGTTATCCAAGATTTGCATTGAGGGAAGCTTCAACTACTGCTCACAACTTTTAGACATGGGCTTTTAGATAATCAGACATTGGTGTTTGGGGAAGAGGTGGTAAATATATCTAAACACTGGTCCAATTCTTATTTAAGAAAGTGTGGGCACTGCTTTTGCAGATGTGGAAAAGAATGTCATCTACAATAAATTGTAAGCATAGGGGTTTGAGTGTAAGAGCTAGAGGTGGGGTAGGCATGTGGGAGAGCAAAGACAAGAAGATGAAAGTCTCCTTTTTCTACCTATTTCTTTCCCTGGCAAAGAATATTTTCCAATTAAGTGAATGGTTCAGTACAGAAAACAAAATTGCCTTAAAAAAAATTTAGCCATGAGATTAAAAGATGCTTACTCCTTGGAAGAAAAGTTATGACCAACCTAGATAGCATATTCAAAAGCAGAGACATTACTTTGCCAACTAAGGTCCGTCTAGTCAAGGCTATGGTTTTTCCTGTGGTCATGTATGGATGTGAGAGTTGGACTGTGAAGAAGGCAGAGCACTGAAGAATTGATGCTTTTGAACTGTGGTGTTGGAGAAGACTCTTGAGAGTCCCTTGGACTGCAAGGAGATCCAACCAGTCCATTCTGAAGGAGATCAGCCCTGGGTGTTCTTTGGAAGAAATGATGCCAAAGCTGAAACTTCAGTACTTTGGCCACCTCATGTGAAGAGCTGACTCGTTGGAAAAGACTCTGATGCTGGAAGGGATTGGGGGCAGGAGGAGAAGGGGACAACAGAGGATGAGATGGCTGGATGGCATCACTGACTCGATGGACGCGAGTCTGAGTGAACTCCAGGAGATGGTGATGGACAGGGAGGCCTGGCGTGCTGCGATTCATGGGGTCGCAAAGAGTCAGACACGACTGAGCAACTGAACTGAACTGATACTATAAAACTCTATTCTTGAAAAAGACTACAGAAATTACCAATCCTACTTCTAATTACATGCAGTAAATTTGCTTATGCCTTCTTGACAGTGACTTTTGCCACCCCAGCTCATTTGCAGTTGAGGCAGACAAGTCTGTTGTTGGCACAGACCAATTCTTAAAGGTTCTTCTAAATGCTAATCCTGCTCTCTTGAGCGACATAGGATATGACACTGTGCTACACCATCCGTAAGCAATAATATGATAGCGGGGCATGGAGCTCTGGGATCAGACAGGCAAAAGTTCATGCCCAGGGCTAACAGGAGTAGCTATGTGGATACAGATAGGTCACTCAGCCTTTCTAAACTTTAGTTTCCTTACCTGTGAAGTGGAATAGTAAACATTTCCCACTCGTCGGCTTTTTGCAAGCATTACAGGAATAATGCGCTTAGAACAATGCCTATTGTTGCTGAGTCACCAAGTTTTGTCTGACTCTTTGTGACCCCATGAATTGTAGCCCGCCAGCTCTTTTGTCCATGGGATTTCCCAGACAAGAATATTGGAGTGTGCTGCCATTTCCTTCTCCAGGGGACCTTCCTGACGCAGGGATTGAACCCACATCTCCTGCACTGGCAAGCGGATTCTTTATCACTGAGCCATCTGTGAAGCCCAGCACAATACCTAGCAAGTAATAATGCTTAGATAGATTAACTACTATATAGTTAAAGGCATGGATTCAGTCAAACAGTTCCCTTTTTAAATCCCAACTTCACAGATAAGTAGCTGCCCTTGAAGTAATTTCTCTGAGCTTCAGTTTTCTCACCTCATTTATTAATGGAGCCTACTGTTGTATTTGCCGTTCTCTCTCAGACCCTCAGAAATAAGAGTACAAAAGAGAAAGTATCCTAGATTCCCAGGAATCCTTTGGTTCAATCACATTTATTCAGAGACAGTCAATTCAAAACAACATACAGCAAATAAGAATGCAAATGGTAAAGTTAGGTCACATGACAACTTTCTTTAGAGAAAGATATAATTACATTTAATTCATTTATCCACTCCATTAATTGTTCTACAAACACTTGCCAAGTGCTTACAGATTGTATCAGATAGATCCTGCTCTCTGGAGTCTCACGGTTTCATGACAGCTGGGATCCTCTGACCGGCTTAATTAAATCTTATTTCTCTTAGATGGTCTTAAAAAGGCCTCTGTGTGATTCCTTCCACATAATCATTCATTTTCCCCCAGAAAAGTAAAATGATGTACTTCTTTAAAGTGCAGATGTGAAATTGAAAGAATGAACTACCTCCATCAAGATAGTAGCACATAAAAGGAGACTATCACGGTCTCAACATAACTGACCAATGACAGTACGGGTCATCTGGCCTTTCTGTTCATTTATGAACTGTATGGGCATGACACACTAAGTAATCTAAAATGCCCCTGCTAGCTGTCTCATTTTAAAACATAAGTGCATTATTCTCGTTTTAAAACATAATTGCATTATTCTATTATTAAGAACTTTCTGTAGCACAAATATCCAAGGCTATACATGTCACTAGAACAATATCTCCTAGATCAGACATAGAGGGAACCCTCACAGATGGTTCTTTTTTAACTCTCAAACAAACACTCACGAGGAAATTCCTAATGTCCCAAAATATACATGACCAGCCTTTAAAAAATTCTTGCCGCACACACTGTTGATTTTCCCACCAACTGTCTCTCTCCTATGCACTCTCATTTCTTCCAAGTTACAGAAACCCATTTTGTTCATATATTTAATCGCTATGTGCAATTGAAGAAGCCCAGACTCCTACCTGGTCCCAGAGGTTAAATATTCATTGGCCTTAGCCAATGATCATTATTCTAATCCTTTGCCAGTGATTGGTTTAGGAATGGGCAAGAAATTGCAATTCTGGACAGCCAGATATGAGACATATAACATGAAAGGAAATCTACTAAGTGGCTTCTGGAAAATGTTTCTTTGCTGTTAAAGAGGCATACATGTGAGAGGAAGCTTCCTTTTTCCCACCCCTTCACTCAGCTGTGCAAGGTAATGCCTGGAGTTCTGCAGCCACCTGTGATGACAGGAAGATAAATCCAAGTATAAAGGTAAACACACTTAGCAGAGCAGAGCAGAAACATGAAGAACACCCAGGTCCTTTTTGACATCCTTGAGTTGCTGAGTTAACCCAACCCTGGAACTGCCTACCTCTGGCCGACTTGGTCTCTGAGACTTAAGAAAAGAGAAACACAGAGTTCTTATTGAAGGCTGTGCTTCTCCGATTATAAAGTGCATACAAATAACCTGTGTGTTTTGTTAAAATGCAGACTCTGATTCAGGTCTGGACTGGAACTGTGGATTCTGCAATTCTGACAAGCTCCTGGGTGATGGTAAAGGCAGTCCTGAGCCCAAAGTTTGAGTAATAAAGGGTTTCAGTTATTTGACATAAATTTTCTGTTCAGTTTAGTTCAGTTGCTCAGTCGTGTCCAACTCTTTGCGACCCCATTTTCTGTTATCAGTAGCCAAAATCATCCAAATAATAGAATCCTCAATCTAGCACTTTCTTATCACCTCTTTCCTGGGTTGATGAAATTCAATTGAAACCTGAAAGCTTAAACATTAATTTCGGTTGATATTAACAAGNGAGAAGGAAATGGCAACCCACTCCAGTATTCTTGCCTGGAGAATCCCATGGACGGAGGAGCTTGGTGGGGTACAGTCCACGGATCTCAAAGAGTCGGACACGACTGAGTGACTTCACTTTCACTTTTCATGATACAGAAAGGGCTTTCCTGGTGGCTCAGTGGTAAGAATCCATGCCAATATAGGAGACGTGGGTTGGATCCCTGGATCGGGAAGATCCCCTGGTGAAAGAAATGGCAACCGACTCCAAAACTCTTGCCTAAGAAATCCCATGGAGAGAGGAGCCTGGCAGGCTACAGTCCAGGGGGTTGCAGAGTCAGAAACAACTTAGCAACTAAACAATAACAATGATACAGAAAAAGAGATCAAAAGAGAAGTCATAAAAAAATAGCATTCGGTATGAAAAGGGGCTTATAAATTGGGTTACAGATGAGATTTTTTAATTTCTAAGATATGAGAGACCTTCCCTGCTCTGCACCAGTGAAACCCTACGTGAAATACATTGTTTCTTTCTACACAAAAAGGCAAATTATACTCCCATAACATCTCCCATGCATATCTGTATTATAGTACTTATTACAGTATACAGTTTTTTCATTTGTCTCACCCACTAGCCCCAGAACTCTTTCATGGAAGGGTCTATATCTTATTTATGTTGGTACTTTAGTCCTAGGCATGCCTGGCCTATAGTTTGTGCACAGTAAATTTTTGATAAGTGAGCAGAGTCAGAGAAGAGTAGCAGGATGATGAAAGGGCTGGAAATTTTGCAATGAGGAAAGGCTGAAGGAAGGAGGGCTCTCTGATTCCCAGAAGAGAGGATCACAAAACACACCGTAGCTGCCTTCAAAAGCAGGAAGGGCCATCACGGGGAGGAGGGTTACATTTTTCTGCGTAGACCCACAGAATAGACTCAGATGAATGGGTGCAGCGAGACAAATAAGGTTCAAAAGGCAGAAAAGCCAACTGAATAAGTTGACTTAGAAGATGCCCTTCTTCCCAGAAAGCTTCAATTTGACTTATTTAAGAGTAAGAAATATGTCTCATTTCTCTTAAATTGATTGTAAATCCTCCTACTTTTCTTCTCATATACTAACTCCCCCCCAACACACACACAACCCCAAATCATCTGCAGACAGCCCAGGACAGTGGACAGTCAAGAACTCTTCTTGGCCAGCTTCAGGGTATAGCCATGCACGTACTACTTCCCACACCTCTGGTGGATTTCCAAGCTTCAGAAATGAGGCTTGTCAGTTTAGTATGAAGCCTGATTCTCGTAAGACCTAATATTCCACTGAGCTGTCTGTCAGACATTGCTAGTATCAACATTCTGTTCTTCACTCCGAACTGCAATTTAAAATCAATCGGGCTTTCCCCCAAATATCACAGCTGTCTGTTTAAATCCTCTTTTCCTCTATGCCCAGCTTGAACGTATTTCTTCAAAAATTGGAATTAATGGCTTCATCAACTGTGTTAAATGCAGAGTTTAGACTGACTTTTTCACCTGGTCACAGCTTCTCTCTTGAGAAGCTCACTAAAGTTATATTTTCTATGAAGACCACTTTCAGACAAGAAATGCAATTACAAAAATTGCATCTGATATTGGTGATGACTTAGGTCTGTATCTGCAATAAATCAAGAAGCAGGGCATCTTCTAAGCCAAAGAAGAGTAGCAAGATGATGAAAAGGCTGGAAATTTTGCTGTGATGTTTGTAGGCCCTTGCCTATCTGTTCATAAAGTGAGAGCCTAAAACCAACAAGAAATCCAGTGCATGTGGAAGAACCCATACCCTCGTAGGTTTCCCTCTAGAATGAGTGCAGGGAAGGTCCACTGCATACTGGTGATCTCCTAAGTTCATGGAGGGGGCTTCCCTGATAGCTCAGTTGGTAAAGAATCCAATGCAGGAAACCCTGGCCCTGGTTCAGTTCCTGGGTCAAGCAGATCCACTGGAGAAGGGATAGGCTACCCACCCCAGTATTGTTGGGCTTCCTTGTGGCTCAGCTGGTAAAGAATCCGCCTGTAATGCGGGAGACTGGGGTTCGATCTCTGGGTTGGGAAGATCCCCTGGAGAAGGGAAAGGCTACCCACTCCAGAATTCTGGCCTAGAGAATTCCATGGACTGTATAGTCCATGGGGTCCCAAAGAGTTGGACATGACTGAGCAACTTTCACTTCAATTCATGGAAGTTCTTTTCTCCAGGGTAGAATCATCGGGTAAAATCCTGGCAGCTGAACCTCAGGGAGAGACAAACATCCCACNTGGAGAAGGGAAAGGCTACCCACTCCAGAATTCTGGCCTAGAGAATTCCATGGACTGTATAGTCCATGGGGTCCCAAAGAGTTGGACATGACTGAGCAACTTTCACTTCAATTCATGGAAGTTCTTTTCTCCAGGGTAGAATCATCGGGTAAAATCCTGGCAGCTGAACCTCAGGGAGAGACAAACATCCCACCAGGGCCCATTAGGTGACTTACACGACCCAGTGCAAAATGAAAACGTAGGCCCCTTGTTCCAAAAGCAGGAAAAATGCCATTAATGTAACAAAATAGAAAGCTTTCCCCTTTTTTCTGTAAGCTCTTTCTCAATTGGTTGTGGTGTTTTTAAGATGCTAAAGTTGTTTTAAGTAAAAAATAAATAAAATTTTACATTACGAGCATGAATTTTACTGTTCATTTCTACCTTGTATCATGCCAATTCTAAATGCAGTTATCAGAGCTTTCACCCTTAGGCAGAATCACCAAAATTATATAATTTTTGTTTCATGGAGTGTAGTTGTATATACATATTTCATTCTTAACAAAACAATGTCTAACACACACAAGATTGTTTTCATTTCACTTCTTGATATACTGTAGCCATATACTCTACCTTGAGCTTACTGATGAGTAAGATAGAACTGAAAGGGAACCCTGCCTTGCCCAATCTTTCCCCTCTCTTCTTTCTTCAGCTTTATTGTAGGTGGTTTGGCCAATACAGGAAAGTAACAGGAATAAGAAAGGGCAGGATAGGGTTCCTTCTTAGAATGCAGCTGCCTTTTTCTGCATTTGAAACTTCTGATTTATCTGAACGGAAAGCATGGTCCCTTGGGATTTGGCTCAATGTCCTCTTTTATAGGTTAATGTGCTCTGCTTACCTTGTATTACAATTTTGAGTCTTGTTCAATTACCACATATACGGGTTCATTGGAATTCTGTTCTCCTGGGGCATCACAAAAACTATTCTAAAAAGCACATTATGTCTAGCTCCTCTCCTCATAATCATGCTCCATCATCCCACTGAGCTTCACTTACAAAACACAAGTTCAAAATGAAATTATTAAGGATTTCAAGATGGTGGCATTCATTCAAGCACGGGACCCTCCTGAGCACTGTGCCTGGAAAGCTAGCCCTGTGTCCTAGGCATCATTAGGCAGAAGGTGAAAGTCACTCAGTCATGTCCAACTCTTTGTGACCCCATGGACTGCAGCACGCCAGGCTTCCCTGCCCATCACCACTTCCTGGAGCTTGCTCAAATTCATGTCCATAGAGTCGGTGATGTCATCCAACCATCTCATCCTCTGTCGTCCCCTTCTCCTCCTGCCTTCGATCTTTCCCAGCATCAGGGTCTTTTCAAATGAGTCAGTTCTTCGCATCAGGTGACCAAAGTAATGGAGTTTCAGCTTCAGCATCAGTCCTTCCGATGAATATTTAGGGCTGATTTCCTTTAGAATTGACTGGTTGGATCTCCTTGCAGTCCAAGGGACTCTTGCAGTCCAAGGGATTTCTCCAGGCAAGAATACTGGAGTGGTAGCCCTTCCCTTCTCCTGGGGATCTTCCCTACTCAGGGACTGAACCCAGGTCTCCCTCATTGTAGGCAGATTCTTTACCATCTGAGCCGCCAGGAAACCCCAAGAATACTGGAGTGGGTAGCTTATCCCTTCTCCAGATGATCTTCCCAACCCAGGAATCGAACCAGGGTCTCCTGCATTGCAGGCAGATTCTTTACCAGCTGAGCTAACTTTCCCTCAAAACCCTTTTCCCAATCCACTACCTCACCCTCACCTATGATAATATCTGGTTTCTCTGAGTCTGCAACTTCTCATGTTCAATTACTTCAGAGAAGAAATCTGCTCTATGTTTAAAAACTATACCTTGAATGGAAACCAGATCCACTAGGTGTGTGGGATCCAAGTCCAGGATTGATAAGAGTTTCAGTGGGACAAATATGAATAAAAAGTTAGGAAACTTCCTACAGCCTGAGTGGGGCACAGCTGTGTGTGAGGGAAGAAGTGGGGAGAAGAGGGTATAAATACTACATAAGAGCTTAGGAAAGTAATGTTATTGACACATTGATTTTATTCTTTAACTGAAGATTACTGAGTCTCTCAAAATATATTTTGCACCTTAAAAAAAGTCTTTGATAAGTCTGGCATTGTAAAAGTTTGTGACTTCTCCAATGTTTTTGTTGGAGTAGTGGGAAATAACAAATTCTGAAGTTTACAGTCATAACTTTGAACCCTGGTCCTGACACTCCCCAAGGGTAGCTATGGATTAAAAAAAAAAAATAGAAAGCTTTGCTTTTCTCTTTTGAAGATAACAGAGGTAACAATATCTAATCTCAGGTCATGCTTGCAAAAATAAAATGAAATTTGAAATCATACAACATAGTGCCTAAGAAAAGTTATGACCAACCTAGATAGCATATTCAAAAGCAGAGACATTACTTTGCCAACAAAGGTCCGTCTAGTCAAGGCTATGGTTTTTCCAGCGGTCATGTATGGATATGAGAGTTGGACTGTGAAGAAAGCTGAGCACCGAAGAAATGATGCTTTTGAACTGTGGTGTTGGAGAAGACTCTTGAGAGTCCCTTGGACTGCAAGGAGATCCAACCAGTCCATTCTGAAGGAGATCAGCCCTGGGTGTTCTTTGGAAGGAATGATGCTAAAGCTGAAACTCCAATACTTTGGCCACCTCATACGAAGAGTTGACTCATTGGAAAAGACTCTGATGCTGGGAGGGATTTGGGGCAGGAGGGAAAGGGGACGACAGAGGATGAGATGGCTGGATGGCATCACCAACTCGATGGACGTGAGTTTGAGTGAACTCCAGGAGATGGTGATGGAGGCCTGGCATGCTGTGATTCATGGGGTTGCAGAGTTGGACACGACTGAGCGGCTGAACTGAACTGAACACTATTTCTTATGCACAATGAATACCAGTTTCCTGCCTTGCATTATATATTATAAATATCTCTTACAAACATATTTAAGTGAACCAAACAGTAAATTGAGGATGACAGTAGGCCAAGTAGGGAACTTCAGGAGTTCCAGTGTGTGTCTTAGTCGCTTAGTTCCTTCCAAATCTTTGCGACCCCATGGACTGTAGCAGGCCAGGCTCCTCTGTCCGTAGAACTTCCCAGGCAAGAATACTGGAGTGAGTTGCCATTCCCTTCTCCAGGGGATCTTCCTGACCCAGGGGTCAAACCCAGGTCTCCTGCATTGCAGGCAGATTCTTTACCATCTGAGCCACCAGGGAAGCCAGGAAGCTTCATGGCTGTCAGACTTTCAGTTTGACCAGAATAGAGCCCTGCAGAAATATGCAGTTACAGTGTGTATCCAATACAATGTAAATTGCTTAAAAAGGTAACAACACAAATTTCACATATGCTAGTACATGACCAGGTGCTAGGTATCTGATATCTGATAGGAGAAAGGGATTTAGAAGGTGATCACTCTGGGACGTGGAGCTTAGCAAGGAAGGTGGCAATTTGGCTAGATAGAGAATATGAGGCAAAGACATTACTGGGTTGCCCAAAAAGTGTATTCAGGTTTTCTATACCAGCATGTGGAAAAACCCAAACAAACTTTTTGGCCAACCCCATACCTAGGCGACCATCCACACTATCTCACAGAAAAAAAGCCTTAATGATTCTCACAGAAGTAACCTTGTAATACATATTCTTTATGCCCAACCAATTTGGAGGTTTGTGCTTGCTTTTGATATCATAAAAATCTCTTATGAGAAATGATGGCTTAAAGTGTAAGAAGTAGTAAATAGGATGAGAGGACTTGACTCTCACTGATGAACATGGGGAAGTTCATTCTGCTCTTGTCCACCCGCATCTGCTCTACAGGAAAACAAATGCTGTGGGACAGCTACTACACTCCTTCACAGGAGTTTGCAAAAGGGAGAAGAAACCTTTCCCACTGCTCCAGAGCTTCAGAAAGCAGTAAGGAAATCTACATCACGCCTTGCCGCGGAAACAGGACAGGAAGTAAACGTCTAAAGGATCTCCAGGGAAGGTTCCAAACAGGACGACCCACGAACCCATGAAGCCAAAATTAGAATCTGCTTTTAATTCTGACAGCAAGAATATTCCAGAATTTGCTAATGCTTGCTGGTGAAATCATCCCCATCTTTCAGTATATTCTTGGATCCAAGACTGGCCTTCATAGTGGATGGCATCAGTGATCAATTCTGAGTTTAAGAGCACTGGAGACTCCCCCGCCGCTTGTAACTGCCATTCTATGGTTGGAAATTCCTAAGAGCCCACAATAAGAAGGCAATGCTGTTTAGAGGACTATCTAGTGTTGGTATTGGCTAATTCTCAGAGAAGATTGCCCTCCGCTGAGGGGAAAAAGGAAAACAAGTCCCGACATTTCTGAGAACCAGAAGAACAAAGGGGTCCAAAGGAAACAGAGAATGTTCATGAGAACCATGACTTCCTTCTCCACAATACAGTGTCCTTGGGCCTCCTCTTAAAAAATAAAAATTAAAAAACTTGCTTCACTTCTAGAATAGTCAAGGTTCCTAGCAGTGTTTCCTGTAGATACTTTGCTCAACAATGACCCCACTTTGCTAATAAACTACCCAGGAGTCCTGTTGTTACCACTCACTTCACAGGTGGAATAACTGGGCCAAAGAAACACCTGCCCGAAATGGCATGGATCATCAGATACATGAACAGTTTTGCAATCAGGAATGGCAAAATCCCCAGTCCATGGAGCCAGAATCTCACAAGCACAGAAAGAGCATCAGCATGACTTTCCAGTTCTATTACTGGCCCTTGCTTTCCAACTGGCTTCACTGCTTGACAGAGAAATATGGCTCCCATCATGTCCATGCATGGAACATACATGAAGTAGTCTTTTTTTCCCCTCCTTGATAGACAAAAATAGCCATGCCTATATCAATGCAAAGTAACTGCACACATTTTTTTTTCACTCTTCAGATTTGCCCTTAGAAACTGACATCTACTAATAATAGCAGTTGAATAATTTTTTTTTTAATGGACTGGGACAGACAGACCTGTATTTGACTCCCTGGAACTGACAGTATTTTCTTTGGTGGAGAACCAAATGGAAAACTATGCTTGGTTTCTGAGACACAGGAGCTCTGTTTCGAGAAGAAATCAAACATCAAGGGTCATAACAAGTGTTCTATGGCAAAGCTGTGTCTGATAAGCCTTTTCTGAACGCCCCAATTGCAGCTCCAAATAAACTTCTCTACAGGTGAAACCTCTTCCTTCTAGCACCCCCTAACATTTGATGAGGCAAAAGAAAGAAGACTAAGAGTGTAGCTGCCTCTTAGAGGACATTCATGGAGATCAGGAGAAAAGCAGAAGAGGGTATGTATAGAGAAAATTGAAGGAATTAGGATTCTTAAATCAGAAAAGACATTGGTGTTAACGGGAATTTAATTGTTAGGTAACTAGCCTATGAAAATGATTATAACAACAACAATAATAACGAAGCAACAACTATTCCATGATTAGGAAAAAATACCAATGGGCATATGGAGCATTCTGAAGACCTGGGAAGCAACCCAGAGCAGCCTGAAAGTGAAAAGGTGGTAGCTGCTCAGTTGTGTCCAATTCTTTGCAATCCCAAGGACTGTAGACCCTCAGACTCCCTTGTCCGTGAGCTTCTCCAGGCAAGAATACTGGAGTAGGGAGGCATTCCCTTCTTCAGGGGATCTTCTCGACCCAGAGATCGAACCCAAGTCTCCTGCATTGTAGGCAAATTCTTTGCCATCTGAGCCACCAGGGAAGCCCAGAGCAGTCTGGGAAGAGAATGATGCAGGCTCTGAGAATAAATTCAGTTCAGTTCAGTCAAGAGACGCGGGTTTGGTCTCTCGGGTCAAGAAGATCCCCTGGAGAAGGGAATGGCAACCCCTTCCAGTGTTCTTGCCTGGAGAATGCCATGGATGCAGGAGCCTGGCGGGCTACAGTCCATGGGGTCACAAAGAGTCAGACACAGCTGAGGGACTGAGAATGCACACATGGACACGAATGGTACAACAAGATGCAGAGAGATTTAGTAACTTGCCCAAGACCCACTTTTGGTGAATGGCAGAGCTGGATTCCAGACCCAGATGTGCATGAACTTAGGTGCATACACCTGGATCACACGGAGCCCAGAGGATGCCCACAACTTCTTGGTTAAGTTGCTTGAGCATGCTAATTCCCCATTCCCGTGCACAGTCTACTCTGTAGGAGAATGCTCACACCTTCCAAAGGGAACCACCTCTCTGGTATCTGGTTAAGTGCCTGGGTAAAAAGTCAGTGCCCCTCTGGAGCTGACTCTGGTTTCAAGGTGACTGGTTCTCACTGAGATCCAGTAGGTCTTTGATCTTCACAAACAGAATAAAACAGTACTACCTTATAACCATGCTACCGTCCATGTATCTTCCACACAAGGGTTACATGCAAATACAATAATAAGAGTATTTCCCCTCAGATAATAATATGGTATTATTTTCTGAGGCAGGTAGTAGGTACAACAAGGAGGAGGAACTGTCTCTTATACACATCTAGATGTGTATAAGAGACAGGTCAAAGGCTTTGGCATAGTCAATAAAGCAGAAATAGATGTTTTTCTGGAACTCTCTTGCTTTTCTGATGATCCAGCAGATGTTGGCAATTTGATCTCTGGTTCCTCTGCCTTTTCTAAAACCAGCTTGAACATGTGGAAGTTCACAGTTCACGTATTGCTGAGGCCTGGCTTGGAGAATTTTAAGCATCACTTTACTAACGTGTGAGATGAGTACAATTGTATGGTAGTTTGAGCATTCTTTGGCACTGGAATGAAAACTGACCTTTTCCAGTCCTGTGGCCACTGCTGAGTTTTCCAAACTTGCTGGCATATGGAGTGTAGCACTTTCACAGCATCATCTTTTAGGATTTGAAAGAGCTCAACTGGAATTCCATCACCTCCACTAGCTTTGTTCATAGTGATGCTTCCTAAGGCCCACTTGACTTCACATTCCAGGATGTCTGGCTCTAGGTGAGCATGAGCGATCACACCATCGTGTTTATCTGGGTCATGAAGATCTTTTTTGTACAGTTCTTCTGTGTATTCTTGCCACTTCTTAATATCTTCTGCTTCTGTTCTGTCCTTAATGAGCCCATCTTTGCCTGAGCATAAGACCATGATCTAAAATGGGAGGATTGTTAGCTCTGCTCAGACATTTATTTTTAAAAGTCAATGGGCTACTCTGAGTATGTAAGAGATAAATATTGATAGCTACAAGATGCCATCTGATGTTCTGTAATAAGCTCAGAATACCTATTACTGCATCTGAATTGCTGCCACAGTAACAAAATGATGCAAGGAGGGGGTGGAAGTTAAACCGGGGCTCATCATCTCTCTCTTCAAGCGAGGTGATGATACCCATTAGCTATCAGATGCCCTAAAGAATATGAAACAGCTCACCACGTGCAGAGTTTACAAAAGAAATTTTGGAGAATTGGTTCTATACCTCCTGGATTCCATCACTCATTAAAAAAAAAGGATGGACAAGGAGAGAGAGAGAAATAGCAAAGAGACTGTGTGGAGAAGGTAGTTGCTTTGAGTCTGCCCATTGATAAGGAGTGGAGGGCAAGAGCCTCCTCTGTCGTCTCAGCCTAAATGGGATGGGGGGTGGGGAGGGCTTCCAAGGGACCATCAGAAGATCTGGAAATGGGTTTTCTTCTGTCAGGCAACACAGAGGATTGGTTCCTGCCTCACCCCTGAGAAAGCTGAAATAGTCCAAGGAGGTAGGCTAGGCTGGAGGGTGGTATTGGGACTGGCCTGAATTCCCTAGTAAGGAGGCACCCATAATCCCTGGGAAGCAGATGTGTGCTAAAGGGCTTTGCATCAGGTCCTGTACACGAAGGTGCAATTGGTGGGGAGGGGGCACAGGACCAAGATGTTGGCGATGAATCCATCAGAGCTGCATTCTGACTTCAGTTTGGTTATGAGGACGTTTTGGCTGTAAAAACTACAACAACATTGAAGGATTTAAGGAAGACGTGAGAAAAAAGGAAATAACTTGACGTTCAGAGCAAAGCAAAATAAGGAAAATTCAGTGATAAACTTTAATGTAAGGTGTCACACTACTGATAGAAAGAAATTAAGAGTTTTCAGGCAAAACCAGCTGTCAGACAGGTAGAAAATATGATAGAGCCGTTGAGAAAAGAGAATGCTCCTGGAACAGATGGGCGCACCTCTGAGCTTTATAAAGCATTAACTAGCTGTTTAAATAAGTCCTTAGCAGATGTTTTCAATGTAATTTTGGAGGTGAAATGGAAAGAAACAAAAGTCCAAGGCACAGGGGGAATTGATATCACATAAAAGAAACATTCTTGAATTCAGAGTGCAAGTTATTGTCAAAAGTTGCTCTTTTTTTAACTACCCGCAGTATTTGTAACATTGGAGTACATTCACAAATCCTGCAATTAAAATAACACATATTATATTATTAGCCTTTAAAAGAAAGAGACATATTTAAATATGTCTTTTACGTCATGTTTGAAAGACATTCAAGGAAGCTACATGATATGTACAGCTATTCAACTAGATCAAAAAGGTGAGTATAAGCTCCATATATGCGTTGCTGCTTGTAAGAGGTTTGTTTTTGTAATGGTACCCTGTTATAAATGAATAAATTTATAGGAAATAGACCACAGAAGAAGACGGAAAGATGCTTATAGATCTTGTTAAATGTATTGATAATACAGTGGTGAGAATATACAGAAAAAGAAGAGAGTTGATTATATTATACAGAAAATAAAAGGGGCAATGAGTTTTCTTATGACTCACACACATACATATATAAGTAGATCAGCAAACATTTATGAAGTGCCTCTATATGCCAGGGAGTGAACTAGGTGATGTACAGGGAAGATAAATAACATGTCGGCCCTACCCTCAAGGAGCTGACTTTCCTTGCTGGCTGTTCTTATCATTACTAGTACATATTGTTATCTGATTTTCCCTATAAATGCTACTCACACCTATAGGGATGGTGGAGGGGGAAGTAAAGATGAGGGGCCGGAGAGATGAAGTCGAGGCATCTATGAAGACTCAGACTCCACACGAGAGAGGCTGGAAAGGAAAACGTGTAAGATCACTACTCCACTGGGATGGAGACCCATATATTTAACTACTCAGCCCGTTTACCTCTATGCCTTCACTACATGTCATCATTTAAGGTGGACAGAGAGAAGGCATGAGAGACGAGAAGGAAGGTAACATCCATGCTTGTAAAATGCAGGCATACGTATTGAGAAAGGATGTGAACAATCCAGGAATGAAATACACAGAAATGGAAGGAGGAAACAAATGATTAACTAAATTGTCATGTTCAAAATTCACATCATTCAACGGGTCATTGAATCCAGCAGATCAGTTCAGAACATGGGTTATTTGCCTTTAAATAAACCAGGATTAGAGCCAAGATTTTGCCACTTACCAGCTGTGTAACTTCTAAGTTTCCTTTTCCTCCTCTGGAAAGTGGGAATAAAAACAGCACCCACGAAGGGTTGCTTATAAGGAATGAAATCAGATAATGCACAGGAAATGCATGTATCTCAGTGCAAGGTACTTACAAGAATTCAACAAATGTTTTCTACTGTTATGGATACCAGAGCATTGTGTTTGTACTGCACTGCAGAATTGATTGTTGGTGCATTCAATATGTTATAGAGCATCTAAGATATGGCAGACACCGTGCTCAGCATACAACAAAGGATAAGACAACCTGGTTTCTACCTTCATGGAGCCTAAATTCTAGATTTACTCTAGAAAGGTGATGTTCTTCACAACATTTTTGGCATCAGAAATTTTCAAAAGAACCCTTCGAAGACTCATGGCATATCAAATAACACTTACAATAAAATAGGACAAATTTCCCTATAGGAAAATTAGAAGGGGAAAAATGAATTTGAAAAACCTTAGTCTGAGACAGGATGGAACATTTATCTGACACTGGATCTTGTGGTTAATTAAGGGTAATGACCACGAGCCTTGCTATTCCACACTCAGTTCCTCTGATGGTTCCTCTCCTCTTTGCCTTCACTGTCACTCTCCTTCTTCCTTTCTTATCATCTCAGAGCAGGTACTAGACTCCTTACTAAAAGAAAGCAGAAGAAGGGATTTTTTGAATACGAGTTGAAAATGAATCTAACTCATGACACTCTGTTAGTCACCTCTCAAAAAATGCACTCGCAAAGGAGAATTTTCCACATTGTTCTTTCTCCCCAAACCAAACAATAATCCTTTTATCATTGATGATCTGCTCGCCCATCAAAACTTCTTACTCTTTTGCTATTTGCAGTCACCTTTAAATTTCCAAACTGTCATCAAGTAGTCCATTAGGGATACAACAAATCCACGTGCTAGGTAGCACATTGCCTATAGGACTCGTGCTTGGTGATAACTGGGTGATCCCAACAGGGAAACAATATTGCTTTAGGCCACACCAGCTCTTGATGGTGTCACTGGTCACAGAGAGAGAGGCGGATTCACAGACATCGTTGTGGGAGTTAATGAATGGCCGACCAGATGGTGCCTGTCAGAAGGTGTTGACTCTCTATACAACTGGGACTGTTTCCTGGGAGTAAGTGAGAGATGCAGCAGAAATGGACTGCATCTCAATCACACAGAAGTACAGAGGCTCACTATTAACAAAATCATCACATTGCCAGGCATATTTTTCTTCTTATGACTTTCTGTTGTTTGTTTTATATGATAGGCATGGAGGAGGGTCTAGCTGAAAATATACTATTCATAGTAAGTTATGCTATGGAGTAAATATAAAAAGCCATATATAAACTGCATTCTGGCATTCTTAATATCAGACTCTGTGAGATAATGGTAAACTTGCCTGGAATTAAATAAGGGTATTTCAATGAATATACCATGCACTGCTTAGAAAGAAGGGTTGAAACACAATGACCTGTCAATGTTATTGAAAGACATTCAAGCAGGTGGAGCCCACATTGAGGACATGCCGACACTTCTGACTTTCTAATACAACACAAATAAACCACTCTTCCCAGTTTGACCATTTTCACTTGTTGTTTTATACAACAGGGTGAAGTTTTCCAATAACATGCTCACCGATGTCTCTGATAGGTAAACCCTGACACTCAAATGATGACTTCTTAACAGACATAATCAGAAAAAAACTTCATTGGATTTTTGTGGTGATCAGAGAATGTTACATCTGGTGTGTTACTGTCAGCTAGTACATGGAATCGGAGAAGGCGATGGCACCCCACTCCAGTACTCTTGCCTGGAAAATCCCATGGACGGAGGAGCCTGGTAGGCTGCAGTCCATGGGGTCGCAAAGAGTCGGACACGGCTGAGAGACTTCACTTTCACTTTTCACTTCCATGCATTGGAGAAGGAAATGGCAACCCACTCCAGTGTTCTTGCCTGGAGAATCCCAGAGATGGGGGAGCCTGCTGGGCTGCCATCTATGTGGTCACACAGAGTTGGACACGACTGAAGCGACTTAGCAGTAGCAGTAGCAGTACACGAAATCAACCAAATAAAAGCCATCACCTAACTATGGGTAGGCAGTTGGATCCGAGTGAAGAAGTCAGCAGATTAGATGATCCACTTGTCAGCTATGAGACCTCAGACAAGGTGCTTAATCTCTTGCCTCGGATTCCTGGCTATAGTAGAGATTAGCTGAAATGGATGAGAGGAACGTGACATAGAAGCTGGCATGAATTTAAATCTCCTATCAATGCTTCTCTTTGCTGACTACAAAGAGCACTCAGTCAAGTTCATTCATTCATTTCATTCTTATTTTTCCATTCTCAGTTGCTAATCCTGGATTCATCTTTAATCTTGCATCATCCTGAAAAGGGATCTAGAACTTCAGAGATGTATCCAGAAATTTGCTTTGTTACCTAACAAAGGAAGCAATGACGACATGAGGATGACCTGGAAATATTGGCTACCATATTATCATTTTTTGCTGCTAGAGTTAACCCCCTCAACAAGGATCTAGTGGTGGGTTTTTCCCTTACAATGTCCTCTATGCTGAGCACTGAGTAGGTCTTGGGAGCAAAGCATTCTTGCAGAGTTTAAACAATGCAGTCAGCAGAAACAGGTGAAGTTCCATATTCTTTGCACTGACCAAAATATGTGTCATTTCATTCTCTTTGAGATGTAACTTTTTTTTTGTTGGTTGTGAGATGCACGTCTGGTTACATACACATTTCTCATTACATGGGGTTACCCACTCGCTCAGCCTCCATCTCCTCCTGCATAAAAGATTGAAGTAACTATCAAGATGTGGAACCAGTTGTTTTGGTCAAAATAACAGTGGCATATATTTGTTTCCAATAGACTTGATAATGAAATAGAATGAATGACAAAATGAGAAAGATTTTGACAATCCATACACATGCCTTCTAAAAGCAAAGAAAGGGAAAGGGAACACTGAATTCAAAAATGGACACTCAGCGGCCCAACGTGAGTAGCATGGCTCGGAATACAGAGGTGATGATGACGTCATTTACGACGCTGGTTCAGCCACCTGGAGTCCGATGTGCAGTGACTGCCATCAACCACAGACTTGAAAATGTCATTGTATCTACCTCAGGAAAGCCTCCAGCTTTTAGCTAAATTCCAGCCGAAGACTTCCAACCGTGAGGAAAATATCCTTAAGGCTAATTCTGAGAGACTAGAATTCTACTGACACCATTGTCAAGTTGAGTCAAGTTAGTGCTTTCACAGACAACAAGCTGTGGGCAGTGCCACTAATACCTGTCTCAGGTCTCTCTCTCAATACCAGCCTTGTATCTGTCTCACCAGCGTCATTAGTGAGACGAGATTAAGACTCAGGTACACTCAGTGCTGCTGATTATCTCATGTTGACAAAAACCCATGCTGCATCGCAAATCAGTTGGCCTCCTAAGCCTAACCCATTCGCCTAGTCACACGTCCACTGGTACCATTTACGGAGTTAGAAGGGCTCCTCTCTCAAACATTTGCAGGCCATCTAGATCTAGTTATTTAGAATGATTACGGGCACACTTAGAATGATTACATGCAAGATGAATATCACATACATGAAACTAAGACATACTATACATGTGTCAAACAAAAGTTGGATTTTAACACAGCTTTCCTCCCTAAAGATCTGTGATTTTCACATTCCACGGTTCCAAATCAGGATTAGCTCCATATTGATTCCTCATTTCCCCATTAGGGCAACAGCTTTTCTCCACTGGGCTAAAAAGACAGAGAATGGAGACAAAGTTCTGGACAATTTGGGCCAAAACCCACTTCAACTTCATGTATTTGTGCTGAATAGCATTTTTGCCTCATTTCTCTTTTTCACTTTGCATTTGCAGAGCCAAGGAAAGAAGAATACTGAGAGATGATGATGTCAGTTTAGGGTACTACAGGACCGGGCTGTAAGAAGACACTCAAATTAGCTAGTGTATATCATTCATTGTGGTTCATCATATGAGGCTGAGCAATTTAAATACTGGAATTTCTGGTCTTCTGCCCCACCACGGTAGAATAACTTATAGTTAGGTCAAGTAAATGTCTAATTTCTAAGTTGAGTGACTTATTAGAAATTAGTGTCTAATTTCTACGTAGAGTGAATGTTCCCATCACTGAAGCCTGTCTTCATCTTTGCCTCCCTGAAATTTCCCCAAACTGCCTAAGAACTCCCCAAATTCCTTTCACATGGGGCAAGATTTTTTCTTGCGAAATTCCACTAAGATTGACATACATTCACTACTATGCATAAAACAGGTAACTAATGAGAACCTACTGTAGAGGGAACTCTACCCAGTGTTCTGTGATGACCTAAATGGGAAGGAAACGCAATAAAGGAGGGATACATGTATTCATAGCCGGTTCACTTTGCTGTACAGCAGAAATTAATACAACATTATAAATCAACTATACTCCAGTAAAGTTTTTTTTGTTTTAAATAGTAGAAAAAAAGATCATTGCAGAAAGTATCCTTGATCTTGACATTTCCATCCCTGATTTGGTCCCTGTGTACTTAGGTACCAGAGAATGTCTCTTATTTCTCAAATAAATTCACCTCTTTGCTAAAAAAAAGACAAACAAAAACAAAAATGCCACTAGGAATACGTTGTGCCTATATTAAGGGATGGATATCTGTAGAGGAGGTACCTTCTCCCTTTTTACAACGCAGACCTATCAAAACTCAGCACTGGACGAAAAAACATCCTCATGAAAAAGGTAGGCCTCTCAGGGCGTTCATCTCCCTCACCACACCCTTTACCAGGGTTTTCCGCCCTGCTGATCCCCAGGAACACTGGGCTCCCCTTTGATATTCTAAAGCACATGACTAAAACCACTTTTCCCAGTGTCTCTTAGCACAGCTGATACTGACTAAAATACTCCAGTCTCTACTTCATATTAAAGCTCAGTGCTGGCAGGGGCAGGGGACCTGGAGGAAACGAGAAACGGAAGGAAGAAAAAGAACTAATATTCTAGGGCCTTTTGTCTAGAAGGTTTCCATGCCTAGGAATTATTTCATTTCATTTTCACATCAATCCTATAAGGGAGATTTTGTTTTTCACACTTTATAAGTGGTAGGCTTCCCAGATGGTGTAGTGGTAATGAATCCACCTGACAATGCAGGAGATGCAAGAGACGCGGGTTTGGTCTCTCGGGTCAAGAAGATCCCCTGGAGAAGGGAATGGCAACCCCTTCCAGTGTTCTTGCCTGGAGAATGCCATGGATGCAGGAGCCTGGCGGGCTACAGTCCATGGGGTCACAAAGAGTCAGACACAGCTGAGGGACTGAGAATGCACACATGGACACGAATGGTACAACAAGATGCAGAGAGATTTAGTAACTTGCCCAAGACCCACTTTTGGTGAATGGCAGAGCTGGATTCCAGACCCAGATGTGCATGAACTTAGGTGCATACACCTGGATCACACGGAGCCCAGAGGATGCCCACAACTTCTTGGTTAAGTTGCTTGAGCATGCTAATTCCCCATTCCCGTGCACAGTCTACTCTGTAGGAGAATGCTCACACCTTCCAAAGGGAACCACCTCTCTGGTATCTGGTTAAGTGCCTGGGTAAAAAGTCAGTGCCCCTCTGGAGCTGATTCTGGTTTCAAGGTGACTGGTTCTCACTGAAATCCAGTAGGTCTTTGATCTTCACAAACAGAATAAAACAGTACTACCTTATAGCCATACTACCGTCCATATATCTTCCACACAAGGGTTACATGCAAATACAATAATAAGAGTATTTCCCCTCAGATAATAATATGGTATTATTTTCTGAGGCAGGTAGTAGGTACAACAAGGAGGAGGAATGTGGTAGAAACCCTCGTAATCACACAGGTTGAAGGAAGAGCAAACTGAGGTGATGGAGACATCCCTTCCCTCTCTCTCCTAAGAGCCTGCTCGTTTCCGAAGGCTCGACACAGATTCGTCCTAGTCACAGAGCTTTTTTCTGATGTCTCCATGAGGTCCAAATTTACCCATTTTCTAATCTTGTACCATTTTGTTTATACCTTTATTACTGCCCTAAAATTATGCTGTCTCGTGGTATAATTAGTTGTTTACGATCTCCTCCCAAATAAAGTATAAAAACTCCTTGGAGGAAGGACTGTGACTTATCCCACGTATTTCTTAAGGCCCGTTAGAGCCAGTAACAGTAATAATAATACCAGCAGCAATAGCTAGCATTTATTGAACACTTACCTTTCAGTGCCCCAGCCATGAAACCCTTGAGATAAGGATTACCAGTCCTTTTTTTATAGATGTAAGAACCAAGGTTTTAAACAGCGAAACAACTTCCTCAAAGTCATGCAACAAATATATGGCCTCAATCCCATATCTGACTAATTCCCGGAGGATGTGGGTTGTTTTTTTTTTTTTCCAGTGACCACTAAATAAGGGTTTACTGAAGGAATAAGGATACTAAAACTTCACCTGTTTCCCAGTTTTGCTCTGTAAGTGGCCCAAAGTAAATCAACTGGCAGAAGAGTTCTTTTGCTTGCTGTTTTTATTACCTAATAAGGTCCTGCCCAAGTGAGCGCCATTTCACTGGCTCATATTTCCAAGATGCTCAAATATAAAAGTATACAAATGTTACGAATATAAAAATAAAGACGAGAATGTGTGAAAAGCTAAAGGTGATAAAAATGTATAAATTTCTAGTTATAAGATGAGATACAATGCAGAGCATGGTCACTGTAGTTAACAATATCATATGTTTGAAAGTTTAAGAGAGAATAGATCTTAAGTTTCCTTCACCCAAAAGTAAACGTAACTGCGTGGTGATGGATGGTAACTAAACTTATTGCGGTAATCATTTCGAGATACATGTATATATTCAGTCACTTCAGTCACGTCCGACCCTTTGTGACCCTATGGATGGTAGCCTGCCAGGCTTCTCCATCCATGCAATTCTCCAGGCAAGAATGCTGGAGTGGGCTGCCACTTCCTTCTCCAGTGGAACTTCCCAACTCAGGGATCAAACTTGGTCTCCTGCACTGCAGGCAGATTCTTTACCAACTGAGCTACAAAGCTTTTGGTTCTCAGTATATGCATATATCAAATCATTATGTTGTACACCTAAAACCAATACAAAGTTATATGTCAATTATATTGCAATAAAAATAAAGATGTATATAAAGATATAATTAAAAAAATTTTTATCTCTCCCACGATTTAGGTGGCCCTTCTTGAACGGTATTGCCTTTTTTTTTAAGAGCCTCAGAACCAGCACTAGGTGCTTTTTATTTATTTATTTATTTTGACCATGAAGCTTGTGGGATCTTAGTTCCCCGACCAGAGCTTGAACCTGCACCGCCTGCATTGGAAGCTTGGAGTCTCAACCACTGGATCACCAGGGAAGTCCCAAGGTGGTCTTTCTTTTACTGAAAAGATTCTCAGCTTCCAACAAGCCAGCCAACTCACCAGTTTTACATGATGGTCAGTATCTCTGTCGTAAAGGGTAAAACATATCAGAGAATTTACTGAGATCTATATTAGTATAGATTAAGTGATATGAATCAGCAGTGTTATTTTTTAATAGAATGAAAAGTCTGTAAGGGAACTAAGTAATTTTCAGGTTATTTACTGTGGGGGGAAAAAAATGATTCTTCATCCCTGGATGAACCACACTTCATGGCACTGCACACAAAATCTGCTTATCAGAGGTCAGCGCTGTGAATGTTAAGTGACTTGTGTGAGAATACTTAGATTTATCTTAGCTTTTGATACAAAGACTGCCCCTGCTCCACCGAGGCAGAGACGAGTCTTCTACCCGGTGATAATATTAATCAGATGTGAAGAGACAAACAATGAGGGAAGTGGAACTGCCATACTCATGGTGGGGAAATGAGAAGTAAAGAAAGAAAAATAAAGATAATAAAGTCACACAAACACGTATGAGCACATATTTGGGAGAGAAGATGGGAAAATAGTTACTAGGTTCAGTTGGTAACATACATAATCTACAAAATGATGGGCTTAAATCAGTATTAATCTAAATTGATATTATAAGGTTAAAAATGTTTTCTGCTTATTTGCTCAATCAACTCATCAAATTGGTTTGTCCGAACAACTTATCTTGGGTTATTAGTTATTAATCACATTAGGCTGTTGTCAGGGGAAACAAGGAAAAGCTAAAAGTTCTTTTCCTCAAGCTTTCAGTCCCCTCACGGCACATTTTTTTACATGCTTACCCTGTGCCAGGCACGGCTCCCAAGTCCTGTTGTCCCACTAGACCAAGGAATCCTTGAGGGCAGGAATGTGAGAAAACCATTACGACATAGCAAGGTCAATACTAATCAGAAGGACGGCCTTTGGAAAGCTTCCCAGAAGAGAGATTGATTGAGGTGGTCTTGATTCTCGGCTAAATGTTATGTATCTGAGACAACATGGGCCTGAAGGCAGCATGCCACTTTTAGAAAACAGTAAGAGAATCCACTTGTGGCTCAGCTGGTAAAGAATCCGCCTGCAATGCAGGAGACCTGGGTTCTATCCCGAGGTTGGGAAGATCCCTTGAAGAAAGGAAGCCTGGAGAAGGAAATGGCAACTTACCCCAATATTCTTGCCTGGGAAAACCCTATGGAAAGAGGAGCCTGGCGGGCTACAGTTCATGGGGTCACAAAGATTTGGGACACAACTCAGTAACTGAATCACAACAACAAAGAGACTCCACATAGTACAATAGTGCCGTCTCTAAGGAAACAGAAGTAGAGGCAGCTGAAGTGAAGGGCAGGGGCCAGGCGCAAAGGATCTCAGATGCTACGAGGTGGAACTGGGGCTTTATCCCATCGGTGATGCAGAAATACTAAGGAACAAAAAGTATGCAGAGAAAAACACAACCAAGAGCATAAGACAGCAAAAAGATGAATAACTGAAGATTAAGAGTTAAAAGTTCAGTGGGCTTGTCTTGAATAAACAGAAAAATGAGAAGATCACTTGGGGCAGACACAACAGCCATTTCCAACTCCCTTTTCTCTTGTCTCGCTTGCATCCCACTATAAAGACAAAAATCAGAATAGCAGCTTTCTAGCCTCCTTTAAGCCACGGTTGGGCATGGGCCAAGTGCCCATGAGATTCTGATCAGGACACTGAGCTTAAGAAAACTGCAAGAGCTTCTCACATACACAAACACAAAGGAACTGGACAAGCTACTTAAAGATTTTTCTTTCCTAATACAAGGAAAGACTCACCAAGCAAGCTTTGTCTCACTCCTCTACCACTCCCTGCTTTCTTCCTTTGAGAAGCCTTTCAACCTTGTGAATTTTCACACCACTCTGGCTAATTTAAAATCATGGCAGAGGCGTGGGCACTATTTTCTAAATTGAGATCAATCTCTTTAAAAAAAATCATTCCTGGTTGAAGCATCTCACCTAGTGAACAGACCACCATTAACCATCTAATTACCAGCATTTATTTCCTGATGTAAGTAAACCAAATTTCATTTTGTTTACTACAACAGAGTAAGACAAAAAGCTACAAGTCAGATCCATGGGACTATAACAAACTCCTATATGGGTTTTTATTCCAATGGCCACACAATATAATTTACGGGAATGAGCACAAGATGGAAAGCCAGTTAGATGAGCAGTTAGACTACCTACAAAATGAGTATGCCAACTTGAAGCCAGGGCCTGGAATAAACACACTCCCTTGGGTTGAAGACATGCTGGACACATGATACCTGTGGATAAGGGCCCATGAGCAGGGCAGGGGAACTACTATGCTCTTCTCTTGCTGTCTTATGCCTGCCTTTCCATACAATAGTGTTCTGCCTCTGGATAGTAGAGCTCCCAGGATCCGTCTCTTTATGTCACACACACTCACAGAGCACATGTGTGTGCTCAGTCCAGCTCTCTGTGACCCCATGGACTGTAGCCTGCCAGGCTCCTCTGTCCATGGAATTCTCCAGGCAAAAATACTGGAGTGGGTTTCCATTTCCTCCTCCAGGGGATCTTCCTGACCCAGGGATCGAACCCACATCTCCTGAGTCTCCTGCACCACAGTCAGATACGTTACCATGGAATCACCTGCGAAGCATCTCTTTATGGTTAGAGATAATAGGGATTATTAGCAAAATGGATCTTGAGCCCCCGGAGCTAACCGGAAATCCATGTCCTCAACTGGGTTCTGGGTCAGAGTGAGACTAACAGCAACTATTTGTCAACTTTAAACTAATGGAATTCTGCCCTTCTAAAGTTGGGATTGGTCCTAAAGATAAGGAGGCTGATTGCCTCCCCCTGAAGGACAGGTGGTGGGGCCTTGAAGGAAGGAAGGAGGACCACTCATTAGGAGAGGAGGTGGGATCCTATAGATCCATCACTATTGGTAAAATAAAGTCTTGAATCTCTTAAATTTACTCACTCTTGATTGTCCTCCAGCTATTCAAATACCCAATGGAGAGATTTTGCCAAAAAGTAGAGCTACAAAAAGGAGGGATTTTTCTGTGCTTAAAATTTAATGAGGGCCCCTTAGAAGTAGCCTTAAGCTCCTCTCTCCCCTCAAAAATGGATTCCAGTGTATTAGACCCCTGGGGAGATATTAAGACAGAGCTTAATTAAAAACAGAAACTATTAGCTATTTAGCTCTAGACCAGTTCATTTTATACACTATCTAAAAAGGCCAGCAAGCACTATGTTAATAATAGTGAGTAACAAAGTCATACTAAACTAATACCACCCCACATATATAAATCCATTTTGTAATACCGCCCTTGTATTGTTACATGCTTATTGTTTACTTTTTCTGTGATTGCTAATTGTTGCATAGTTCTCTGTTGGGGGTTGGAATCCCTTAATACATCTCTAGGAGATTCTTGGTTTCTCAGCTTCTGAAATGACAACAGAGCTAAAAACAGAAGGAAATGCAGTATCAAACCCCTGCTGGTGTGATTCCGTATAGCTTCCTCAGAATGGTAACATTGTGTTTATCCACTTGCACATCAACTCCAACCTGGGCAGGAATATCAATTGCTTTCCATAGCTGCTCTCATCTTTGTTTTTCTGAACGTGAGGCATGCCATTGGTGCATGCTGATGAGCCAGTATCCTCTCAATGAGGAATTGTATTCATTATTGAACTTCACTCTGTCTGAAAAACAGATATTTTTTGATGTGAATATTTGAGGGCAGGTGTAAAGTTTGCTATCAATAAAACAAATGACAAATCAATATAAGATTTTATTCAGAACTAATGTATTTTTAATAAGTTTACTTTGACAAGTATACAGTACGCGCTCATCACTGATTCTGATGAATGCATTGATCAGCAAATGAGATGCTGGCGTGTGGAATGCATTAGATCAGGCATTCTATTTCAAGGGCTTGAATTTTGACAATCAGAATCTAATCATTTAAATGTCTTGTAATTGTCACAGTCTGATCCAACAATATGATACATGCCTGAAAATAAGCATTTTAAAAAGAGCACAGCATAAAATCTCAATAAACTGGTAGCTTCTAACTGTAGGGAAAGAATTCAACAAGAGAGAAGCACTAANAGAGTGAGACTAACAGCAACTATTTGTCAACTTTAAACTAATGGAATTCTGCCCTTCTAAAGTTGGGATTGGTCCTAAAGATAAGGAGGCTGATTGCCTCCCCCTGAAGGACAGGTGGTGGGGCCTTGAAGGAAGGAAGGAGGACCACTCATTAGGAGAGGAGGTGGGATCCTATAGATCCATCACTATTGGTAAAATAAAGTCTTGAATCTCTTAAATTTACTCACTCTTGATTGTCCTCCAGCTATTCAAATACCCAATGGAGAGATTTTGCCAAAAAGTAGAGCTACAAAAAGGAGGGATTTTTCTGTGCTTAAAATTTAATGAGGGCCCCTTAGAAGTAGCCTTAAGCTCCTCTCTCCCCTCAAAAATGGATTCCAGTGTATTAGACCCCTGGGGAGATATTAAGACAGAGCTTAATTAAAAACAGAAACTATTAGCTATTTAGCTCTAGACCAGTTCATTTTATACACTATCTAAAAAGGCCAGCAAGCACTATGTTAATAATAGTGAGTAACAAAGTCATACTAAACTAATACCACCCCACATATATAAATCCATTTTGTAATACCGCCCTTGTATTGTTACATGCTTATTGTTTACTTTTTCTGTGATTGCTAATTGTTGCATAGTTCTCTGTTGGGGGTTGGAATCCCTTAATACATCTCTAGGAGATTCTTGGTTTCTCAGCTTCTGAAATGACAACAGAGCTAAAAACAGAAGGAAATGCAGTATCAAACCCCTGCTGGTGTGATTCCGTATAGCTTCCTCAGAATGGTAACATTGTGTTTATCCATTTGCACATCAACTCCAACCTGGGCAGGAATATCAATTGCTTTCCATAGCTGCTCTCATCTTTGTTTTTCTGAACGTGAGGCATGCCATTGGTGCATGCTGATGAGCCAGTATCCTCTCAATGAGGAATTGTATTCATTATTGAACTTCACTCTGTCTGAAAAACAGATATTTTTTGATGTGAATATTTGAGGGCAGGTGTAAAGTTTGCTATCAATAAAACAAATGACAAATCAATATAAGATTTTATTCAGAACTAATGTATTTTTAATAAGTTTACTTTGACAAGTATACAGTACGCGCTCATCACTGATTCTGATGAATGCATTGATCAGCAAATGAGATGCTGGCGTGTGGAATGCATTAGATCAGGCATTCTATTTCAAGGGCTTGAATTTTGACAATCAGAATCTAATCATTTAAATGTCTTGTAATTGTCACAGTCTGATCCAACAATATGATACATGCCTGAAAATAAGCATTTTAAAAAGAGCACAGCATAAAATCTCAATAAACTGGTAGCTTCTAACTGTAGGGAAAGAATTCAACAAGAGAGAAGCACTAAACAAGATGGATTGAAAAATGGATCCAAGTTCTGGAACAATATCACTGTAATGAGGAACAAAAGGTTCACTTTAATGAGGGTTTCCCTGGTGCCTCAGACGGTAAAGAATCCACCTGCAATGCGGGAGACCTGGGTTCGATCGCTGGGTTGGGGAGATCCCCTGGAGGAGGGCATATCAACCCACTCCTGTTTTCTAGCCTGGAGGATCCCCATGGACAGATACAGCACAGCGCTCTCAGCTGTAGCCCTTAGGGCCAGGACATTGTAACACTGTTGTACATACTCCAGGCTGATTCTGAATGCTCTGGGTAGATTCAAGCAGTGGCTACAAAAACCGCAGTTCTTGGTACATCACGTGCAAGAAAGAATCCTTTGACTTATGATTGCAGCAATGGTGAGCAGAATCTAGATCTGGCATGTGCTCAAAAAGACCCATCCTATCATTAACATGACACCCTGGGATCCTGATTGCCTATGGCCTGACATGCCCCATTGCTTTCAGAATCTAGGACTGAGCTTCGAAAGAGTGCTCCCTTTAAGAATTACCTGAAATAGTCTAGGACCTCTAGCTTAACTGGGTATCTTTATTTGTACAAATAACCGGAAATTGCATTGGACAGAAATGCTAAAGGAATAAAAGATAAGCTTGAAAAAGAGGTGCCCCACCCCCACCCCATGTTAAAAATATATATCACATATTGAGAGTTCCTCATATAGTTTGGATAAAAATCCTTTTTGACAAAATTCAAAAACTGTTTCTAAAATTCTCATGAAAATACAAAGGACCTAGAATAACCAAAATGACTTTGAAAAACACCAAAGTTATGGGACTAACATGAACTGATTTCAAGTTTATTTAAAAGCTATAGTAAGTAAGAAAGTATGCCAATGTATCAAAATAAAAAATTAAAAAGATGGAACAAAGAATCCAGAAACAGACTCACATATCTATGACCATTTGGTTTTTTGTTTTGTTTCTTTATCAAAACTAGTGCAAGAAAAAAATCAGATATTCATATGTAAAATAGCTTGACATGACTCACATCACATCAAAAAATTGTTTAAAACATGGATTATACATTCAAATATAAAACCTAAAATTATTCAACTTCTAGAAGAAAATCTTATTGATTTTAGGTTAGGCAAATATTTTTAAACCAGGACTCAAAAAGAAAAAAATGACTGACTAGAATTCATCAAAACTGAAATGTTTGCTAAAATTTTACTATTCTAAAGATACTGTTAAGAAAATGAAAAGGTTCACTACAGATTGTGAGAAAATATATGTTTGAAAAAAATGTTTGCAGAACATATATCTGATAAAGGACTTGTATGCAGACTATATTAAAAATTCTTATAACTCCATAAGAAAAGCAAACAATCCAATAAAAAAGGCAGAAGATATGAAAGAAGACATAAGGAAGACAAATAAGCACATGAAAATTTTCAACATCATTAATCATTAGAAAAACACTCATTAAAACTACTAGATACCCACAAGAATGACTAAAATAAAGAAAAATTTATAAAGACAGATGATGCCAAGTGTTGGTGAAGATGTCTAGCAACTAGATTCTTATGCATGGCTCGTGAGGATGCAGAACAGAACTGCCACTTTGGAAAATAAGCTGGTAGTTTTTTATCAGTTTAAATACACACATACAATATGGCCAGCAATTCATTCCTAAGTACTTATCAAAAAGAAATGAAAATGTGCCCATACAAAGAACTGTACTCAAGTTCAGAGGTGCTTTATTCACACTAATAATTGTCAAAAGCTGGAACGAACTCAACACTCATCAGTTAACGAAGGGATAAACTATTAGTGGTACATCTTTACGATGAAATATGATTCAACAATAGCATAGAGTTCTCGAGAGGCTTATGTAAAGCAAGAGAAGCCAGACACAAAAGACTATATACTCCCTTCAGATGAAATTCTAGAAATGCCAGACAAAAGGATAAAAAATGATATGTACATACTATAATGATTTTTTAATATACACAGGAAGTCAAAAGATATAATACATAAAAATGTTGACAGGGATTGTCCATGAATGGGGTTGGTGATATTTTTAAAGTTATTTTCAATAATTTTCAAATTTGTATGAGAATGTAGTACTTTCATAATATGGCCTTTAAGTGTACAGAAAGGTAAGCAAACAACACATACAAATACCTGTCCAAAAAGGGGACTGCTAGCAAATTTATTATGATAGGTAATTTGTTCCACTATATTACATCTACCTGTTTAGTTCCTGTTTTTCTTATTGTCAAAGAGCCTCTCAAAAAGCTTTCCTCACCTTACAAGTAATGGTCCAAATAGCTCAGCTTCCACAAAATCCAAGTCATTTCAGCAAGACAGCAAGGGCTGGGAATACTACCTGGGCAGGTAATTCCATGACTGAGTATCAGTACTGCTCAGGAAGGGAACCTTTCTCATTAGCTTCTGCAAACGCTACATTAAGGTTGACACGAAGATGTGTGACAACCAGCTTATTGGCGTAGTTTTAATATGAGTTAAAGGCAGAAAACTATAGAAGTCATTTTCTTGAAAGTAATTGCAAAACAAGACATTATCTGTTATCAAAGCATAGGAAATGTGTTGAAATACAAAGAAAACTGATGCTGGGGGAAATTTTAAGTACATTTCATATTGACAACTCAAAATATGAGAAGAATGCCTGGTGTATGTTTGGGGGAATGTTCGTGCAAGATAACAGACTTTGAATATAAACAAGTACCTAGAAAACATTTTTGAATTACTTGAAAGGATATCTGTTCTTTTAAAAACGTATGGATTTGTGAAGTAACCACCAGTTAATACCGGAGGGGATATAGTTACTGAGCTGAGCTACAAAACTACACATTTCTCCCCCAGATACTCTACTTTTACTGACAAAAATACAAAATGAAAAGAGTAAAAAAATTTTGCAATGAATAACATCTTGTATGAAATCAGACTCCATCACCAAATATTATGCATTATGTAACATTCATTTGAATCGCCACTTAAAATATAAGCAATTGTTTCATTGAAGTGACAATAATAATGTTTAACATTTGATGAATTCTTAGTCAATACCAATAGCTATTCTACAAAATTGATATTTTGTATTAATTTACGAAGTACTTACACTCAGAAATGATACTTTTTCTCTGACTTTACCCAGAAATATTAAATTGTAGGACTGGTTTTTCTTACTACCTCTTCCTTTTAAAAACCTAGACAGCATATTAAAAAGTATAGACATTACTTTGCCAAAAAAGATCCATCTAGACAAAGCTATGGTTTTTCCAGTAGTCGTGTATGGATGGGAGAGTTGGACTATAAAGAAAGCTGAGCACCGAAGAATTGATGCTTTTGAAATGTGGTGTTGGAGAAGGCTCTTGAAAGTCACTTGTACTGCAAGGAGATCCAACCAGTCCATCCTAAAGGAAATCAGTCCTGAGTATCCATTGGAAGGACTGATGCTGAAGCTGAATCTCCAATACTTTGGCCACCTGATGGGAAGGACTGACTCACTGGAAAAGACCCTGATGCTGGGAAAGATTGAGGGCAGGAGGAGAAGGGGACGACAGAGGATGAGATGGTTGGATGGCATCAACAACTCGATGGATATGAGTCTAAGTAAACTCTGGGACGGGGAAGGCAATGGCACCCCACCTCAGTACTCTTGCCTGGAAAATCCAATGGACGGAGTAGCCTGGTGGGCTGCAGTCGCTAACAGTCGGACAGACTGAGCGACTTCACTTTCACTTTTCTCTTTCATGCATTGGAGAAGGAAATGGCAACCCACTCCAGTATTCTTGCCTGGAGAATCCCAGGGATGGGGGAGCCTGGTGGGCTGCCGTCTATGGGGTCACACAGAGTCAGACACGACTGAAGTGACTTAGCAGCAGCAGCAGCAGCAGCAAACTCTGGGAGTTGGTGATGGACAGGAAAACCTGGTGTGCTGCAGTCCATGGGGCAGCAAAGAGTCGGACACGACTGAGCGACTGAACTGAACTAAGCTGAACTGTGGGATAAATTAACTCAGACAAAGTTACCATCTATATCAGAGGAAATGCTCTGACCAAATATTCCTTAGTATTATTACTCTACATTATACAGTACATCTGTCACGTTATTTACGATTCTCTATTATCTGCATTACTCATTCTATTTATTGTCACATTTTGTCCGTCTAGAACATGTCCATTTGCTTCATTTGAAGGTGATACTTGCTCCATATCCAAAAGCTCCTGGAGAAGAAGGGCCAGCTTTAATTTATCCTTATTTTCCTGGGGCCCAGGACAGAACCCTGTAGGTGATTCAGTCGCTTTGAGCTGAAAACCGTTAAGCACTAATGTTTAAAAATAATTTTCCTCACCTTAGGACACAGTCTAATAACCTTGGGAGAGTCTCAGGTGTGAGGCACTATTAAAGTGCAAGGCTGTCTGCACAGGTAATTAATAGAAGGCAAGCAGGAGCCGGCTGGTTCCCTGAGAAAGTTCCATCGGGGCGTCTTTCATGGGGCAAAACCAGACACCAAGTACAGTATGAAACGACCTTCCTTCCTGTCCTGGCTCAAGGTAAACAGAATTAAGCATGAGACTTCTAAGTGGCATGCCCAGGCTCTGATCTGGCTCATTACTAAGTAGATAACCTCGGGCACCTCCGTCTACCTCGCCTAGCCTCATTTTACCCTTCCACAATTTTGAAATAACCTCAGAGGTCTTAACAAAGCAATATAAACAAAGCACTCAATCAATGACAGTTATTATTATTACCTCTCTGTAGCCAGTTGGCAGAGGGAAGCTGAACGAATGGTTTGTTTAACCTCAGATTGGTCAGCAGATGGCTCTGGGAACAAAGGAAGCAAAGGACTGCTCTTGAGCTGGAAAATGGCCGAACCAAAGGCAAGGACACCTGGATTACTTTCACCTGGTGAATCTGTTCATTTCAGTTCAGTTGCTCAGTCGTGTCCAACTCTTTGCAACCCCATGGACGACAGCACGCCAGGCTTCCCTGTCCATCACCAACTCCTGGAGCTGTAGGACACAACAAACCTATCAAGGGCTTACTGTTACCAAAGGCAGGTTCAGGTGCCTGACGCACAGTGAGACAAACAAACCAAAACGGACTTGGAGCAGAGAAAGGTTTACTGCAGGGCCACGAACTCCCAGAAGGTTTCAGCAAAACACATTTAAAGACAAGGTGAGGGAGAGGTGTGGTTAATTGTTGCAAACTTTTCTGTATCAGAATCCTTTGATCTTGCAGCTGTCCAAAGTCAGGTCATGGTGTTCCTGTAAGCCTTGAACAAGACAAATGTTATTCTCTGTTCTGCCACTTTCTGTCTCTATAAAGACCCTTAAAGGTCAGAGCCCCGGGGATACCTTATCCTGTACATTTCAGGCTATAAGCAACATTCTCTTACAAAAGGTGCAGAGCCTGCTTGCCTAAGCCCAGGCAACAAGAGCCGGAAGGTTAGAGGAAAAGGAATAGATCCAATATGGAGTCAGATTTGTTCTTCTGAGTGAGTTAGTCACTCAGTCGTGTCCAACTCTTTGTAGCCCCATGGATGGTAGCCCACCAGACTCCTCTGCCAATGGGGTTCTCCAGGCAAGAATCCTAGAGTGGGTAGCCATTCCCTTGTCCAAGGGTCTTCCCAACTCAGGGATCAAATCTGGGTCTCCTGCATTGCAGGTGGATTCTTTACCATCTGAGTCTCCAGGCTAGTCCCTTTGTTCTTCCCTCTTGTATTAATATTCACAAGTTATTCCCCCTGCCCACTGGAAGGAGCGTCAATTTTTCTGAGTTGGTGGACATTCTGTAGCCTCCTCTTCCAGCAGATTCAGGAGGACGTGAGCCCCCAGAGGTACCAGCCCAGGTTCAGCTCCAGCTGCAGTGACCCTGAGCCTTTCCCCAAAAGTCTGATGGTTATAGCAGGGTGGATCACCTCCAGGCTCCAAGTGAAGCTATACCTAGCTCAGGAGTTGGAGTTAAATATGGATATTTCAGGGAGATGGGCTGGTAAAGGCAAAGAGGTGTAAGTCCCTGTATTGAAGTCATTCTGCGATGTGTAACAAGCAAGACAGATGTGGTCCAAAGCTTCCAGCTTCCAAGCTTGAAATTTGGTGTCTCTCAACTTCTCTAATACTCGGTTTCCTCAACCAGGCACATTTTCCATTATAACCCTTGCCTTGCCTGTCTCAAAATACTATGTGATAATCAGGTAAACAAAAAGCCTCACAAAACTGTATTTTGGAAATATGAGTGTTCATTATTTCCTTAAGTCCTTACTCAAGAAATAGTCAAGAGATGTATCTCTCAGCCTCCTTGAGGATCTTGCACTGGACTCAGTCACTGGACTCAGCTCGCCTGGAAAACGGGAATGACAACGCCATCTTGAGAGATTTGTGGGAGCTATGAAAATGCAAATACTCTCACAGCCTTCTGCAAAGTCCCAGGTCAGCCAAACTCTACCTTAATTAATTAAATGTTTCTCCCAAGACAATACCTCAAGTTTATGTCTGAATCATACAGAAAAGAAGCAGAAATATTTCTGTTGCCATGTAGAAAGGCAGAATGAGTGCTGCCATCTCTCTCCCTGGTCCCTCTGGGCTACATCTTTGGGTTACCTTTTTTTCCCCCTCTATTTTCATACATGCTTTCTTTATTTTCGGTTGGTGTGAAGACCCCAAAGTTTTGCCATTCTTTGCTCCCTCCTTTTTCATTTGGCTGTTTTATTCCTAACAGATCCTCTATACTCCATTATACCCCATACTTCAGGATTAGAAAGACAAAACATTTCTCTAGGGGACCAAGCTGTGTGCTCAGCTTGTCTGGCCCTGATCCCTCCCAGGTCTGCTCTGGATGTGTTTGCTCAGAGGTGGCGGAGGCGTCATTAAGTTCCCGGTTCCCTTGGAGATTAGGGTTGCAGGTTCGCCCAGGGTGCATTCAGCTCACATATTCTTTCAATCTGTGTAAAAATTAAAATGCAGCAGCTGTGATGCCTGCAAATCTCTGTGCAAGAATGGTCTGCCTGTGCTGACCAAGGAAATCAAGTCCATTAGGACCACCAGGGCTCATTCTCACTTCCAAGAAGAGAAGACTCATAAATACTAGCCTGCTGTAAACAGCAAGCAAAATGTCTTTATTTTTATTTTTTGGCTGCGCTGCTTGACGTGCTGGATCTTAGTTTCCCAATCTGGGAATGGAACCCATACCCGCTGCATTGGAAGCAGAGAATCGTAACCACTGGACCACCAGGGAAGTCTCAAGCAAACTTTTT
The DNA here is from genome assembly GCA_006410675.1 of Oreotragus oreotragus. Lineage (NCBI taxonomy): Eukaryota > Metazoa > Chordata > Mammalia > Artiodactyla > Bovidae > Oreotragus > Oreotragus oreotragus. The sequence continues at coordinate 142,062 of SJYX01001387.1, forward strand.
AAAAAATGTATTCCCTTTGGCTTTTTAATCTTTGGCTTTTGAATATGAGCAAAGTAATATGTTCTCTGACATCAGAAGAATGAAATCAAGGCTCTGAGAAATGAGTAGATCAGGATTTGAATAGAACAAAATATTCCAAACCTTATCAGAAAATTCTGGACCATCTCACTCTATTTCTCCTCATATCCAACATCCCCAAACCATGTATTCTTTCCAATGATACAAAAATTTAAAAGATAATTTAAAAGATACTTAGACATTTAGCATCACATAGGGTATGAATATTAAAACTTTATTATAATTAAATCCCAGTGCTTGATGGGGATGCAGCATAGCACAGCTGTTCAGATTGGTTACAATATTGTAATCTTTCTGAGGTCGTGGTATTTGATGAGGGGCATAGTGAAAGGTGAAGTCGCTCAGTCATGTCCGACTCTTTGCGACCCTGTGGACTGTAACCCACCAAGCTCCTCAGTCCATGGGATTCTCCAGGCAAGAATACTGGAGTGGGTTGCCATTTGAGGGGCATACAATGGTGATAATCTGAGTAATTCCTTTGCTGTATCACTCCATGAACTGCCTTGCACCAATTCAGAGAACTCATCCTTAAGCTCCTATTCTTCTGGAATCACCTCTAGCACCAAAATCTGTTTCAATCAGTATTTAATCAGAGAAGAACTAGTGAGAGATAGATGATAACTAAATAGACAGGTAAGTGAAAGATGGTAGATAAGTAGATAATTTATTACAGAAAATTGGTTTACGTTTGTGAGGGCTAAGTCAGTAAGAAATTCAAAGGCCAGGCCATCACGAAGCGTCCTGAATAGAATGAATTTCCATGGGCACAGCCCAGTGCTGTCATCCTGGGTCCCAGTTTCTTCTCTCTGAAAGGGAAACCTCAGTACTGATTTTAAGTCCTTCCAACTGATGCAGTCAGGTCCATCCAGATTATCCCGTAATCTCCCTCACTTAAGGTCCAACAATTATAGGGACTAGTTATACAAAATACATTCACAGCATTGGTATTTGATTGAATCATTGGTCTAGCATAGGAAGGACTAGTCTACTGGACTTCAGTCAAGTTGACACATGAAAATATTATCACAAATATTTTAAAAATCAAAATTTACAAGACCTCTGCATTAAAAACCTACAAAATTACAAGGAGAGCTATGTTATAAGAGGTAAATGAATGGAGAGTTATATCACATCCATAAATTGAATGGCTCAATATTAGAAAGCTAATAATGCTCTCTAAATTTAGCAATAGATGAATACAATCATATTTAAGTCCCCAGCCAGCCCATATATATATATAATGTACATTATATAACACACACACATATATATATAAATTGACAAATAAATTTTGGCAAGAAGGCAAAAATCACTACCACAGTTCTGAGCAACAACAAAAAGCTGGATAATCTGCACTCTAGATATCACGACTTATTATAAAGCTATACTCATTAAAACAGTATAAATTACCATTAAAATATCAAGAGAACAGAATAGAATGCAGAAAGTGAGATATACACATGAGGTCATTTGATTTAGGATAAAGGAGCCACTCACTGCAATGCATTGGGGAAATGACAGAATTTTCTACAAATGGTTCTGGGTCAACTGGATAACCATGGAAAAAAGTAAATCTTTATTCTCACCTCATACCATACACACACACAAATCTGTCCCAGAGATACTGTAGATCTAAACATGAAAGGTAAAACAATAAGCTTTTAAAAGAAAAGACACGAGTATATCTTCATGACCTTGGAGTAGGCAAACATTTCATAAGCAGGACACAGTGAGCACTAACTGTAAAAGTAGGCTTATTATTGTCAAATTTAAAAATTTATATTTATCAAAGGGCACCATTAAGAACAGAAGAGACCCAGCAATAGACTCACATCTGTAGAGTCAATCGATCTGGGCAAATATGCCAAGAAAATTCAATGGGGAAAGGAAAATGTTTTCAACAAATGGTACTGAGATCAATGAACCACCACAGGGGAAAAAAAAAAAAAGAAGAAGGCCTCAAGAAGTATCATAGACCAGATGATAATGGTCTAGTTCTTGACCTGAGCACTGATTATCGGGCTGGATACCTTTTGTGAAAATATTTCAAGCCATACACTACACTCCCAGGTGTACACTACCCTTCTATAACAATATGTGTGTATACACGGGTAGACTGATTGTATATTTTACTTGAAGCCCTAACCCACATGCTATTATTATGAACTATCTCTAACCCACACTCTAGTTTCACAAGGCTAGAAGAAATCTTCTCTACCTTTAACTTCAGTAGTTTTTATTGGTGTCATAGGCATTTGGATTGCCATAGCAAAAAATACCACAGACTAGTGATATGTAACAACAGAAGTTTATTTCTCATGGTTCTGGAAGCTGGAGGTCTAAGATCAGGATGCTACATGGTTAGGTTCAAGGGAAGACTTTCTGAGTTGCAGGTTGCTGACTTTTTGCTGTATCCTCACATGGTGGGGGTGGGGGGAATGAGGGAGTTATTCAGGGGGCTACACCCTCTCAACCTCATCATCCTCAAAGGCCCCACCTCCTGACACTATCCCTTAGGCATTAAATGGTTTTCAACATAGCAATTGAGGAAGGAAAAAAAAAACAACAAAAAACTCTATAACAATTGGTGAGTCCTTTATGGGGCAAGCTACTTTCTTCCCTGTAGTAATAGTACCAGGTACAGATTTTATTTCCTCTACTAGATTGCAAAAGAATCTATCAAAAGAGCTAACCATATCTGGGCCACAGCAAGTACTCAGTAATTACATGTCGAGGAAGTGAAAGAAACTTCCACTTGGTTTTAAAACAAGTCTAAAATCCTTTTGGATTTTGAAACTTTGAATGCGTTGCCTGTCTCCCAACCGAAAAAAAAAAAAAAAAACGAAACTGTTCTGACCCTATACCTCTACATCATTTCTGAGCCAACTAAGAAATCAAAATGGAAATCTAAAAATAAACAGAGGCTTCCCTGGTGGCTCAGACCTAAATAGTAGTGAACACTCTCCACATACGTGGGTTGCAACTAAAGCAGTACTTGTAGGGGACTTTAGAACCATAAATGCATCTTTTAACAAAGAACAATGGCAGCAAATGGATGAGCATTTCACAGGAGGTCACGGAAGAGAGAGGGGTCTCAGATGTCTGTTGAACCTGTCCCTTAACTGCTGTTTTTAAAAATAGTAATAAATAAACTTTAGATTTTCTAAAGGAAAAAAAAACTAAAATCTCGGTGTATGTTTTTTTTAAAGTCATCATTATAGCATTGAAACTTTTAGGATTAAATGCATGGTGTGAATTAATTTTAGGCATAAATTCTACAAAAGGTAATTTCTTATTCATAATACATATAGATCTCCCTGGTGGCTCAGATGGTAAAGCATCTGCCTACAATGCAGGAGACCTGGGTTCCATCCCTGGGTCTGGAAGATCCGCTGGAGAAGGAAATGGCAACCCACTCCAGTACTCTTGCCTGGAAAATCCCATGGACACAGCCCACAGGGTCGCAGAGTTGGACACGACTGAGCGACTTCACTTCACTCACATAATACATGTACATTTCCATAAAGCATTATGGCTGGTACAATTTTTTCACCACTTGAATATCAATAATTTTTTCATTAAAATGTATATTTTTAACATGAAGCGGTCCCTATCAGGTTTCCCTGGTGGCTCAGAGGGTAAAGCATCTGCCTGCAATGCAGGAGACCTGGGTTCGATCCCTGGGTCGGGAAGATCCCCTGGAGAAGGAAATAGCAACCCACTATAGTATTCTTGCCTGGAGAACCCCATGGACGGAGGAGCCTGGTGGTCTACAGTCCATGGGGTCGCAAAGAGTCGGACACAACTGAGCAACTTCACTCTCATTTTCACTTTCAGTCGCTATCAGTGTGGAAGAGAGACAAGCACTATAGTCCAGCGGTTGATTCATTCACCAGGTACCTGGACTAGATGTTTGCAGCACCTCCGCATTATACCGTGATTATTTGTTTACTTTCCACAAAGTCAGACACGACTGAGGAACTGAGCACACACAATCTCGTCCTTATACACTGGGCCCCTCAAGGACAGGGACCCCCGTCTTACCCATCTTTGTATGTACCACATGTATTCCATTTCTTTACTTTGGGTTTTGAAATGGCTTCCCTTGTGGCTCAGCTGGTAAAGAATCTGCCTGCAATGTGGGAGACCTGGGTCTGATCCCTGGGTTGAGAAGATCCCTGGGAGAAAGGAAAGGCTACCTACTCCAGTATTCTGGCCTGGAGAATTCCATGGACTGGATAGTCCATGGGGTTGCAAAGAGTCGGACACGACTGAGTGACTTTCACTTTCACAAATCATATATAAATCTAGATTTTTTTTAATAGACTAACAGAATAATCTGGAATCAAGAGGACTTCGTTTTATTCATGTTTTAAAAGATTTATTTGTTGTGGACCATTCTTAAAGTCTTTATTGAATTTGCTATAATATTGCTTCTGCTTTATATTTTGGTATTTTGGCCATGAGGCATGTAGGATCTTAGTTCCCCAACCAGGGATCAAGTCTGAATCCGATACACTGGAAGATGAAGTCTTAACCACTGGACCCCTAAGGAAATCCCAAGAGAGCTTCACTTTAAGCCTACCCTTGCTTTAAACTCAGCTACTGCCAGAAAAAAGTAAGAAATTTCTTTTTCTTCCTTCTTTATTTCCTCCCTTTCTATTGTCAACAGTAGCAATAGTAATAAATTGCTTTGTAAATTGTAGACAATTTCTATGTGTAATGGGGCTTCCCTGGTGGCTCAGAGGTTAAAACATTTGCCTGCAATGCAGGAGACCTGGGTTGGATCCCTGGGTTGAGAAGATCCCCGGAGAAGGAAATGGCAACCCACTCCAGTATTCTTGCCTCGAAAATACCATGGACAGAGGAGCCTGGTGGGCTATACACCACGGGGTAGCAAAGAGTCAGACACTACTGAGCGACTTCACTTCCTATGTGTAATTGTCTTCATATCAATATACTTTCTCTACTTATCACACAGTAGATTCCACACTGGCATATGCTATCATGAAAGTGACATCTCTTTGGGGGATATATGTATCCTTCAACTCTTCTGTGTCTTGGTATTGTTGCCCTTGCTGTTTAGACACAAAGCCATGTCTGACTTTTTGCAACCCCATGGACTGAGGCTAGTCAGGCAAGACTACTGCAGTGGGTTGCATTTCCTTCTCCAGAGGATCTTCCCAACCCAGGGATTGAACCCACATCTCCTTCATTGGCAGGTGGGTTCCTTATTCCTGAGCCACCGGGGAAACCCGTGTCCTTGTTGTTGTTGCTCAGTTGTGTCCAACTCTTTGCAGTCCCACAGACTGCAGCATTTCAGGCTTCCCTGTCATTCATTATCTCCCAGAATTTGCTCAAACTCATGGTATGTTTGAATACACTCATGATCATCAAGCGTTAAAAGGCCCCAGGTAAGTGTCACGCCCATCATTAACCTTGCCCCCTTTGATTATTAATCTCTCTAAATATTACTGAGCAACTAACACTAAATATTTCAGGATTGCAAATACACTGAGTTTCAGAGTAACTTTGTTACCTTGCAAGCCATCTCAGCTCAGACTTCTCCTGAGTCAAACATGGTGGGGGAATGGGGCAAGGCTGAGTATGGGAGGGAGCAGGGGAAGATATCTAGTCAAATTTTTCTGTTTGTCAAAATTCCCTGGTAAAACTGCCAGAATTCCTGACTTAGTTTAAAAAAAGAGAGAGAGAGAAAAGGGTTGGTTTGGAATACAAACTACAAAAGAACAAGGATGCTTTTATCCACATTTATACAGAGATTTTTTTTAATGTTTACTCGTAATGATTAGTGTTTGAAAAGATTTATCTAGTATAAAAATAGTTTTAAAGTTGTAAAAAATGTTTTAAATAAATAAGAGGCTCTGAGAACCATCTAGCATTTACAGCGTTGTTAAGTACTGATTGAAGTGTCATCTTAGCAAAGCTTCTAAAATTTCTTGCATAAACTAGCCTGTAGTTTCGGCCCTCATCAAAGACAAATACCTCAAGCAAGGATTTAGTAGTAGCATTTCTTCACAAAATGGTGAAATTTTATTATGACCTTTTCTTCTAATATAGCTTCGTATAATCTACATTATATTTAGATCCAAAAAACTAGTGTAAAAATCTCCATGTTAAAAAAAAAGTGGCATTTTGTTGTAAATCAAAGAGATTTTTCTATATAGGCATGGCTACCCTTCCTGAATATATAAATTAGGCATGGCTACCCTTCCTGCATGTATAAATTAACAGAAGATTTTTTAAAACTCAGTTAAAAAAATATATATATATACATATATATCTAAAACATACAAATATATAAAATACCGAGAGGACATTAATAACATTCTGCATTTTTTTCTCAAACTCAATCCAGTCCTGTTCTTTGAATTGCGTGTTTTGTATCTGTCACCACTCAGAATACTTAAGATTCTAAAATGCTAGATTCTGAAACATAACCATTAGAATAGTTGTTACATAGTTAATTTCATGCTCCACTCAGCATAAAGCAGTTGTGAGACTACAGACCAAGGCAAATTAAGTGGTTCCTTAGATAATTTCCTGCTTAATTGAAAGCAGGTAGCTTTTTAAAAGTAATAATTGGCTTTGTTTCAAATGATTGTAAGGTTATTTCTTTTTTTTTAATACATGGTCATAGGGTAACATTCTACTTAGTCCAAACACAAAGGGCTGGAAGTCTCCCACTGAGTCTAAGGGATAAGAATGTGACCCAGTGCTGGCAACAAATGAATGGAACACTCGTAGAGGTGTGTAGATATGGTGCCATGGTGGTACCATATGGTGGCATGGTGTGTAGATATGGGGCAAAGTGGAGGGAAAAAAGAAAACACACACACACATATATGAACATATACATATATCCTTTTTTCATTAACATGTACAATAAATTAGATATCCTTTCTATCACTCTGCTTTACTCTTAGCACTGGTTTAATGTTAGCAAGTCGTCAGTTATGGAATTGGCAGCCCCAGTTCATATCTAACAGACAGGGATTCCTTATTATAGTATAAAACTAACCATCAGCTATAAAAGACTTCCCTGGTGGTCCAGTGGGCAAAGCTCTGTGTTTCAATGCAGAGGACACTGCTTCCATCCCTGGTCATGAAACTAAGATCCCACATGCCATGTGGTATGGCTAAAAACAAACAAAAAACGAACTTTAGCTGTGATATACTGTCCTACTATAGGAGATGCAGTGCAAGGAGTGACTGAATGTAAGTATACCAACAAGACATAAAGGAATAAGGTTTGGCACAAATACCTCTTAATTAGTGGACTACAGAGTTCTGTTTTGCCAGGAGTCGGTATTCAGATCTTTTCAAATAAATTAGACCTGCTAAAAACCTTTTAAATTACAGAAAAGATAGAATGCTTTCTTGTTGCCTGGATTTAAGAGAAAAGCAGAGACAGAATGAGGCAGAGAGAGAGGAACAGATGTTCTTCAGAACCAAAAACTTTAAAACACAACAAGGGAAATGTGGCTGTTTAGTCGCTCAGTCATGTCTGACTCTTTGTGACCCCATGGACTGTAGCCCGCCAAACTCTGTCCATGGAATTTCCCAGGCAAGAACACTGGAGTGGGTTGACATTTCCTTCTGCAGAGGATCTTCTCAGTCCAGGGATTGAACCCACATCTTCTGAACTGACAGTCCAATTCTTTGCCACTGAGTCTACCAGGGAAGCCCACAACATCCATCAGTCAATCAATGTAATTCACCACATTAACAAATTGAAAAATAAAAGCTATATGATTATCTCAATAGATGCAGAGAAGGCCTTTGACAAAATTCAGCATCCATTTATGATAAAAACTCTCCAGAAAGCAGGAACAGAAGGAACATCCCTCAACATAATAAAAGCTATATATGACAAACCCACAGCAAACATTATCCTCAATGGTGAAAAATTAAAAGCATTTCCCCTAAAGTCAGGAACAAGACAAGGGTGCCCACTTTCACCGCTACTATTCAACATAGTTCTGGAAGTTTTGGCCACAGCAATCAGAGCAGAAAAAGAAATAAAAGGAATCCAAATTGGAAAAGAAGAAGTAAAACTCTCACTGTTTGCAGATGACATGATCCTCTACGTAGAAAACCCTAAAGACTCCACAAGAAAATTACTAGAGCTAATCAATGAATATAGTAAAGTTGCAGGATATAACAGGGAAGGCAATGGCACCCCACCCCGGTACTCTTGCCTGGAAAATCCAATGGACGGAGTAGCCTGGTGGGCTGCAGTCCATGGGGTCGCTAACAGTCGGACAGACTGAGCGACTTCACTTTCACTTTTCTCTTTCATGCATTGGAGAAGGAAATGGCAACCCACTCCAGTGTTCTTGCCTGGAGAATCCCAGGGACGGGGGAGCCTGGTGGGCTGCCGTCTATGGGATCACACAGAGTCGGACACGACTGAAGTGACTTAGCAGCAGCAGCAGCAGCAGCAGCAGGATATAAAATCAACACACAGAAATCCCTAGCATTCCTATACACTAATAATGAAAAAGAAATAAAGGAAACAATTCCATTCACCATTGCAACGAAAAGAATAAAATACTTAGGAATATATCTACCTAAAGAAAAAAAAAAGAGAGAGAGAAATACATATATTGAATGTTTACATTCAATTGCCAAGATGATTCATGCAACCGATAACAGTGAACATCAGTACCCTACAGCTATGGACAATGCTAGAGATGCATTTTTGGCATTTACTAAAATTCTAACTTGTGAGTCTTTTTTATTGAAGAAGAGTGGATTTACAATATTGTGTTAGTTTCAGGTGTACAGCATGATAGTGACTGGTTTTTATTTTGCATCTGGATCTAAACTTTACACCTTATATAATAATGAACTTAAAATGAATTATACACTTAAATGTAAAATGTGAAATTATAAAACTTTTAAAGGAAACCATAAAAGAAAATCTTCAAGATCCAGGATGTGGTGGAAATTTCTTAGACACAACACCAAAAGCATGATACCTTTTAAAAAAATATTGGTCTTCCTCAAAATTAAAAACTTTCTTCTCCAACAGAATCTTTTAAGAGTATAAAAAGACTGGGACAAAGCACTTGCAAATCCCATGTCTGATAAAGGATCTGTATCTAGAATTTATGAACAACTGTCAAAACTCAAAAGAAACAAAACAATCTAATACAAAAATGGGCAAAAAAAACAGGAAGAGAAATTTCACTGAAGAGGATATGTGGCTGTCAAAGACAGTAAAAGATGTTCAACATTACTAGTCATTAGGAAACTGCAAATTAATAATATCATAGTGAGATATCACTAGACACATATTGGAACAGTTAAAATAAAAAATGCTGGCAAGGATAGGAGAAACTGGCTTTCTCATGCATGAGTGTTGGAAAAGCATTTCTGGAAAATAGTTTGGCAGTTTCTTAAAAAACTAAACATATACTTACCATATGAACCAGCAATCACACTCCTGGGCATTTATCCCAGAGAAATGACAATTTATGTCCACAGAAGAACCTTTAAGTGAATGTTCATAGCAGCTTTATTTGCAACAGCCGCCAAGAAAGGAAATAACCACAGTGTCCTACAATAGGTGAATAATTAAACGATGGTACAGCCATATGATGAAATACCTCTCAGTAACAGAAAGGAACAAACTACTGTTACCTGCAACACCTTGTACGGATCTGAAGAGCATTGTGCTGAGTGAAAAAAGCCAGTCTCCGAAGGTCACAAGCTTGTAAGAATCAATTTATATAATCTTTCTCAAAGGGCAAAATAACAGAGATGAAGAATAGGCAAACAGCTGCCAACCATAGGGAATGGTGGGGGCTGGGTTACTACAAAGGATGACACCAGGAAGATCCTAGCTGTGTTAGAATAGTTCCAGGCCTTGACTGTGCTAGTGGCTACAACAATCTGCAAATGATGAGATGACACAGAATTACAGGAACACTTTATACCAATGTCAGTTTCCTGATTTTACAGCTGTTTTATAGTTATGTAAATGTAAACCAAGATGGAAACAAAGTAAAGGATATATTGAACCTTGCTGTACTATATTAGTAACTTTCTGTGAATTGATAAGGGGAAATTAACTTTAAAAAAAGATGTCCCAGGCCATAGCCCAGACCAAGCAAACAAAAATTTCTAGGGAAGGAACCTAGCCAAGCATATTTTTTTTAAAGTTCCTAGGGTAACACTCAAATGTGGGTAGGGATGGAACCACTGGCAGCTAATGCTGTTACTGAAATTACAGGTGAGTGAAATACCTGATTAAGTCTAGTTGAAGACAGAAAGGAAGGGGAAAAAATAAATATGCAGATCTATTTTAAATAGTGCCTCCCCATGTTGAAACCTGGCACTTAAATGAATCCAAATAATGTGGCTAGGATAATTAGTCATCCGTTAAGTTATAGACCATTTTATACAAAAAATGTCAGCCCCAGTAGATTGTTCTTTGGATTCTAAAGCACTTGGTATGGATGTTATAATTTTAAAATGCTTAGGAGTAATTACAATCACACTTAAATATGCAGCAATTTAAGAAAATTAATGTTTCACTGAGTCCTCATTTTTGATGGGTAACAAAATGAGTTCGTGGGTTTAAAGAAAAAAAAAAATTAACAAACTAATGACTGCCACCAGCAGTTTCCTGGGAAACGTGAAAAGTAAATACTGCAATCTTGATCGTGAATTCTAATATATTAGTTATATTAATGATCATCAACTACTACGTCGTAGTCTCTTTACAAATAACTGTGCCTAATGTGCTTAGTAATCACTCCTTAGCACCATCATCCAAAGATACTCACTCTGCATCACCTATTCAGCTGAGTTGGGAGGTGTAAAGTTTAGGAGAGTCCTCTGCCTTCGAAGTGTTTAAAATCCACTTGAAGACTGAACTAAACATATAAACAACAAATAAAGCAAAGAAGTATATGCTGAAATCTGGGCTAATGAAAAGTAGAAAAAAAGACAGTAAAAGATGTTCAACATTACTAGTCATTAGGAAACTGCAAATTAATAATATCATAGTGAGATATCACTAGACACATATTGGAACAGTTAAAATAAAAAATGCTGGCAAGGATAGGAGAAACTGGCTTTCTCATGCATGAGTGTTGGAAAAGCATTTCTGGAAAATAGTTTGGCAGTTTCTTAAAAAACTAAACATATACTTACCATATGAACCAGCAATCACACTCCTGGGCATTTATCCCAGAGAAATGACAATTTATGTCCACAGAAGAACCTTTAAGTGAATGTTCATAGCAGCTTTATTTGCAACAGCCACCAAGAAAGGAAATAACCACAGTGTCCTACAATAGGTGAATAATTAAACGATGGTACAGCCATATGATGAAATACCTCTCAGTAACAGAAAGGAACAAACTACTGTTACCTGCAACACCTTGTACGGATCTGAAGAGCATTGTGCTGAGTGAAAAGAGCCAGTCTCCGAAGGTCACAAGCTTGTAAGAATCAATTTATATAATCTTTCTCAAAGGGCAAAATAACAGAGATGAAGAATAGGCAAACAGCTGCCAACCATAGGGAATGGTGGGGGCTGGGTTACTACAAAGGATGACACCAGGAAGATCCTAGCTGTGTTAGAATAGTTCCAGGCCTTGACTGTGCTAGTGGCTACAACAATCTGCAAATGATGAGATGACACAGAATTACAGGAACACTTTATACCAATGTCAGTTTCCTGATTTTACAGCTGTTTTATAGTTATGTAAATGTAAACCAAGATGGAAACAAAGTAAAGGATATATTGAACCTTGCTGTACTATATTAGTAACTTTCTGTGAATTGATAAGGGGAAATTAACTTTAAAAAAAGATGTCCCAGGCCATAGCCCAGACCAAGCAAACAAAAATTTCTAGGGAAGGAACCTAGCCAAGCATATTTTTTTTAAAGTTCCTAGGGTAACACTCAAATGTGGGTAGGGATGGAACCACTGGCAGCTAATGCTGTTACTGAAATTACAGGTGAGTGAAATACCTGATTAAGTCTAGTTGAAGACAGAAAGGAAGGGGAAAAAATAAATATGCAGATCTATTTTAAATAGTGCCTCCCCATGTTGAAACCTGGCACTTAAATGAATCCAAATAATGTGGCTAGGATAATTAGTCATCCGTTAAGTTATAGACCATTTTATACAAAAAATGTCAGCCCCAGTAGATTGTTCTTTGGATTCTAAAGCACTTGGTATGGATGTTATAATTTTAAAATGCTTAGGAGTAATTACAATCACACTTAAATATGCAGCAATTTAAGAAAATTAATGTTTCACTGAGTCCTCATTTTTGATGGGTAACAAAATGAGTTCGTGGGTTTAAAGAAAAAAAAAAATTAACAAACTAATGACTGCCACCAGCAGTTTCCTGGGAAACGTGAAAAGTAAATACTGCAATCTTGATCGTGAATTCTAATATATTAGTTATATTAATGATCATCAACTACTACGTCGTAGTCTCTTTACAAATAACTGTGCCTAATGTGCTTAGTAATCACTCCTTAGCACCATCATCCAAAGATACTCACTCTGCATCACCTATTCAGCTGAGTTGGGAGGTGTAAAGTTTAGGAGAGTCCTCTGCCTTCGAAGTGTTTAAAATCCACTTGAAGACTGAACTAAACATATAAACAACAAATAAAGCAAAGAAGTATATGCTGAAATCTGGGCTAATGAAAAGTAGAAAGGGGGCCAAAGGGCTTGTTTTTACTGGAGGTATTTTTTCAAGAGCTGGAAAGGGAATTTGCCTCCTCCCGGCTCAAGAATCCCGCAGACTAGCAGCTTCGGCAATGCAAATTTATGCTATCCGTGAGAGGGTTTCGCTTAGTTCTGTTATGGACTTACTTCCAAAACTGCAGATGTTCTGAAGCAAGAGTTTTGTCAAAAAAAAAAAAGTGAAATAAAGCATAAAGTATTACCTCCCACCCAACCCTGGTCAATAGCTAAGTCTTCTTCACTCCCTTCACCTCCCCAACTCGCCCACCTTCAGGGCTTAAAGAGTTTTGGATGGGGGTGGAAATGGGTTGTATACTGAACTATCTGCCTTACTCGGAAAACCAGCAGCCTCTTCCATCTCTCCTTCTTCTTTCTCTCTCCCTCCCTTCCTCTCCTTGCAAATACTCTCCATTCTTATTTACACCACCACAACTTCCCAGATATGTTTTCTCTCCTGGGATGATTCATCGTTTTGGAAGCGTCCAGTCCCTAACTTCAAGTTCCTAAGAGTCTTGAAGTCTGCTTTAAAAGCAAAATAAGAACCGCCGCGTTCTAAGAGGGGATAGCGCGAAACTCTAGCTTAAAAAAAGTTGTTTTGCGATCGTGGGAGGCAATCAACACCTACTCCGACATTCTTCTCTAGGACAGCCGAGGTTTATCATTTTCGCTATTATGGCAATAAATTTTCCTCCTTTTGCCTTACGCCTTTTGGCAGGAGCCTAGACTCTGCAGGTGTGAGCGCTTCCAAGGGCTGAACCCAACCGCCAGTAGGTCTGCCGAGCCTAGCATGGGATGCTGCCCAGCAAAACACAGAGCCCAGGGAGACCGCGACGCAGGAAGGGAGGCCGCAAGCACGCTTCAGGAGAGACTGGGATTAGAGCCCTAGAAAACTAGAAGGAGAGCATTTCCCGGCAGGGGGAAGCCGCAGGAGCCTGGAGAAAAGAAAAAGAAAGAAAGAAAGAAAAGAAAAGAAACCCACCCCCGCGCTCCTAGGCTCGGCGATAGCGCGAGAGCGCGCGGGCTGCTCGGGCTGCTCCAGCTGGAAGTCATTGTGCCGGCTGGCGTCGGCGTTGTCAAGGCGACCGCCCGGCCGGCGCCAGAGGAGGGGGGGAGGCGGGCTCGGTGAATGGGTGACGTCACGCGGCCGGCGCCAGGCAGTCTGGGCGGCCGAGCCAATGAATCAGCTGTCGGGGGAGAGAGCGCGGCGCGCGGGAGGAGGGTGCTGGAATGCGCCGGGAGCCGCGCGGCCCAGGCCGGGGAGGCGCTGCGCCCGGCCCCGCCCCGCCCCGCCGGTCCCTGGGCGGCCGGCGCGTTCCTGGCTCCTCGCGCCTGGGATGCGACTGGGCGCCGCGGCTCGCTAGCTCTCTGCGGATTCCCCCACCGGCGCGAGCTCTGCAGCAAGGCTCGGGTGCTGGGCCCGGTTGGATGAGAAGGGGACCAGTTTTCCACCTATGGTGACTATGCCATTTACTCATGAAAAAAGGGAAAACAAAATGAAACTTGTCCTTGTAGATAAAGTATCAAGGGCTTTGAAAGTATTGATTTGTTTCACTGCGGCCTCACTGTGTTCTGCATTGTGCTGGAATCCCACGCACACTCACGCACACACAGAATCAGAGGGCTCAGAAGAATTTAAGATTGTAAGGGGAAGAAAGACATGTATCAGACCTAGAGCCGACTGCATTTTCTTCCCTTAATCCGTGGTGCTGCTCTATACAGTGTCGCTAAGGGTCTAGGTGAAGGGCCCCCGTGTTTCAGTGTGTTAATGTTTTGTTTTTCCTCTGTCCTAACTTTCTGCATTAGACAGTGACTTTCAGAAAGCCAAGTTATTTCAGTTATTTCATGGTTATTTCGGTATCCTCGGCCTTTAGCACTCTTTCAGACACATGATAAGCACTCTGAATTGTGATGGAGAGTCTACGACGCAAAAGCATAGAATCTTTGAATAAACGTTTGAGTTGAATGAATCCCCCTGAATTGCTGAGCATCTGTTTGGGGTGATTACTTGTTACTTTGGCGTTGTCAAGATTGATGATGCTGAAACTGGAAAAGTAAAAAGTATGATCTGAGCATTATAGAAGGTGTTAAACCAGCCCTCCCAGCTGCAGTCATTCCCCTCTCTGGGCCTCCAGTGTTTCTTCATCTGTAAAAGTAGATTTGGTGAGATGTTTTCTCAAGATCGCTAAAGTTCTGTAAGCCCATCATAGTATTTATCAACCATTAAAACAAAATTCTGAGTTGACTGTTTCCATAATTGTATTTGGTCAACAGGAAGAGCATACATTCATTCAACAAATAGTTCAGGGTGCTGCTATTCTAGTTCAGGGTACTAGAAGTTTTCATTGAATTTTTTTTTTTAAGTTAGGAGATAGGATCTCTGACCTGAAAACCTCTAAAGATATCCAAGTAAGAAATAAACTAGAAACGCAAAGAAGATGCTTTGTTGTTGAGTCGCTAAGCTGTTTCCAACTCTTTTGTGACCCCATGAACTGTGGCCAGGCTCCTCTATCCATGGGATTTCCCAGGCAAGAATACTGGAGTGGGTTGCCATTCCCTTCTCCAGAGGATCTTCCCCACCCAGAGATCGAACTGGAGTCTCTTGCATTGGCAGGAGGATTCTTTACCACTGAGCCATCACTGAAACTTTAAAGAAGCTACTAAACTCTTGTAGAACAGTGCATCTCAAAGTTTGATGTGCATTGAACTACCTAGTCTGGTTGACATGCAGACTCAGGAGCAGGATGGGATTCTGCATGTATAATAGGTGTCCAAGAGTTTCTGGCTCATGGACCACACTTTGAGTAAAGAAGGTCTACACTACAAAGTACTCATCATATCTTAGAGTAAGAATATGATGGGTGTAAGGTGATACCATTTCCTGAAAGCCTCTGGAGGAGGTGAACTTGAGCCAGGTGACTGAGGATGTGATAGACTGAGGGGAAATGAAAACACCTCAGGAGAAGAAATAGCATAAATAATGACGACACTGGAGGGAAAAGAACAAGAAATAAGTAGGGCAGTAGAGAGGATTTTGATGGACTTAATTTAGAAATATTTGGGAAAACTAAAAAGATGAGTATGTGCAAAAAATGAGTATGAGTATGTGTGTCTGACTCTCTTGTGACCCCATGGACTGCAGCCCTCCAGGCTCCTTTGTCTGTGGGATTTCCAGGCAAAAATATTGGAGTGGGTTGCCATTTCCTCCGCCAAGGGATCTTCCCAACCCAAGGATCAACATGCATCTCTGTGTCTCCTGTGTTGGCAAGTGATTCTTTACCACTGTGCCAAATGGATATTTACTGGTGGAATGGGTAATAAAATAGAGAATTTACTATTGTAGAGCTGAAAAGATTCTTAGAAGTTATCAACTCCAATTATTTTGGTGCAAATGAGGAAACAGCAGAAAAATGATTGTGTTAGGTGATGACTGACTGAGCTTGCAGTGGAAGCCAAGCTGAAAATACAGACTGCATACCTTCTGTACAAAGCAATTCAGTTCAGTCAGTCGCTCAGTCGTGTCCGACTCTTTGCAGCCCCATAGACTGCAGCATGCCAGGCTTCCCTGTCCATCACCAACTCCCAGAGCTTGCTCAAGCTCATGTCCATCAAGTCGGTGATGCCATCCAACCATCTCATCCTTTGTCGTTCCCTTCTCCTCCTGCCTTCAGTCTTTCCCAGCATCAGGGTTTCTTCGAATGAGTTGGTTCTTCACATCAGGTGGCCACAGTATTGGAGTTTCAGCTTCAGCATCAGTCCTTCCAATGAATATTCAGGACTGATTTCCTTT
>SJYX01001387.1:162004-198408 GCA_006410675.1 Oreotragus oreotragus
TCAAGGCTATGGTTTTTCCTGTGGTCATGTATGGATGTGAGAGTTGGACTGTGAAGAAGGCTGAGCGCCAAAGAACTGATGCTTTTGAACTGTGGTGTTGGAGAAGACTCTTGAGAGGCCCTTGGGCTGCAAGGAGATCCAACCAGTCCATTCTGAAGGAGATCAACCCTGGGATTTCTTTGGAAGGAATGATGCTAAAGCTGAAACTCCAGTACTTTGGCCACCTCATGTGAAGAGTTGACTCACTGGAAAAGACCCTGATGCTGGGAGGGATTGGGGGCAGGAGGAGAAGGGGACGACCGAGGATGAGAGGGCTGGATGGCATCACAGACTTGATGGGCGCGAGTCTGGGTGAACTGCGAGAGATGGCAATGAACAGGGAGGCCTGGCGTGCTGAGATTCATGGGGTCGCAAAGAGTCAAACACAACTGAGCGACTGAACTGAACTGACTCTGCATGTAAGTTAAATAGCAAGGTGACAATATATAGCCTTGACATACTCCTTTCCCAGTTTGGAACCAGTGTATTGTTCCATGTCCAGTTCTAACTGTTACTTCTTGACCTGCGTACAGATTTCTCAGGAGGCAGGTAAANAGATGGCAATGAACAGGGAGGCCTGGCGTGCTGAGATTCATGGGGTCGCAAAGAGTCAAACACAACTGAGCGACTGAACTGAACTGACTCTGCATGTAAGTTAAATAGCAAGGTGACAATATATAGCCTTGACATACTCCTTTCCCAGTTTGGAACCAGTGTATTGTTCCATGTCCAGTTCTAACTGTTACTTCTTGACCTGCGTACAGATTTCTCAGGAGGCAGGTAAACTAGTCTGGTATTCCTATCTCTTGAAGAATTTTCCATAGTTTGTTGTGATCCACACAGTCAAAGGCTTTGGCCTAGTCAATAAAGCAGAAGTAAATGTTTTTCTGGAACTCTCTTGCTGTTTCAGTAATTCAGCAGATGTGGCGATTTGATCTCTGGTTCCTCTGTTCCTCTGGTACATAGCAGAGTTCTTGATACAAGGAAAACCATTTGTTATGGTTGTGCAAGCTGGAAATAGGAAGGAAGAATGAAAGCAGGAGAGACAGACCTATAGGAAATAACCTAAAGTCCAAGCATGGAATTTTGGATAAGATCTGGGAGATGAGGAAATAAAGGGAAAGATTTAATCTGAAATTTTGGATTTTTTATGAGTTATAACGGCTGGAACCAGCTGATTAAGTCATTTTTTTTTCCTGTAAAAGAATTACCTTCATCCTTCTCAGATTCCAATGCAGTATTTCCCAAACTTGATTTCACATCAGCATCACCCCAGGAACTTAAAAAAAAAAAAAGGAATGCCTGGGTTCCACCCTGCATGAATTTAATCAGACTCTCTGGGAGTGAAGTTCTGGCATCAGAATTTTTAAACCTCCCCAGGTGATTATAATGTGCAGCCAGTGTTGAGAATCACTAATCCTAATATACAGTCACTAGCCGATTTCATAGACTTCATTTCTGCCCCTGAACATTACCCCTAGTGCTAACTATTATATGAGCACTACATCATTTTTAATACTTGGTATATTTTGCGGTGGATTTTGATGGTTTATAGCACATTCTCTGAGCTCAATGTCATTTATCCCTCATTAACTGTCATGGCTTAGTTGTGAACATACCCTGATATTTCTCATTGGCAAGAAAAGAAAAAGTGATTTGGCACATTATTGGATGGAAGTGATAAACCTGGTCTATGAAACTATATGGTACCATAGTGTGGCAATGTGTTGACTTACAGATATTTTACTTGATTTTATCTTAGCTTTAACAATCTACATTAACAGCCTCTCTAGGAGTACAGCTGATGAAAGAGGTAAGTACTTAAAATACCTTCTTGGAACTTTTATTTTCAGCTTCTCTCAAAAAATAATTTAGTTTTTGCTGAAAAAGTAATCCTGAAAGTGAGAAGTAGTTATGGCTTTCTCTTGGGTGACTAATTTTTAAACCTGCATGGATTCATTCATTCACTCATTTCCCCCAAAATAATTGTGTACCTACTATGTGCAGGGGCTTTTTCACATATGAGGATGTCAAGAGAAGAAATGCAGTTTTTCTGTCTTCAAAGAGGAAAGGAGGGACTTTGCTGGTGGTTCAGTAGCTAAGACTCTGTGCTGCCAATACAGGGGGCCTGGGTTCAATTCCTGGTCAGGGAACTAGATCCCACATGCTGCAACTAAGAGTTCTTTTGCATGTTGAAACTAAGACCCAGTATATATTAAATTAAAAATATTTTTTAAAAAGGAGCAAAGGATAAGAACAATTAATGTGATGTATTATATTTTTCGGTTTGTACCTTTAAAATGTACCCGACTTTTCCACACTCTCTTACAGCTGCATTCTGTATTTTTAAAATTTTACTCCATTCTGTTAAAAAACAGAACCTAACACATCTATGTGTTCAAAAACCAGTGGAGACGCAAACAGAGCACAGACTTGTGGGGGAAGGAGAGGGTGGAAGAGTTGGGAGAACAGTGTGGATCGCATTGCCACATGTGAAATAGGTAGCAAGTGAGGATTTGCTGTGTGACACAGGGAGCTCGACCCCGTGCTTGGGGAGAACCTAGAGAGGTGGGATGGGGTGGGCAATGAGAGGGAGGGGACGGATGTATCCCTGTGGCTGATTCATGTTGATGTATGGCAGAGGCCAGCACAACATTATAAAGCAATTTTCACCCAATTAAAAAAATAGAGAATTTTAAAAATCAAATCATTATTAAAAAACAAAAAAAAAACAAATGAAAGAGCATTTTTCCCCTTCATTTTCATCCCATATCTGCCCAGTGTCCCATTCACGTGCCCACAGACGTCTCTGTTGTTTTTAATGATTGCTCATGTACCCATCCAGAGTATTTTTATCAGTATACAAGCAAATAGAAATAGATTCTTATTTTCCACATTTTTACATTGTTTTGTATCTTTAATTTTAAAATATTGCTAAGTTTTTTTCTATATCAGACTTTTTTTTCATTTTAACTCCATAATATTCTATTGTCTGGAAGTACCATAAAGTTCTTTATCTTATTCCTATTGATGGTGACCTAGGTTATTTACAATCTTTTATTACAAAGCTGCATACACAACCCTATATCTGTGACATTTTACACACATTGAATTTATTTGCAGGATAAACTCCTGCATCTATCTGAAATTACAGTGTCTTTAGAGAGTGTATGTTAACATTCCTGACTGTTTCCTTAAGCTAAATTCCTGGGAATGGGATTGCTGAGTTGAAAGTCATAAATATTTTTAAGGTTTTCATATTTACTGACAAATTATCATCTGAAAAATTTGTGTTGATTCATATTCCAACTTGCATAGTGAGTACCCATTTCTCTGAAACCTCGCCAGCACTAGAAGTGATTTTTTTTTTTATAAACCTTTGTTCGTATGGTAGGTAAAGAATGATTTGTGGGTGTGTATATATATATATTTGTATATTTAATATATATATTAACATGCATTTATATAACACTGAGATAGTTAAAATTTGATTCCATTTGCCACTGCATAATAGGGAGTTGTTTGTTCATTTCATTTGTCCAGTTTTGAAGTTTTTAATTTTCTTACTGATTTTTAAGAAATGGTTTATATTTATTAAGATAACTTATAATAATAATATGGCTCCCCTTACCCTGTTCCAGGTGTTGTGCTGTGCATTTTTAATTGGTCCTGTATACTGTAAATATTTTACCTGAGTTTGGCATGTGCCTAATGTTTATTCAAACAGTATTTCCATTTAAAAGGGCTCTCTTGATAGCTCAGTTGGTGAAGAATCCGCCTGCAACTCAGGAGACCTGGGTTTGATCCCTGGGTTGGGAAGAATCCCTGGTAGAAGGAAAAGGCTACCCCCTCCAGTATTTTGGCCTAGAGAATTCCATGGACTATACCAGTTAAAAACAGAGGCTTTAAAAATTATGTGATAAAATAATATTTGCTTTTTGTTTCTTTGCTTTAACACATAAAATATTTATGCCATTCAAAAATCAGATTAGCATTCATCTTTATTTTTTCAAGTTCCTGAGTTTGAATGATTTTTTAAGCCCAGATCAGTCATATATACACACATAAATATGAGTATTTTCAAATAGTTATATATCTACAGTGTAACTGTCTTTTATATTTCAAGAAAATATTTATATCCTTTAAAAAAAATTTTTTTTTTTTTTTTAAAAAAACAGATAACTAAAAAAAAAGGTGGGACTCAGATTATCCACAATCTCACCAATCTAAACTAATCCTTACTAACAGAGCAAATCCAGAGAGTTTTGTATTCACCAAATTCATGTATAAAAAATAGAACTGATACAGATGAACTTACAGAACAGAAAGAGACTCACAGCCTTGCTGCTGCTGCTAAGTCACTTCAGTCGTGCCCGACTCTGTGTGACCCCATAGACGGCAGCCCACCAGGCTCCTCTGTCCCTGGGATTCTCCAGGCAAGAACACTGGAGTGGGTTGCCATCTCCTTCTCCAATGCATGAAAGAGAAAAGTGAAAGGAAAGTCGCTCAGTTGTGTTCGACTCTCCTCAACCCCATGGACTGCAGCCCACCAGGCTCCTCTGTCCATGGGATATTCCAGGCAAGAGTACTGGAGTGGGGTGCCATCACCTTCTCCGAAAACATAATTATGGTTGCAGGGGTGGGGAGGAAGGATAGTTAGGGAGTTTGGGACAGACATGTTGGGACACGCTATATTTAAGATGGATAACCAACAAGGAGCTTTGTGTAGCACATGGAACTCTGCTCAGTGTTATGTGGCAGCCTGGATGGGAGGGGGGTTTGGGGGAGAATAGATGCATGTCTATGTATGGCTGAGTCCCTTAGCTGTTCACCTGAAACTATCACAACATTGTTAAAATGTGCTATACCCCAATACAAAATAAAAAGTTAAAAAGAAAAAAATATTTATGAATAAATATGCCGTACTAAGTAACTTCAGTCCTGTCTGACTCTGTGCAACCCTATGGACAGTAGCTTGCCAGGCTCCTCTGTCTGTGGGGATCCTCCAGGCAAGAATACTAGAGTGGGTTGTCATGCTCTCCTGCAGGGAATCTTCCCGAACCAGAGATTGAACCCATGTCTCTTAAGTCTCCAGCACTGGCAGGCAGGTTCTTTACCACTGGTGTCACCTGGGAAGCCCATAGGTATAAACACGTGCATATAAATAAATGTACATACATATATTTTACAAAAATGGCATTACACTGTGCATATCTTTTGTAATTCACTTCCCCTAGCCACTCCCTTAGCTGCACAGGTGAGTATCAGTCTATGTCAATAGCTTTACATCTCATCATTAGTCATCGATGGAGAATTCTCTGATGAGATCACGTCACTTCCAAGGGAAGGAAAGCTGGGCAGAAGCATTGCAGGAAGAATCTTACCTGCCTGTTTGATGTTCATCTGACCAGAATTTCCTAAAGCAATTTAATCCCCTTGTTTCTCAAAGACTTGCAGTTTCGATGTGACCTAAATGCCTGCAAAAAGTAGCTAACATAGTGGCCAATCATTAACCTACCCTAGTAAGACAGACAGCTCAGAAAGAAAACAAAAATTGCTTTCTTAGTAAGGCATAGCTCAAGATACTCCTCTAGACTGGTTGGCTTCAGTTTGCTTTCTCTCCCCTTTCCCACACCTCCTCCTCTTTCCCCTGCCCACTCTACACGCATGTCTCCTTTTAGATAGTTTTAAACTTATGCTTCTTGTTTGTTTCTTAAGAAAAGTAATGACAGGGTTTGCTCGCCCAGAGACCTGACCTTGAGTATGCCCTAACTACAGCAGTCACATAGACCCTTCCATCAATTATGAATGAGCTGGTTTGTGCAGAGGCTGTGCCAGGCCAGTGGTACTGTTACCTTATTCTGAAGACTTTCCCTTATAAATAAATAATGAAATGTTTTGGTGAAGTGCCTTTAGCAAAGCCAGGAGAAAATGTTACTTCTCAAAAGGCTAAACACTTTAAAGATTAAAAACTTTCAAAAAGCCAACGTTCCTAGAGGGCTTCCCTGGTGGCTCAGATGGTAAAGAATCCACCTGCAATGCGGGAGACCTGGGTTCGATCCCTGGGTTGGGAAGAACCCCTGGAGAAGGGCATGGCAACCTACTCCAGTATTCTTGTCTGGAGAATCCCCATGGATAGAGGAGCCTGGTGGGCTACAGTTCATGGGGTCGCAAAGAGTCGGNGGTGGCTCAGATGGTAAAGAATCCACCTGCAATGCGGGAGACCTGGGTTCGATCCCTGGGTTGGGAAGAACCCCTGGAGAAGGGCATGGCAACCTACTCCAGTATTCTTGTCTGGAGAATCCCCATGGATAGAGGAGCCTGGTGGGCTACAGTTCATGGGGTCGCAAAGAGTCGGTCATGACTGAGCAACTAAGCATAGCACAGCAGGAGGATAGAAACCATTTATATGAAAAGAAAGGAAGAAAAAGAAAGACATGAACTGGAAACTCTATAAACTGGTGGCCAGAGTTCCCTTGAGGGCAAGTGTAGTAGACTCTAAGTGAACAATCAGGAATCCCTTGGCAGGCCAGTGGTTGGAACTCAGAGCTCTCACTGCTGGGGCCCTGGGTTGGATCCCTGGCTGGGGACCTAAGATCCCACAAGCTGTGTGGCACAGCCAAAACAAAAAGTATAAGTGAACAACCAGAGAACCTAACATAGATTCTTGGATACGCAATGACACTTATCTCTATACCTCCAAATATCTTCCTAGGTTGTACATTTAAAAGAATTAAATCTCTGCACTTAAAAACCTTCATTCCTGTCTATTAAACATAATATTAAAACTTTGCAATAAGTCATTTCAATGACAATGTTATTACCTAGTGGTATGTATAATAGGTTTTTATTATGAAATTTTTTTTTCTGTTTCAACTAATTCATATGAGGCTTGTGTATTAAGCTAGCTATTCGACTCTAGGTAGTAATTCAAGTAGCTTCATGAAGTACAATGAGCATTAGCTGCCTAGATGGTCTGTTCTGTACTCTGTATTCTAGTCCTTTTCTAGCAAGGTAGAAAATACTTGATGGTTGCCACTAGAGGGCAAATAGCCTCTGGACTCCTCTTGGACCAAAGAGCATCTCAGTCCCAGGCAGTCGAAGTTTTCAGTTTCTCATATAACCTAGTCTTAAGCCTTAAAACTGCCAACTCTTAGTCAATCCACAGGCTCAGCAAGCTAAGACCTCTAAAAGTCAAGATTTTAAAATGCTCTTTTACCATTTTACCAAATGGTCCCATTTGGGATTATACATCTTTTCCTTGAGTGCCCTAACTCCTGACTTTCTTATCCTAACCCTTTCTGA
This sequence comes from Oreotragus oreotragus, assembly GCA_006410675.1. Taxonomy (NCBI): domain Eukaryota; kingdom Metazoa; phylum Chordata; class Mammalia; order Artiodactyla; family Bovidae; genus Oreotragus; species Oreotragus oreotragus. The sequence continues at coordinate 169,349 of SJYX01001387.1, forward strand.
CCTCAATCTTAAACCACACTACTCTGCCAGCAAGGTAACCTAACCTCACAGCATTCAACAGCAATCTTAGACCTTCCAGGGGCAGAAAAGCACTCTCCAATCTGATTGATTTCTGGTTGCCTTTCCAATCTCATATCCTACCACTCCCACTTGCACCAGTTCAGAATTACTCACAGTTCCTTAAACCCGCCCTTGTTCATGCCCTTGTGTCTTTGCTTAGACTTCTAAATGCCAGCACTGCCCATCACATATTATGAAGACTCAGCTCAGATAGTACTAATGAGAAGCTTTATAGTCTTGCTCACCCTTATTCCTTTTACTTAGCGACAGATTTTGTTTCTCCCTCCTGTTTGCTCCTCCAGCATCTAGCAGACACCTCTGTTAACAATGCTAACTCTGCTACTGTGATTATGTCTAGCAGAATATATGCATGTTCATTCTGTTCTGAAATGTAAACTCAGCTGTTTTGTCTTCTTTCCTGCATTAGAAGTTGTTAGGAGTTCTAAAAGAAAGATGAATGCAAATAACTCCCCTCCTCTCCAGGAAGCAGAGACCAGGCAATTGTGGGTTTTAAAGACTGAGTTCTCTCTGCCCTTGAGTAAGGAGGTACAAGATTTCTGCTGATGAAAATTTGGACTTCGTTGCTAGTTTTAAAAAGCAATTAGGACTTTTGGCATAAAGAAATATTTGGAATTCTGCAGAGGCTGAGGTAGACCGAAAATGGTCCAGGGAGGCCAAACATCATTGCCCAGAGCCAGGAAAATGATTTGAAATGCAGCTGCTGCCTGGAGGTGCCCTGTGGGTGGGCTTAGAGAAGAGCCCCTGATGATGGGCAGTGATGATGTACTCAGGAGCAGTGCTGAATAAACCCGGCACAGCCCTCACCAAAGGACTGTCTAGTTGAGTGGGCACTCTGCCTCAACTAGAAAAATAATCACAAGATGTGATCCTCAGCCTATGATCAAGTCTTTTTCTTTTTTAGGCAAACACAGACTATTCCTAAAAACAAAGATCACTTGTCATGGTGATCATTTTGGAATGTGTAAGAGTATCGAGTCACTATGTTGTACACCTGAAACCAATAATATTGTAAGTCAGTTATATTTCAATAAAGAAAAACACCCAAAAAACAGTCATTGACAATCATTGAAAACAAGGAGTGTCTAAGAAATCAGTCAAGAGGAATCTTAAGGAGACATGACAACTCAGTATAAAGTGGTGTTCTGGATCAGATCCTGGAACAGAGAAAGACTTAAATGAAAACTAAAGAAATGTAATAAAGGCTTCCCTCATAGCTCAGTTGGTAAAAAAATCTGCCTGCAATGCAGGAGACCTGGGTTCAATTCCTGGGTCAGGAAGAGCCCATGGAGAAGGCAATGGCACCCCACTCTAGTGTTTTTGCCTGGATAATTCCGTGGACAGAGGAGCCTGGCAAGCTACAGTCCATGGGGTCGTAAGAGTCGGACACAACTTAGCGACGAAACCACCACCACCAAAGAAATGTGATAAAGTGTAAACTTTAGTTAATCACAATGTACCGGGACTGATTTGTGAATTACATTTATGTATGATATCAAGGTTAGATGTTAATAATAGGGGAAGCTAGTGTGGAGTATATACAATCTCCGTTCTATCTTTCTAATGACTCTGTAAATCTAAAACTGCTCTAAAAGCTAACGCTTATTTTTTAAAAAGAACAAAGGGGATGAGGAGGGGAGGAGAGAAAGAAAAACACAAATTAACCTGTGAGAATGTCTCCTTCAAAACCTTTAGGAAACGGGACACACCCTGGGTACCTGGACCCATGAGTGCCTTGACTGTGGACACTGGTCAGATTATGCTGATTGGCATCCCCAAACCCTGGTTTTAATAAGTTATCAATGCATAATTATTAAATTAATATTTCTTTCCAGTAAGAGAGTAGAAAGAGGTAGTGAAGAGAATGTTTTTTGTGTGTGATAAATAAAACTGCAAAATGTATTTTGTTTACTTAAGCTGATAAAAAAAAAATTTGTAGGACTATCCAGTTCAACAGTGTTTGCCCTGACTCAGGGTTTTGTATCAATAACTAGTAATAGTATCTTAGTGCAGAAAATAAATTCCATTCTTTAAGGATATTGTCATTTTTCTGATGTTAACTTGGAGGAAAACCAACCTTATCCATAGTGAGATGTTAAAATTGAGGTAGAAAATACATAGAGATCAGATACAAAACATCTAAATAGCTTTAATAAAGAGCAAAGTTCAGTTTTTTTCCATATAAAAGGGAGCAAACGTGTTACATTTCTCTTAAGCACTAATATTTGAAGTACATAGATTGAAAATGGAATGTACTTATATAAAGTGTTTTTGACATAAAATTGTTCTCTGTTTTTTTAGTTTAGTGAAGACCTCTTGGAAAACGACACATCAAAAAGCATTTTATCCTTGAAATATATTTCCATATAATTTGTAATAGAGACTTTTCTCAAAAATTTGCATATCTCATGATACTTGTCAATATCAATATGGTATGGTTTAATAGAAATGTACACTTAAAAGAAGAGAGTATGGAAGAAAGAAAAATGGCCTCAAAATTAAGATTTTAGATCATTATCTATTCAAAAGCTTTTCCTCTGCCAGCATTCTGTGCATTGACTAAAGCAGTTGGGGGTCTTGCTGATGACTCAGGACCCCGCTAAGCTGTCTTGCTTATCACGAGGGAGGCTATCTAACACACAAATATAAAGCTGTAACCCTTTCTCCTTGGCAAGGAAGTAAAAAAAAAAAAAAACTAATAGATTTTTAGTTTGAACAGGTAACTCCTACTGATATTTTATTCTGGACATATTGTGAGAAAAGTAAAAAGGTCATTTTCTGGCACTTTCAGAATAAATTTAAATCACTGATGTTTTAAAATAGACTCACTTTCAGATAGATATTAACATATATTCAAGAAAATATATTAATTCTAGATGATGATAATTAATGATATGAAGCTGATTCTGTTTCTCTCCAAAAGTAAAATAAGAGGAATGAAGAAAAGGAGAGAATGCAGAAATGTACATGGTGGGAGGAAACAGGGTGGAAGGGGTTCTAGGTGGGTTAGAGAAGAAAGAAGAGAGGGTAAAGACATCTCTGTGCCAATAACTCTGGTTCTATGATGGCTGAGAAATTCATACACATTTTCTAACTTTCTTCACAATATCAACAAATCAATCCTTATCCATATTTTAGAAATAGGACATTCAGACAGTTTAGTAACTGGTCCTGGGTCACTCATAGTAAGAAGATTCAGGTATCAAACCTAGATTTCCTTGATCCTGTCGACTATGGAACTCAATATGCCATCTCTCAGCATTTCCATATCAAAACTTTTCAGGTATGGTTTTTAGGTTGGAGGCTTTGTTAGGTTAATTCCTATATGTAAGAGCTCTGGGAGGTCCAAACAAGTCATTGATGAAAGCTAACAGAACCTCATCAATTCTCTCAACGTTGTTTGATGACTGTAATCTTTGCTATCCTTTGTGGCCCATAAAGAAACATTTCATTACTTCTGCCAAATGCTGTATGCTATCCTATAAACCAGGACAATCTTCAGTTGGCAACATTCTTAAATAATGGAATTTGTTTTATTTCCTGCACTGGTGCCATTTCTGCTTCATCTGCGCTCACAGTGTTTAGGGCAGTGCTCAAAAATCTAATATCCTGGTTATGTTTTTTATGGCTCAGAGAGTCAATAAATTTTCAATTCTGTAAAAATAATTTCTTTTGGTTCATTACTATTGTTTCTAGTTCTCCGTAGACACTTTTCATCTTGTCTTTTAATTCCTTAAAAATACGAATGGCGATTGTGTCTGAAAACTCCAGTGTCTGGATCCCATGTGGGTCTGTTTGTCTTGTCCATTTTTCTTTTGGATTTTGGTCATAACCTGTCTCTTTCTTTAGCTGATTATTATTGATCACCAGACATTGTGTAATTGTCAAGAGATTTTGTATGATGCTATATGACTCCAGAGAGAAGGTTCATATGCTTTAGGCAGGCAGCTAGGTTAGGGGCACTGCTGCTGCTGCTGCTAAGTCGATTCAGTCGTGTCTGACTCTGTGCAACCCCATAGACGGCAGCCCACCAGGCTCCCCGGTCCCTGGGATTTTCCAGGCAAGAACACTGGAGTGGGTTGCCATTTCCTTCTCCAATGCATGAAAGTGAAAAGTGAAAGTGAAGTCGCTCAGTTGTGTCCGACCCTCAGCGACCCAATGGACTGCAGCCTTCCAGGCTCCTCTGTCCATGGGATTTCCCACGCAAGAGTACTGGAGTGAGGTGTCATTGCTTTCTCCACTTAGGGGCACTAATAACCCCTAAACTCCTTAATCTAATCAGCAAATGGAGCTCATCTGAAGTTGGCTTTTTAATTCCTGTTGAGAATTGGTCTATTTCTAGTTCACTATTATTTTGGGGTATAGCCCTTTTGAGTCCAAACTGACTGCTTGAGATGTTGACCAAGATCTCTACTCCTTGGCAAGCACTACCTCCATGAGTCCATCCAAAGCTCTCAGTTCTCATCCTCTTAGCCCCAGCTTTCAAAATCAGCAATCACTTTAAGGAGAAAAGTGGACCCAAATAACAGGTTCATCTCTATGGACTTTCATCATCTTCTCGATCTTGACTTCACAATTCTTCACAGTCTTGCTGGCTTTGCACTGATTTTACACTTTAAAAAAAAAAAAAAAAATTTAGTCTAGCTTCTCTAGCTGCTCTCAGTGGAACTTATGCTGTCATCAGTGGAAGAGAATTCACTTATACCAAATCAATCATTTTAAAACTTACTGTTAGTATAAAAATACCGTTTCTATTTTTAAAAGTTTAGATAGTTGGCTTCTTGTAAAAAAGAAAAAACAAACAGAAATAACAGCAAACTGACCCTATGTTCCTGCACGTCAGCTGTCCCTTGAATTAGAGTAACTGCTGTCACTTTGCGGGGAAGGCAATGGCACCCCACCCCAGTACTCTTGCCTGGAAAATCCAATGGACGGAGTAGCCTGGTGGGCTGCAGTCCATGGGGTCGCTAACAGTCGGACAGACTGAGCGACTTCACTTTCACTTTTCTCTTTCATGCATTGGAGAAGGAAATGGCAACCCACTCCAGTATTCTTGCCTGGAGAATCCCAGGGATGGGGGAGCCTGGTGGGCTGCCGTCTATGGGGTCACACAGAGTCGGACACAACTGAAGTGACTTAGCAGCAGCAGCAGCAGCAGCAGCTGTCACTTTGAGACTGGTCAGGCATGATCCTAGTTCACAAGTCTTTCCATATCCTAGTTTATTGCACAGTTGCCTTTGTTCCTTTCTGCTACTGACCTGGCCCCATTAGACATTTCGTGACCCCTGCCCCAAGTTTAAGGGACTATTTATAAATTAGACATCATGGATTTCAATAGGTTAACTCAAGTTCTTTTCCCAGAAAGTTAGTTACCACCCAGCAGCAACAGAGACTTTGCTTACCTGCATTGGTGGAGGTGGTCTAGTTTCCGAGTCGTGCCCAACTCTTGCAACCCCATGGACTGTAGTCTGCCAGGCTCTTCTGTCCATGGGGATTCTCTAGGCAAGAAGACTGGCGTGGGTTGCCATTTCCTTCTCCAGGGGATCTTCCCGACCCAAGAATCAAACCCAAGTCTCCTGCATTGCAGGCAGATTCTTTACCAATTGAGTTACAAAGGAATTGATATACCTGCATTGATAACTCTCAAACTAAAGAAATTTCTATCCACATAAGACAGTTGAGGTAAATCACACATCCTTTCTATAAAATATTTTGCAATGAGTTTCCATCCATAAACATTTCTCTTTTTTCCTTGCTAACTCACAAATTTTGATTATCTGATTGTGACCATGCAGTTCTAATCTATATCAATTGCTTAAAGACTTACAATTTCTTCTTTGAGTCTTATTTCCTTATTTCCTCAATTGAACTAATTAAATGATCTGCATGGAATTTTGCGAAAGTTAATCTGGGGATTAATGAATGTCCAGTTGGGAAGGAAAGATCGACTATCCCGTGCATTCTATCCATGACCGGCAAATATTCATTCTGTCTCTCACTCATCAAATATTTGAGCAGACAGTCTGTGCCAGGCACTATCCTAAATGCTAAAGACTATAAGATGAATAAGACAGAGGCCCTAACCTAGAGAAGCCCGCTGTAGTAGGAAGACAGACACAGCAAACAATTCATACAATACTTGGTGATAAACGAGTTAAGAGCAAAGAGCTATGGGAGGGAGTGACTAGGTATGTCTGAGGAGTAGGGAAAAAAGGTTTCTCAGGGGAAATAGAATTTCAGCCTACTCTTATGTGGATGATTTAGGCATTGGTGAAGAGGAGAAGGAGTTTCCCAGGTGGCTCAGTGGTACAGAATCTGCCTGCGGGGGATGCAGGTTCGATGCCTGGGTTGGGAAGATCCCCTGGAGGAGGCAGTGGCATCCCACTCCAGTATCCTTGCCTGGAAAATCCCATGGACACAGGAGCCTGGCAGGCTATAGTCCCTGGGGTCACAAAGAGTCAGACACGACTGAGTGACTGAGCAGGCATGCACAAGCACTCTAGGAATACCCACTGTCCAGTAAAGTGTGGCTATCCTGTCTGGGTTTACTCGAAAGACTAATGGGTCCACAGAGCTCAGCACAGTACTTAGCACAAAGTGGTTCTCAATACTTGTTTTGGGTGAATGAGCAAACTAAAGAAGCATGGTGATGTTTACTATAGCTTCAGGTCAAGGGATAAGGGATAAACTGGAAGGAGATAAGATACCTAAGATAGTAACAGCGTATGAAGAGAACTGTATCTCCGAACATTACATACACGTTTTCATCTAGATGCTGCTGCTAAATCTCTGAGGTATTGCCCTTCGCTTAAGTCCAGGAGTATAGCACAGTAAATAGGGTTTTCAATATTATGAGTTAAAAGAGCCCGTATTAAATTTTGACAATAAAGGAGAATGCCAGAAGACCTGACAGTAGCATCAGATATATAAATTGCTTGAAGTAAAACAATGATAGTGCATCTTTGAAGTTAAGGTTTTTCCCATCTGTTATTTCTATTAACTCTTCCTGATTCCAAACCTCAGTAGCTATCCATTTTGCCTGAGGTCTTTATAGTTCTCTCAGTCCTAATTTTCCCCAAAAGTTGGAGATGCAATGTAGTATCCTGGATTGGATCCTCAAAAAGGATAGTAGTTGAAAAAAACTGGGTTAAATTCAAATTGTCTGTAATTTAGGTAATAGCTGTATGACAAGGTTAAGTTCTCAGTCATTTCAAATGTATCTTAATCATGAAAAATGTTAACATCTGGGGAAACTGAGGAAATGGTCCACAGGAACTCTTTGTTCTAGTTCTGCAACTTTTCTGTACATCCAAAATTATTCCAAGTGAAAAGGTTACTTTTTAAAAATTAGAATGGTAAGGATTATATTCACAACATATATGTCACCATACTGGATGAGCTGCTATTCCCCTGTCCAGGGGATATTCCCAACCCAGAGATCGATCCCAGGTCTCCAGCATTGCAGGCAGATTCTTTACCATCTGAGCCACCTGAGAATCCTCTAGTGCCTACAGAGAAATCAAATTCACTTAGAGACTGACCCGTGATGTAGTACTATCCCCTGGAATGACTTAGGCACCCCCAAATTCAGGGTATTTATGGCCTTCTTTATAAGTATCCTTTTGTGCTGCTTTTTGCCTTCCAGACTGATTGGGCTTTATATTTGTATTCTAAGGGAAAGGCATATGTATCTTGTTTTTTATGCTTATTGTCTTCACCCAGAACTGATATTCCCAGGATCCCTCATTAAGCTAGAAAAGTCACTGGGAAGTAAGCCATACTCCTTAATAATAACACTAAATAAAGAACAGCAAAAAAATAAAAAATTACAGTAGAAATTCTTTGCTGGTGTAGTTCTTCTTTTTATTCTTTGTACAATAATTCACATCTGTTGTGGAACATTTAAGAAGTAAATACAGAAAATAATTTTGTTTTTATTGGTATAAATTAATACTTCATTGCAATAAATAAGAGGGAACGAAAACACCCAGTGAATGTACGGTCTTTAGGTGGCATTTAAGGTGATTGTGGAAACAGAATAAAATGCTAAATTATGTTACGACAAGCAGATGCTTCAGGTAATGTCAGGTAAACAATGCACAGCTTAACATAGCAGGCAGCATGTTTTACTGGGTTACTCTCAAGGTGTGCACATATACAGATAGGATCAGCATAATTGAAGACCAGAATCTTTTAAGCATCCATTCACTTACACTGTAGAGAATGTAGGTTTAATAATGATGTGGTTGAGTCACTCTTCTCCAAGACCACAGGCAGTAAAAGGACCCCAAAACCACTAAGAAGAGCATTCTCTATGAGCATATGGGAAAATAGCATCCTCATAAATGTTATTCTGAAATCCATAGGCAAAAAGATCAAATAAAACAGGGACTTCAAAGGTGATTCAGTGGTAAAGACTCTGCCTGCCAAGCAAAAGATATGGGTTCAATACCTGGATCGGGAAGATCCCCTGGAGATGCCCTGGCAACCAGCTACAGTATTCTTGTCTGGAAAATGCCATGGACACAATAGCCTGGTGGTCTGCTGTCCATTGGATCACAAAGAGTTGGGCACGACTTAGCAATTACACAACAATAACAAAGTGGAGGGGCCAGGGGGAATGATGTAAGCAGGAAGAATTTTCTTTGATTCCTACAAAGCAACTGGACAAGTGAGATTAGACTCATACCCAGAGTTTCTGGTTAGCTGTCAGAGTTGCTTCCTGCCCACAGTTGAAGAAGTGAAAAAAATATAAGTGACTTCACAGACCACCTGGCAAACACCTGATCTGGAATAGTCAGAGCTGAAAGGACGGGAGCCGATAAGAGGTGTTGTAAATGACAGATCTTAGTGTCAAAGGTGCCGGCTGGAGGGACTGCTCAGAGAGCTATGGGCAAAGCGCTGTGAGAAACTGAGCCTACAATGTGTCCCTTAATCACAAGACTGATTGGAAGGACTGATCCTGAAGCTGAAGCTCCAATACTTTGGCCACCTGATGCGAAGAACTAACTCATTGGAAAAGACCCTGATGCTGGGAAAGATTGAAGGCGGGAGGAGAAGGGGACGACAGAGGATGAAATGGTTGGATGGCATCACTGACTCAATGAACGTGAGTTTGAGTAAGCTCTGGGAGTTAGTGCTGGACAGGGAAGCCTGGTATGCTGTAGTCCATGGGGTTGCAAAGAGTTGGACACAACTGACTGATGGAACTGAACTGAATCAAGACATTATGTTAGAGCTCATGCATTCATTTCATGTGTCTTACTTATAAGAGAAGTGCAGCAATACATTCACGTGATGAGTACGAAAAAGAAGGGAAAGAAATGCTTACCTAGAGATTTTTTTTTTTAATCCTTTTACAGTGCATTCTTCCAGTTGGAAAGTAGGCTATTTGGATAGCTGGCATCAACTGCGTCATCAGGTCACTGAAAACACAGAAAGATAAAATTTCTCCTTTGAAGAAATTACTACATGGCACCCTAGCAGACTGAATTTAGAAGCAGGTGATAATATTTTTTTAGGTAGGTGGATAGTTTCCTATCTGTATTGAATATCTGTATCTGTCACCTATTTGAATACATCTAATTAAAAAGTCTTCCTTCTTTCCTATGCTTGCTGTCCCAAGGTACAAAGCAGTAGCTGGAAGATGAGATAGACAAAGTAGAGCCCACTGATACTGGATTCTTCCCTGGTAGATGAGGTTTCTTACTGCCTGTATTTGTAAGAGCATTTGACCTAAGGTGCTCCCTAGCGCTTCTATAGTGGCTCAGACAGTGAAGAATCTGCCTGCAATGCAGGAGACCCAGGTTCAATCCCCGGGTCTGGAAGATCCCTTGGAGAAGGGACTGGCTACCCACTCCAGTATTCTTGCCTGGACAATTCCATGGACAGAGGAGGCTGGCAGGCTACACAGTCTATGGGATCCCAAAGAGTCAGAACATGACTGAGCGATTAACACACAACACAATATACAAGGCACTCCCTGCTCTTTTTAACTATTTCTTTCCATTTTCACTGGTCTCTCTTCTCACATTCTTTTCTGCTTCTTCCTTATCTTCCCAACTTCTGAACATTGGTGTGATATCAGAACTTGATCCTTGGACTCCCTTTTTTAGCTACCCTCTCTCCCTAGACTGCATTATCCAGTCTTGTGGAGACTATACCATTCACGTGGGGATGATCACTCCAAAATTTACATCTCGAGCACAAACATCTCCCCTGAAATTGGATTCAGATATCCAATTTGGATTCTGAGTAGGCATTTCAGTTTAATACGGGCAGAACTAAAGTGTCATTCCCCTATCCCCGCCCCTCACATAGGATTCTCTATCAGTAAATGCCAACTCTGTCCTTTCAGTTGTTTAAGACCAAAAACTATAGAAAATTTTGACTCCTCTTTTCCCTAACAACCCACAGGCCATAAATCCAAAATACATCCAATACTTCTCACCACTTTTGCTAAATCAGCCCGGTCAAAGCTTGGATCATTGCGGTAGCCTTCTGCCTACCTCTCCACATATTCTGTAGAATGGTGTCAACACAGCAGCCTTAGGCTCCCCATCATGTCTCTCAATATCCTATGGATGCTTACTTAAAATAGCTTGAGGCCATTGCTATTATTCTTGAAGAAGAAAAGTCATGTGGTCTGGCAAAAGTCTTTTTGAAAACAAATGAACTAAAGTATAGATTACTGGAGTTGGGCAGAACCCTGTAGACTCAGCGGTTCTAGCCTCTCCTTGCACTGGTCGATGGGGAAGCTGAAGGGGAAAAGATTACATGAATCTCAGGCAGTCAGTAGTATAGTTAGGGCTGCGGTCAGATTAGGCTGCAGGTCTGATCATGTCTCCAAGGCTGGAATCCATGAGTTTTTCAGAATATCTTGCAGATTATAAATCATATTTACTTCCAAATCAGCTGATCTTTTTTCTGTAAATAGTTGATGTCTACAACTTAATATGTTTGGTGATGAGGCTATGCCTATGAACCCATTACTACAATCTATGCCATAAACATATTCATAGCCTTCAAAAGTTTTATCCTGCTTTCTTTCTTCTTGTTGCTGTTATTCTTGTGTGTGCTATTAGAGCATACAATACAGTATTAACTATAAACACTAGGCTGTATTCTATCTGTATATCTCTAGCATTTATTCACCTTGCATAACTGAAACTGTACCTTTTGATTTATCTTCAGATAATTCAGTAATCACAGAAGTTACATAGTTCAGCTTCGTGAAAAGCTACATTATATGTAACTTCAGTCAAGGTACTACAGCTAAGAATATACTGTTCATGACTTACAGTTCTGTTGAATTTTGAGATCTCTAGGGAGTGAGCTCATGTTGTTCTCACCGAACTCTGTGAAGAGTTTTCATTGTCAGAAAAACGGCTCCGCCCTCCCCTTTGCTGGCTATGATAAACAGCCCTGCCAAAGTTGCCCTGGTGGTTACACTGTATTGGGAGTTCTCCTCCAAAGTGAAACTTGGCTGGGCAACCGCCACTCCTATCACTCCTAAGAGTCTATATTTGGAGAACCAGTTTACCCTGCTCTGATTCTTTTTGTATTTATTTTTTGACAGTTTCTTCCCTTAATCATCCCTGGCTTAATTCTAAGCTTAAAAATAGAGCATGCATATGAATGATTAGTGATTAGGCTTCTGAAAGTGAGTATATATATTCACTTATAGATTGCTGAAGGAGATCCGCCCTGGGGTTTCTTTGGAAGAAATGATGCTAAAGCTGAAACTCCAGTACTTTGGCCACCTCATGCAAAGAACTGACTAATTGGAAAAGACTCAGATGCTGGGAGGGATTGGGGGCAGGAAGAGAAGGGGACGACAGAGGATGAGATGGCTGGATGGCATCACTGACTCGATGGATGTGAGTCTGAGTAAACTCCGGGGTTTGGTGATGGACAGGGAGGCCTGGCGTGCTGCGATTCATGGGGTCGCAAAGAGTCGGACATGACTGAGCGACTGAACTGAACTGAACTGTGTGTATCCACACTGTCATGTCTGACTCTTTGCAACTCCATGGACTGTATAGCTTACCAAGCTCCTTTGTCCATAGAATTTTCCAAGCAAGAATCCTGCAGTGGGTTGCCATATCCCACTCCAGGGGATCTTCCCGAGCCAGGGATCAAACTATATCTCTTGTATCTCCTGCATTGGCAGGCAAATTCTTTACCAGAGTCATTTGGGAAACCCCCTACTTATTGATATATAGATATAGATTATTAATCTATCTGCTTTGAAGTTTTACTCTTTTGATGTTCTCAATCTACGTTTATTCTGTTGACTATAACTGCCAAATAATTTCACTCAGTCCTTCATTTTGAGGTGCTACCTCTGAGGCTCATGAAAATTAAATGACTTATCTATATGTGGCACTAGTGGTAAAGAACTTGCCTGCCAACGCATTGGACAAGAGACTTGGGTTCACTCCCTGGGTTGGAAAGATCCCCTGGAGAAGGAAATGGCAACCCACTCCAGTATTCTTGCCTGGAGAAGCCCATGGACAAAGGAGCCTGTGGGGTTACCTGTCCGTAAGGTTGCCAAGAGTCAGACATGACTGAAGCGACTTAGCACACACATATCTATACATGAAACCATTTCATAGTGCCCAGAACATAGTCACAGTTCAATAAATGGTAGGTTTTACATGCTGTCATATCATCACCACCAACATGCATCTCCACTTTATCCCCTCCCTAGTTCATTCCCATTCATAGTGTGTCAACCCCTGGGATGTCTACACAAATAACTCTCAAAAAATTATGTCTGGAATTGTCTACCTTTACCTGTAGGCTTGATGAAATCTCATATGTACATTGTTTTTTAAATTTATTATTACATTTACTGTTAATGACATTAGTATTTTTCAAAATGTGGTCCTTGAATCACTGCTTTTGAATTATGGGAAGCTGAAAAACTAGGGGTGGTCCCCAGATATCTGTATTTTAGGCAAGGACACAGGAGATTGGGTTATGCACTCCACCACTTGGCAACATGTGCTAGTCTACTTTTAGTTAGTTAGTTAAGTCCCTCAGTCGTGTCCGACTCTTTGCGACCCCATGGACTGTAGACCACCAGGCTCCTCCGTCCATGGGATTCTCCAGGCAAGAATACTGGAGTGGGTTGCCATTTCCTTCTCCAGGTCCCCACCATTTCATCAATGCCATCATTTTGCTGTTGATTTTTAGGACGGAAAAAGAGATTCATCTTACCACAGCCTTAAAGTAACCCATATTTGCAGAGCATAATTCTTTAGGTCATAATTAAAATATATAACTATACTACTACTATAGAAAGGTAAAAATCTCTAGGGGAAATAGAAGGACCAAGTACAAACTGCTAGATAATGGATGAATGATAACACAATGATTCAACCTTGTCAGGGTTTAGATACCTTCCTAAACTCCTGTGTGTCCCTAAACTATAAGCTCCAAGTAACATAGTTAGAAGGGAACTGGCTATTTCCCTGCTTTCATTAGAAGATTGAATTTGATGATGCACTGTTGTATATGCTGTAAATCCTTTTTAGAACTATATAAACTCTACTTCCTAGAAAAGAAGTCAGTAACAATGTGGAAGATAGCCAGAATTCATCTTCGCGATAGGACTATGGAGTAATGAGACTAGTTTTCTTGGGTGACTTACAGAAATCAAAATTGATAACATAAAACCATACTTTGTATTTCAAAAACACAACCGCTACATGACTATAAATATCTTCTGAGTTATAGAAGAGATTCTTGAACTAGATGGTAATGTTCAACGCATATGCACAAAGCAAACAGGATGCTTTAAAATAAGTGCTGAATCTCTTGAAAGATGAATTATTAGTACTATTGACATAGGCCAAGTACCTTTATTACCAAGGTATCCGTTTATCTCTTTGTTTTCTTTAGTAAAGTAGCATTAGGCATTTAGAAGTGAAGACCAGTGAAGCATTTTACTAAAACTATAATTGCAAAGCTAATTGGAGATTGCAAATTAAATGGGAATAGCATGCAGAGTGATGTAAGGATGCCATCAAATCATAGAAATTACATTTGGAAAGGATCTAGATAATTTCTAGTCCAACCTCCCACCCAGATCCTCATGTTCTGCTTTAAATATGTGAATACAGGGGAAATCCTATATCTTTATCCAGTAAATATTTATATCATGCTCCAGCAACTGTCATTAAAATAATAATTGGTTCAAAGTACCTTCTCTCACATTTTTTCCCTCCTTGTATTTACCTTCCTAGACATCAGACCTGGATTCCTGACCCCGAACCCTTGTATTTTCTGCTATCTCTGAAACATTGGTTCAGAGATATTTGTTATTTTAGTACCCAGAGACTTCCCAATTACTAATCCAAATTCTTCTGCTGGTTACAAGACAGCCTTTATTCGGCATGTATCACAACCATGGTAGAATTATAAAAGTTAACCGGCCAAGAGAAGCCGTAATGTTCTAGACACCTGATTTTTACTCATGACAAGGTAACAAGAACTAACATTGAGATCTTTGGCCAATTTCCCTCCTCTGCCATGGACCTCCCACTAGCAAGTTGATGGACTATTGAGAAATGGTCTTTGAAGTTGGTTATAACCCTGGCTGCACCTGTCCATGCACTCCTAAAACCTGGTACCCTCTAGAAATACAGTAACTAGAACAGAGATAGAACTCTACTACTACGTCTTCCCATTTTTTGAAACAATTCTAAATTTTGTAAGGCATAAGGCAGATAATGGTTTTTTTTAGGTTACTCCAACTCTGAAGGAAGGAGAAAGTCCCTTATAACACCTGCCATAAAGATCTTGAGGAGGGCCTGGCAATCCATTCCAGTATTCCTGCCTGGAGAAGCCCCAGGGACAGAAGTGTCTAGCAGGCTACAGTTCACGGGGTTACAAAGAGTCAGACACGACTGAGGGACTAAGCACATAAAGATCTTAGAACCACCATTTTGATAAACCACTAACCACTCTTTTTCATTTCAGCAGGACAGACACAGAAAGATGCCCCAGGAGCCTGATGGCTCAACAAACGTGCTAAGGCAGGGTGAAGGAAGAGGGCTCTTCTGTTGTTATTTCCTGTCCCTTCAGAAATGAAATAATGGACTTCAGACCTCCTGAATTACAGAAGCACTGTATCATGATCAGCAGGTTAAAACACTGATCGTATTCCAACTGAGAAAATAAAGAATCATTTTCATACTAAGGACATTTGTATTCCAAGATGAATTTTGCCAAAATAGGTAAGTTTTATTGGTAACATTATTATAACACCCTTTCTAAACTCCTGGAGTTAAATGAAACCTTGTACCCACTTAAGTGATATAGTTCTATCTTTGGTTGTTTAATAAAGTGAATCAGCACCTAAGTGTCCAAAAAGAACTTCATTTTAAAAATGCCTTTTCAATAGAACTGCCTTATGACCCAGCAGTCCCACTGCTGGGCATACACACCGAGGAAACCAGAATAGAAAGAGACACATGTACCCCAATGTTCATCGCAGCACTGTTTATAATAGCCAGGACATGGAAACAACCTAGATGTCCATCAGCAGATGAATGGATAAGAAAGCTGTGGTACATATACACAATGGAGTATTACTCAGCCATTAAAAAGAATAAATTTCAATCAGTTCTAATAAGATGGATGAAACTGGAACCGATTATACAGAGTGAAGTAAGCCAGAAAGAAAAACACCAATACAGTATACTAACACATATATATGGAATTTAGAAAGATGGTAATGAGGACCCTGTATGCAAGACAGCAAAAGAGACACAGATGTGTAGAGCAGACTTTTGGACTCTGAGGGAGAGGGAGGGGGAGAGGGTGGGATGATTTGGGAGAATAGCATTGAAATATGTATACTATCATGTAAGAAACTAATTGCCAGTCTATGTTCAATGCAGGATGCAAGATGCTTGGGGCTGGCGCATGGGGATGATCCGGAGGGATTATGTGGGGTGGGAGGTAGGAGGGCGGTTCATGTTTGGGAGTTCATGTACACCCGTGGCGGATTCATGTCAATGTATGCCAAATCCAATACAGTACTGTAAAGTAAAAATAAATAAATAAAAATAAATAAAAATGCCTTTTCAGTCGAACAGCAGCAGCCAAGACTCTGCGCTCCCCCGTGGCCGTGGGCCTCCACAGGGCCACAAGGCGACTAAGAACATGAGCAGGTTGAGGCACAGCCACCGCTGTGGGTACGTCACCAACACACACCAAGCTCCTGAAGGACACGATCCAGGCAGTGTGCGCCTTCGCCCCTTATGAGCGGCGGACCATGGAGATGCTCACGGTCTCCAAGGACAAGCAGGCCCTCAAGTTCATCAAGAAAAGGGTAGGGACACACATCCACACCAAGAGGAAGAGAGAGGAGCTGAGCAACGTCCTGGCCATCATGAGGAGAGCGGCAGCCAAGAAGGACTGAACCCTTCCCCTCTGTGTACAATAAACATTTTCAGGAAAAAAAAAAAAAAGGCTTTTTCCTGATTTAAGTTTTTATCAATAGAACAGGTGGTTTACCTTTTGCCATTGGAGTACATTATGGTGGTCACTACTGAAGGCTGGTAGGCTGGTAGTGTAGACATGGAGGAATAAAAAGGTTTGGGTCAATGTGGGTGAATATAGTGATTCTTTGGTGTATATCAGGGACATAAACTTCATTGTCAAATTTGTTTGCAACTGCATGTAGATTCTGATTGTAGGAGATGCTTGATCAAGAACATAAAGAGTTGAAGAAATGAGAGGTATTTTTAGCCCTCTGACCTCTCTTTCCTACTACATCCCTCCCTCAAGAAATCTCCAGCAAATGCATACTTTAAAGTTTTATCAGCCTACCTAAGGCTTTTTGTTAAGTAGACAAGAACCTTTCTGGGATGTCTGCTGATCTGGTGGATCCACCACTGCTCTGCCCCAGCCCTTCGTCATTCTCATTTCAATAAGTCAGCTACACTCTAAGTCTGTGCAAAATCTGCCAGTCACCTCTGACCCACTCTTCACTAGGGTGTCATCCTAGTAGATTCTGTCAACCCCCCTGAACAGCCTGATGAATTCTTAGTATATGGATAATTCTCTTTACTGCCTATGATAAGTAGCAAAAGATAAGGAAGAACTGGCCTTGCCGATAAGATGTTTTTGACAGTTGAAAATTCAAAACAAACAATTCTGGAAATTCCCTGGCAGTCCAGGAGTGAGGATGCAGGAGCCCTGAGTTCGATCCCTACCTGGGAACTAAGATCCCACAAGTTGTGTGGTGTGGTAAAAAAATAAATAAATACAACACACAATCCTGACACAGCTTAAGGAGAATTACATAGTAGTGCGAAAGCAAATGCAAACTGTCATGTAACATTGATGATGTGATAAGAGAACACAGGAAAAACTACAAATAATAAAATATGTGTGTGTATTCTTAGTCTGACAGTCATGTCTGACTCTTTGCGACCTCATGGACCATAGCCCACCATGCTCCTATGTCCATGGAATTCTCCAAGCAAAAATACTGGAGTGTGTTGCCATTTCCTCCTCCAGAAGATCTTCCCAACCTGGGATCAAACCCGAACCACATCTCATGTGTCTCCTACATTGGCAAGCAGGTTCTTTACCACTGTACCACCTGGGAAAGCCCCTTATTGATAAGAGGACATACCAAAACAATGGAAAAAATAAAATATCTATAATAAATCATGGCATGTCTGTATAATAGAATACTGCTGCTGCTGCTGCTAAGTCGCTTCAGTCATGTCTGACTCTCCCCAGAGACTGCAGCCCACCAGGCTCCACCATCCCTGGGATTCTCCAGGCAAGAACAAGAGCGGGTTGCCATTTCCTTCTCCAATAATAGAATACTAGGCAACCATAAAAATTATGAGAAAGTCAAGTAATTATTGATCTGAAACTATACCCATATTATATGAAATGAAAAATTAGATTTTCTGGGAAGTATGCATTGCACACTAAAATCTTTGTTCAAGAAATAATATTTTTATTCATGGGAAATTACACAATAATATATTAACAGTGATTTGTTTTATTTTTCATCTTTGTGTTTGGAATTTCTTTCCAATTTGTACATATTTTTATCATAAAATGGAAAATGAATAAAGCTAAAAAAAATTATAGTGAGGGGATGCATGATAGATGGCTTCCCAGATGAAGAAACCACATTGATCTAAGTCCTACAATGGCTTTTTAAAGAGTTGGTGTCTCTGGATTGGAAGAAAGAGGAGTGAAACATTGTTGAGATGGGATGAAAATTATGAGATGAGGAAGAAAAGTACTAGGTGACTGTAGGGAAATGAAAGTTGAGGGTTTGGACTAAAGCAGAGAGGAGGAGGAATACCCTTAAAGCTTCAGTCCTCCAAGCCTCTGCACGTTCTCTTCCCACAACCTGAAAGGTCGTCTTCCACTGAGGAATTCATCTTCAAGACCCAGCTGGAATAACTCTTCCTCTTTGATGTTTCCTTTTGGACTCAGGTGTTGGCTTTTGCTTCCACTGTGTCCCATCCATGCCTGTACTATTGCACAGAATGCACTTGTATTGCATTGATCACTTTATAACTTGTTTAAACCATTTTGTAAACAGCAAGCTCCAGGAGGGGCTTATTTTTCTTGAACACAGTGCTGTCATATAATAGCTATACAAGATATGTGTGTGCAGGTTTGACTCAAATTGAATTGAACTGAATTGAAACAGTTTTGGAGAAAGATTAGTTAACAGAGAGTCTTAAAAGTAAGGCTGAAGATTTGGGTTTGATTTAATCTATAATAGAGAGGTTTAGGGCTTCCCTGGTGCCTCAGACGGTAAAGAGTCTGCCTACAATGCAGGAGACCAGGGTTTGATCCCTGGGTCGGGAAGATCCCCTGGAGAAGGAAATGGCAACCCACTCCAGTACTCTTACCTGGAAAATCCCATGGACTGAGGAGCCTGGTAGGATACAGTCCATGGGGTCGCAAAGGGTCGGACACGACTAAGCAACTTCACTTCACTTCACTTCATAGAGGTTTAAGCATATATCCCTTTGGTATATGAGGAAGCTTCTGCTGCTGCTACTGCTAAGTCACTTCAGTCGTGTCCGACTCTGTGTGACCCCATAGACAGCAGCCCACCAGGCTCCCCCATCCCTGGGATTCTCCAGGCAAGAATACTGGAGTGGGTTGCCATTTCCTTCTCCAATGCATGANATAATAGAGAGGTTTAGGGCTTCCCTGGTGCCTCAGACGGTAAAGAGTCTGCCTACAATGCAGGAGACCAGGGTTTGATCCCTGGGTCGGGAAGATCCCCTGGAGAAGGAAATGGCAACCCACTCCAGTACTCTTACCTGGAAAATCCCATGGACTGAGGAGCCTGGTAGGATACAGTCCATGGGGTCGCAAAGGGTCGGACACGACTAAGCAACTTCACTTCACTTCACTTCATAGAGGTTTAAGCATATATCCCTTTGGTATATGAGGAAGCTTCTGCTGCTGCTACTGCTAAGTCACTTCAGTCGTGTCCGACTCTGTGTGACCCCATAGACAGCAGCCCACCAGGCTCCCCCATCCCTGGGATTCTCCAGGCAAGAATACTGGAGTGGGTTGCCATTTCCTTCTCCAATGCATGAAAGAGAAAAGTGAAAGTGAAGTCGCTCAGTCTGTCCGACTGTTAGCGACCCCATGGACTGCAGCCCACCAGGCTCCTCCGTCCATTGGATTTTCCAGGCAAGAGTACAGGGGTGGGGTGCCATTGCCTTCCCTGGAGGAAGCTTCTAGAAGATGGATAAAAAGAAAGCGCTACCATTCTTTCAACTCAGTTCACCAGAGATTGGAGTTGGCAGCTCTGGGAAGGCTACTGATGGACAGTATTGGAAGGTGCTGAACATTGCCCATTTAAGAACCTGCCAGAGGGCAAAAATCATTTTATGTCGTACAGGCTGTAGATTCCTGATTAAGACAGACCAACGGGTGGATGACCCATGTTAAAATATTTTCAATAAGTTTCTTTGATCTCATATAACCCCAATCTTATGCCTAGAAGCTTCAGTGACAATATATGTACCATTTTTTTACAACACTGTCACAGTGATGGTCTTATTTTTCCCAATAATGTGTTTTATTCATTTTTAGAACATAATGTAAACAAAGAGAATCATACTTTGATGGTGACCTAATGAACAAGATGTTTTTAAAATGGTAGATCTGGTTGCATTAGACCAAGTATTATCTACCACACACAAGTATAAGTGTTAGTCACTCAGTTGTGTCCAGCTCTTTGTAGCCCCATGGACTGTAGCTCTCCAGGCTTCACTGTCCACAGAATTCCCCAGGCAAGAATACTGGAGTGGGTCACCGTTCCCTTCTCCAGGGGATCTTCCCAATCGAGGGATCAAACCCAGGTCTCCTGTACTGCAGGCAGATTCTTTACCATCTGAGCCACCAGAAAATTATCTAAGACGTTAACAAATTTTTATATGATCCGGTCAAACAGTTGTCTTTTAAGAAAAAATATTTTATGAAAGATTATAATATCATTTAATTTTATTTAAGAAAATCGTTTACCTGTATTCCCTCCCCAAGGGGTGTTTTTTTCAAAATGAACTATTTTTATATACAATTACTAATGTTGATAAAGTTCAAAGTTAACTCAGTCTCTTTTCCTTTAATTCTGCACCTTTAATTCCTTTAGTGCTTTGTTGCATATGTTTTACTAGTAGAAAAGTGTGCTAGTTTAATTATATGAGGTTTCATGCTGTTTGTCTCCCTTCCACACACTTATTTTCCACCGCAGGTACACAGCTCACTGACATCATGAACCATCCAACAACCAATGACAACTGTGTGAGTTCTACAAAAATGTCTCCAAAATTCCTCCTCAGGGGCAAAATAATGCAACTGTTTCTTGAACATTGTATCTGTTCTTAGGAACCATGACCTAGATATAAAAAGATGGGAAAGCTATTTTTCTCAGCAAAGACAGATTTGCTGTTTTGAATTCCTACTCAACATTCAGTTCCAAGATGTGAAGCCAACTACTGTTTACTTGGTGTCTCTCCTCTAAGTAGTTAAAATACATTTAATTGAGCTTTTTCTGTAGTATTCTGGGATTATTTTGTGCTCACTTTAAAAGAAAGGGAGGGGGCTTCCCTGGTGGTCCAGGGTCTAAGACTCAGTACTTAGAATGTAGGAAGCCCTGGGTTCGATCCCTGGTCAGGAAACCAGATCCCACATGCTACAAGAGTTGTCATAACACAACTAAAGATCCTGCATGATGCAACGAAGACCCAGCACAGTCAAATAAATAAATAACAATAAATATTTTAAAATAATAAAAGAAAAGAAAGGGAAATACTAAAATCCCTCCACCAGTGAGGTCTATCCATAACGTATGCCATGAACAGAACAGACTATTAGCAAAGTCTCGCATTATTAACCTGCTCCAAGAAAGAATGCGGCAGAGGGATATATACCAATATTTATTGGGACAAATTTTTTAACTAGTAAATAAACGAATAAATAAATTGTTTCAAATTTCTCTATAAAGGATCAGTTCAGTTCAGTCACTCAGACACTGACGGACATTGGTGTCTATTATGCACAAGTGTACTGCCCCTATTGTTTAATTACTGTTTTTCTCCTGTGACTTTCAAAGCAGCGAATCCTCGCTCCATCCCTTTAAGTACCTCTTCTTGGCCAGTGGAGAAGCTGAGGCTACTGATTGAGCCATAGGATTTTAAGAGCAAAAACAGGGTGCCTGCTGGGAATTTGTGCTCCCTGCTCTGGAAGTGAATGCATCTAATCTTGTTACATTGTGTATTTTCTTATGAAGGAAACAATGAAGAGGAAAAAATGCTAGGCCATCCTGAAAGCAGAGTTATGAAGCATCTTATCTTCTCCACCCAGTGTGCATTTGCCCCAAGGCAGCGGCTAATCAGGGATCATTGAGACCGAAGAGGTCACAACTAGGGTGAGACAGAGATGAGAAACCAGAACGTAGCTTTAGTTTTTGCAAAAGAGAAAAGTATTTCAAATAATCAGGCTGAGTCTCCTCCTTAGAGCCTCAAAAACCCACGTCACAACAGAACAGGTCATGAACCAGCAAGGAGTGGATGTGGTTTTAGTAGAGTCCACTTCCAGTAAGTGACTGAATATGTTAATGCATTACTATGACAGCTGATACGTTAAAGCAATATATGTCTCATGACTGCTTTGGACAGTGTCTCACCAGCATTCTGTTAATGCCATGATCCCTGCCTGAGAGCAATTTGATACAGAGTTTAAAGGAAAGACAGAGAGAGAGAGACCACAAAATGCCCACGTGTAGAAGTTAGAAAACAAACCCTTCTATGGATTCATAGAAGGAACTCTTCTGAGATTTGAAAGTGAATTTTTAAAATTAATACTTTTAAACAGCTCTATGGAGATATAACTGGCATTCAATAGATACAGATATGTTGTAAAACTTAATAAGTTTCAATATACATCTGTGAAACTATTACCACCGTTAAGATAATAAACATATCCATCACTCTCATGCCCCTTCATGGCCCCTGGATATACGATTTTATCTATTTTGGATAGGTGCCTAACAGGAGAATGGCTGGGTCAAATGGCACGTGTACATTTTACTTTGTAAGAACTCACTAAATTGTTTTCCAAAGTGACTTTTCTCCTTCTACATTCCCATAAGCAGTAAAGAGAGTTACAGTTGTTCCACAACCTCACCCATATTCAGCATGTTCAATCTGTTTAATTTTAGCAGTTATGACAAGTGTGTAGCAGTATCTCCTTATAGTTTTGAAGCACAGCCCAAGTGATCAGTGACTTTGAGCATCTTCTCGTGTGCTCATTCATCATTTGTGTATTTTACTTAGTGGGTACCCTTGCCTGGAAAATCCCATGGACAGAGGAGCCTGGTATGCTGCAGTCCATGGGGTCACAAAGAGTCAGACACGACTGAAAGACTTCACTCACTCACTAGTCTTATGGAGCCTTGTGTCAATTTTTTAACTGGGTTGTTTGTTTTCTTATTCATGAGTTTTGAGAGTTCTTTGTATAATCTGGGTACACATTCTTTATATATTTTGGATATAACTCCTCTCTTGAAAAAATTCACAGATTCTTAACTTTCATATGGAAACCCAAGAACTCCAGAATAGCCAAAGAACTCTAAAAAAGAAGAGCACAGCTGAAGGATCAGCCGATTGGTATGACCCGATTTCAAGACTTATAAAGCTGTATAATCAAGACGGTGTGGTCACAGTGTAAAAACAGACAATTAGAACAGTAGATCAGGATTCAGAGGCCAGAAATAGACCCATCATACATGCAACCAACTTTTGACAAAGGTGCAAAGGCAATCCCATGGAAAGAGGATAGCCTTTTCAATGAAGAGTGCTAGAACAACTGGATATGCAGAGGCAAAAATATTAAGTTCAATCCATATCTTAAGCAACATACAAAAAGAACCTGAAAACAGATCACAGACCTAAAGGTAAAACATAAAACCAGCCCTGAGTGAGCCCAAAGCAAAATGAAAACACATGGCCCCCGTTCAGAAATTACTGAGAATTTCAAAACAGCAATGGCAGAACATTAGCCCAAGCATGGGGCCCTTCTAAATGCGGGACCCTGTGTTACTGAACAGGTTGCAGGCCTGTGAAACCAACCCTACCTAAAAATTATCAAGCTTCTGGAAGAAAACACAGGAGAAAAATCTATGTTACCTTGGGTTATGCAAAGATTCCTTAAATAGGCACAATACCAAAAGGACGATCCCTAAAAGAAGAAATTGATAAACTGAACATCATCAATATTAAAAACTTCTGTTCTCAAAAGATTAAGTGAACGAAAAGATAAGCCACAAACTAGGAGGAACTATGTAACAAAAATAATAAATTTGAACATTGTACACATCATGTGCCAGTGTTCTAAAAATTTTATATAAATTCACATATATATATAATAAATACCTTATAAAGTAGATACAGTTTTAGCTTCATCTCATATAAAAAAAGATAACAAGAATTTAAGAATCTGACTTAACGATATAAGATTAGTAAATCAAGGAGCCAAAGTATTGGAGTCCAGGCTGTCTGATTTTGAGGCCACATTCTTGATGTCTCCTACAGTAAAAACAAATGACATTTCTGTCTTCTCATTTTCTGTCCTTAATTTATCTGAGGGGAGATTTTTTAAAAAATCACCTACAACTTATTTCAACAGACTACCTTGAAAAATTCCCGAAGTGGGCACTGTTGATGGCCACGACTGCCCAACTATGTTCAGTATACAAAGTCCCCTTCCTATAAGCCTTTTCCAAGGCCAGGTAAACCCAGCGGTTATCAGTGTTTCCGGGACCGGTATCAGCAGTCCAAGGGTAGCACAAGTTTATAAAGCTTAGTGCCAGATAAAGCAGCCTTGATTTGAACTGCCTCATTGCCCGATTTTCTCTTTTGCAGCGAGGGACATTCCTGCAGCAAAGTACAGCATGGTTTCCTATGCCCAGAAAGAATGCATGGGCCTCATTCAGTGACCACTTACATCCAGAGAGGGACCAAAGCATGGGAACGCTCATGTTTATCTATGTGCCTGAGCCCACCCACTGCGTCACTGCAGGCCATGGAGAAAGAAGCACCAAGTCCTAAAAAGGCACTGGGGCTGAAAAGCACAATATGCTTGGATACCCATGCTTCATGTAAACACAGGGCAATTGTGAGTTCTGAGAGCCTGGGTGTTGCAGTTCAGCGAGGGTCTGATTAGCATCTAGACAGCAACCCCAGAAAGGGCTGCAGACCCCTTTGTCTGGAGGAAGGGGTGTACACATCATTCTGGTCAACAGGACTCCCCAGCAACTCTCCTCTGAATATTTCACCCCTGGTTCCCACTGAAGTATGTTTTGGGAGTCACCAGAATTTTCACAGCAAAGGGCTTTTGGCTTGTCTGCCTTACTTTTTACAAGCGCGAGGGCAGCAGTTTGAAGTGAAAGGGAAGAGTCACGGGAAACTGAACTTCCGGCAGAAATAATATAGCTCGTGAGGTTGCTACAGAAGCTGGCAATTGCTGAGTAAACTCTGTTTTGAACTAGCGGCGTCTGGAGTCTTTCGAGACTTTAGCTTTGACGTCACGTAAGTGATTGTGTCTAAAAATCGAAAACACACTGCGTGAATCCTAGTACTCTCTGGTTTCCTGGGTCAAAAGGCTCAGGATGCATATCTCCCTCCTTTCCACAGTATAATGTTTTAGTTAGCACTGTGATTTTTTTTTTTTTTTTTACTGTCTTGCTGCCTTTCCACCTTCACAAAGAAAAATACAATGACTATGTCTGCCCCCTCTGTGGTAAGAGCTGGAGATAACATTTTTCCTGAGAGTTCTCAATCCTGTGGCCAGAGTACATTCCTTTAACTTACCCGTTAAGAGTCCAACAGTCACTCAGCCTCTCTGACTTTAAGACAGTCACACACAGACCAACCCCTGAAACTTCGGTATTTGGCACCTGCCACACCCAGGGCATGGCTTTCAGGAGATTTCACCAGCTTCAAAAAGATGGCTATGATTGTCCCTTAGCGTTACCTATTTGAAACTTAAATTTTAATTCTAATCAACCTAGGATATGAAAAGTTGTGATGTGTGAGGGTACCCTGGGCATATCAGCACACAAATTTTGTCAAACAGAAAATCACAGGTTCTTAACTCAGGAGCAGTTTTTAAACTCTCAGAAAGAGAGAAAATAATCAGTGGAACAAAACATCTGTACGTAGATCCTTTTATTATTATTATCTGCTGATGTGATTGGCTCCAAGGGAATTACTTGCACCCAGAAGGGTTCCCTTGCCCAGCTTTCTATCTAAAATGGCAACACTCGTTCTGTGTTTATTTATATCAGTTTAATCAGTTATACTTTCCTGATGGCTCAGATGGTAACGAATCTGCCTGCAATGCAAGAGACCCCGGGTTCAATCCCCAGGTTGGGAAAATCCCCTGGAGGAGAGCATGGAAACCCACTCCCGTATTCTTGCCTGGGAAATCCCATGGACAGGAGTCTGGAGGGCTACAGTCCCTGGGGACGAAAAGAGTCAGACACCATTGAGTGGCTAACACTTTCAAGCATTTATAAAACTATGCCTGTATTTAGAAGCGAATCTTCTTTTGGGTTTTCTAATTCTGCTTTTCTGGATAACTGCATGCTGACCATCTAGGTGTGCACATTAAGAATCAATAAGTGAGAACGTCACTCACTTCCAAACAAACATCAGAGATCTTAACATATAAGGATTTAGGGGCAAGGAGGGCTGTTGCCTCTCCCCGTGAAACCAGCATTAAACAGTCACTCCTCACTTCATCAGGAAAAAGGAATATACTCTGGAGAAACAGCAATGCCATAGTCATAAAGTACCCACGTGGCTAAACAAAATTCCCGCCGGATTCAGGTATTTCAGTTCTGGGAAGGAAGGGAGGGTTTCCTTACAGAGGGTAGACAGGAAGAAATGAGGTCCATGTCCCTTTCTTTCAATTATCTATAAAAATGAAGGTGCTTATTTATATAAGGTATATAAATTAAGAAAATTCTAGAGCTAATTCATCTCCTAGCTTGTCTAAAGGTGGAAGGTTTGCAGGCTAAAGGCACACAGAATTCATGTCCCCATTGACAGGGTTTTCAGGCTCACTTCTTATCTGAAGGGCCCAAGTTTTTCTTGCAGAGTACACACAAGGCCCTATCAAAGTTCACTGTGTAGTTTTGTTTTGAGCCGCTGAAGGACAGCTTTCCCATTAGAAATCTAACACAGGAACGTCTTTAATTAGCAGACTTTTCTGCAGGATGGGGCCCAAGCAGGACTACCGGAACTGAAGTGTGAATTTCAATACTTCGCTGCAAAAGGAGGAGACTGGACATTCTCAGTATCTTATTTGAAGCGGGGTACGATGACTCATACGTGAAGCAGTGCATTAATGGCCTACATTATGTTACACGTATGAATTTTACATAAAACGGATTAATATTATATGTCATGGTGGAATTTTAAATACTCCGTGCCCATGCATTTTTAATATTTACGTGCTCTAATTTAATGTTCAAGGCAATTGCATTTCTTGAGCCCACTTTTGCATCTAGATGGGTAAAAGAAAAACCCTACGACGTCTCGGTTTTATTTATATGTCCCTTCACCAAAAATGTGCATTCGGTCTTCTTTTCCATTTCCCCCTCCCGACCCGCCACCCCTCACTCCCCAAGCTTTAACGTTTTAAAAACAGGCACGGAAAGGCAACGCATTCCATTTCATCATTATGGTTTCAGCAGTTGGGGAAAGCTGAAGAAAGAAACGGGAGTGGGGAAACAGGAGAACGAACGTGCCTTCTAGAACAGCGTCCTTCTTAAGGCGCTGAAATCCAGGGATGGAGGGATGGGTGGTGGACGGTCCTCGGGCGCCAGGCTGTTAGCAGTGGCAGGAGAGCCTCGAGCAGGGCCCGGGCGCTCCCTCCACCGCCTAAGCCGGGGGGGAGAGTGAATTCCAGCCGCACATTCCCGCAGCTCTTCGCAATTAACTTCTCTCTCTCTTTTCGCCTCCCTAGGGCACACACCAGCCTGGCCCTACTCCCACCCAGCTCTCGGTTCTCAAAGCCCCCACCCACGGCGTTGACGGAATGGAGTGCCCTTCCCATTGGCCCGAGCGTCATTCCCTGAGGTGGCACCGTCCGCCTGATTGGCTGGGCACTCCCGACCCCCCGCCCACCCTTCCACTCGGGTTGCCCGGCTCCCGCCCCCCGGCATCGCCCGGAGCCCCCGCCCTCGCCGCCTCCCTCCGCGCACCCGCCCCCCGGAGCCCAGCCCGGACTCCGCTTTCGCTCGCGCCGCGACCTGGCCGGCGCGCTGGCCCCGCCCCCGGAGCGCGCGGCTTATAAATACAGCTGCGCGGCGGACCGGGCCGGAGCGGAGAGGAGGTGCGGTTGTGAGTCTGAGATAGGAGCGGGGGACACCTCGGGCTCGAGGGAGTGCGGCCGCGGCGGCGGGCCGGCTGTAGTCGGAGGTTCGAAGGGAGTGACTCGGGCGCCCGGTGGGCTGCTTTCTTTCCGGCGCCTTTGATTTTTTTTTTTTTTTGTTGTTTTGTTTGCCTTTTGGTCCCGGCCGAGTGTCGCCCGCTGTCGCCCAGAGCGATTCTCCGGTCAATTGTGGGGCGTGCGATCGTCTGGAGCTTTCCGGTGCCCCGAGCGCAGAGAGGGGAGCGGAGCCGGCCGCGGACGAGGGGAGGGGGCCGGAGCTTGCCTGCCTCGCTCGCTCGCCCAAGCAGGTCCGCTTGCGCAGGGCGCAGGGCGCGCGCGATGAAGGCGGTGAGCCCGGTGCGCCCCTCGGGCCGCAAGGCGCCGTCGGGCTGCGGCGGCGGCGGCGGCGGCGAGCTGGCGCTGCGCTGCCTGGCCGAGCACGGCCACAGCCTGGGCGGTTCGGCGGCCGCGGCGGCGGCGGCGGCGGCCGCGCGCTGCAAGGCGGCCGAGGCGGCGGCCGACGAGCCGGCGCTGTGCCTGCAGTGCGATATGAACGACTGCTACAGCCGCCTGCGGAGGCTGGTGCCCACCATCCCGCCCAACAAGAAAGTCAGCAAAGTAGAGCTCCTGCAGCACGTTATCGACTACATCCTGGATCTGCAGCTGGCGCTGGAGACGCACCCGGCTCTGCTGAGGCAGCCGCCGCCGCCCGCGCCGCCGCACCTCCCGGCCGGGACCTGCCCGGCCGCGCCGCCGCGGACCCCGCTCACCGCGCTCAACACCGACCCGGTGAGAGGCCCCGGGACGGATGCCGCGGGGGTCCGCGGGGAGGGCGACGGCCGGGTGGAGGCACGCGGGCGCTCCCTTTCCCCGGGGCAGGGGCGGCGGAGAGTGCCAGTTTGTCCTGTCGCTCCTCCCGGGGGCTGGGTGCAGCAAGCTTGGGGGCCGGCCGGGTGGGCGCGCGGGGCGGGGACCAGGGGCTGGGCGCCTCCTGGGCTGTCAAGTCCACTCGGTGCCCCCCC
>SJYX01001387.1:199126-240341 GCA_006410675.1 Oreotragus oreotragus
CTCTCTGCCACCCATTTAGTAAGTGAACCCGTACTTAGCTTCGAGAACTGGGGGACGGATCAGCTCGTATCCCCGCCGCCCCCAGTGATCGGCCGGTCTCCCCGCCGAAGTGAGGGTACCCTCGTGAGCGTGGGGCCCGATGTCGCCCCCCACCTCCGCCCCGTGCAGTCTGACACCCACGAAAGAGGACGCAGGCAGGGTCCCCGGAGTGGGTGCCCTGCGCGGGCTTCCCGGGGGCTCGCGACTGCCTGCACGGCGCCGGGCCGGGCGGCGGACTGCGGGTGGAGCCTGACCCGGTGGTTTGTTTTGGGTTGTTGATCAAGCATGTCTTGAGTTTGGTCGGTGGCGCCAGTAGTCTGCAGCGGGAAGGTTCACACACCCCCTCTATTCATTCCTCTTCCACAGGTGTGCGGCCGCCTGAGCCCGAGCCAGAAGCCCTAGAGAGGGAGGGGGAGAGAGCAGAAGTTAGAGAAAAAGCCAACCGGAGGAAGGAAACATAACAAAAAGATCAGCAAATCTTAGAAACGTTTCATTCGTCATTCCAAGAGAGAGGGAAGAAAAATAAAACTTTTAATTTTTGTTATTTTTTTTGCACGTTCATAAACATTCTACATACGTATTCTCTTTTGTCGCATTTATAACCGCTGTGAATTGTACATTTTTGTGTTTTTTGGAGGTGCAGTTAAACTTTTAAGCTTAAGTGTGACAGGACTGATAAATAGAAGAATGAAGAGTAAATCCGACTGTTAGAAACCGACTTTGTGACCAAGGAGCTCAATTTTTGTTTTGAAGCTTTACTAATATACCAGAGCATTGTAGATATTTTTTTTTTTGACATCTATTGTTTAAAATAGATGTTTATACGGGGGCAGGGAACTTTGTGTTCCCTGCAAGAATGTTACATATTGTATAGATACCTGCGTGACATTTCATACCATGTATATATAGAGATGCTCTATAAGTGTGAGAAAGTATATGCTTTAATAGACTACTGTAATTATAAGATATTTTTAATTAAATATTTTTTGTAAATATTATGTGTGTGTTTTTTTTCAATCTGTGGGAATATTTCTTTTGGAAAATTACTTTTCAGCTCAGTTGAAGAGCTCTTGATCATCTTGAATGTCTTTTCTGTTTGGTCTGGTTCTTAATTTTTGTTTTGCCTGGCGGCCGGTAGACTCGGAAGTAACAGTTATAGCTAGTGATCCTGCATGACTGCATGAGATGTTTAATCACAAAATAAACTTGTTCTGAGTCCATTCAAATGTGTTTTCTTTAACCTAGATCGAAATCTTTGTATTTGAAGCCTACACGTGGAAAATGCGCTTTATCGGTTTTTAAGTACAGGGTTTGATAGTGTAATATATAAAGAGTAAGTGTTTGTTTTTCCTTTTTTAACCGAGGTCAAGATGGATTCGGAATGATTTTGCTTACGGGGTGGGGAAATGCTTGGATCCTGATGAGTTTATGAAATCTACTGTTTTATCAAAGTGGAAAAAATGCTTATTCTTCATTTTACACTAAAGCTTAATGTCACTGAGTTTCATGTTTGTACAGATTATTTAAATCATAGAAATGAAAAATGTTCTCTGCTTGCTACCAAAGGACAAACTCTTGGCAATGAACACTTTCTGCTTTCCTTCCTCCAAAGAATATTAATAGGCAACAGTGGGAGAAAAAAAAATTTTTAAGGCATAATGGCAAATCCTTCAAGCAGGGATAAAAGTTGATCTTCAAACACTAACTTAAGTAGACCAAAAATTCTGATGACCGCATCTAGATTATTTTTTTATAAAAATGATTTTCACTATAGCTATGTTAGTTAACCGCTAAACTACTGTCCAATCTCTTGTGATGTGTAACTTTTACATGTGACTATTAAAGTAGATTTATCTGTCTTGTACCGTGATTTCTGGTCTCATTTCTTCAAAACCTTAACACTTATTTTTAAGACTTCCTTTTCTCTTGAAGGAAGGTAGTGTATTCTGGGTTAGATAGGACTGTCAGGGCTTGTGAACATTATGCATTTAATGTGATCAGTGCCCTACACACCAGTTAGATGGAATTTTTAGAGTGAGAATTAAGTAGGATTTAATTGGGTGCTTTGTAAATAGTTAGTCAACTGTGTGTGTAACGTGGTCTGTTTGATTTTTAAAAGGAAAGGATTTGTTTCAGCTTATACAAGAATAAAAGTATTACAAACCCAAGGGACTTTTTATGAGGTCAAAGTCAAATATTTATATGAATATGAAATATGGCCTCTAGTAGTCAGTTGAAATGGCAATATCTCAGCAGAAATGAACAAAGTTAATGCTGATAGATTCTAAAAAATGTAAGATTTTTAAAAATCTGTCCCCTATCTCCCTCATGTTACCCCCTCAGCTTTGACATTTCACTGGTCTTAGGTATTTTTAGAATTTGATGTATTTGATGTTGAGACTTATAAAGTCAAAGGACCACTTGTTTAGATGAGGTTTATTTTTATTTTTGATGTTATTCATTCTTGTCACACATCGAGGAAAACACAAGAACACTGCTGGAATTCCAAGTCTGAAGAATTCTAACGATTGCATTCTTTGTTATTAAGAAAGGGGACAATCCCTCCTTTTTATTTGGCAGCTTAATTTCAGTAGGAAGCAAGTCACATGTGCTCTGTTGGTTGGAGTTAGGCATTTGTCAGGCCTAACTACCATATCCTACCTAAGTTTTTAAGCAGAGCTTAAGCTGGGAGATTGTACATCTCAAAATGAATATTTTTGATTTTTGAAGATAAGTCTTGCTCCTTAATTAATTTCATATTTGGGGCATGAAGAACCACTAAAAGGGAAAAAAGTATTATGGATGTTACATTTGAGAGACTTGACATTTTCCCCTTAGCCACTCACACAGTACTGAATGTCTCTAAAGAAGCTAAGTCACTGTTCACTAAATTTATATCCAGTTGTATAAGATAATACATTTTATTAAATGTTGGCTGTGTCCTAACCAAGTAACCAAATAAAAACATTTGTCATTTATCTATGTAGTTGTAATGATTCAGATAATTGGTTTCACAGGAAAATATTCTGACTTTTCTCATTTAGTCTGTCTGCCTTTAATGTATAGGCACAACCAAAGAGGAAGAATCGTTTACACCTACAAAGGGGAAAAAAAATCCCATAGTGAGATGTTGTTTCTCATTGTGGTTTTAAAATTGTGAACATCTCAAGACATTTCATGTTGAAGGAGAAAAAATTTTCATTTCAAAGAACTAATATACTTTGACATTGTATAAATCTTAAGTCTATTGTCAAGCTTTAACTGAATTTTTAGAACTTTTAAAAATTTTCACCACATAATCTATGTATTAAATGCCTTCTATAATAATAAATCTTCACTGAGCAAAGGGTTCTGAAGTTTGTGGTTTTTAATTGACTTCTACTGAGTTATGCAATTTTTCATTATCAAGAATGGGTCTCTTGATGGATCACCTCAATTATTTACAGTGTTCCTTACCAGGTGATGAAAAATGTGGCTTGAAAATGGTGATATGAACGAAAAGGAAATATAGTTTGAATGCTAGAGAAATCTTGTCTACTCTTTGGTATCTGCTAGGAGAGGAAGCAAGAATTCCAAAAAGGCAACAGAATGATCCTCAGGGAAACTAGACCGACCCCTACCCGCAAACCTCTCTCTCTCTCTCACACACACACACACACACACAAAATAATGTTGACAGAAATTATTTCACAGTAGTGCAGAACCAAATAAAACTGGCTCTGTCTTTCTAGCTGATGCACTTTAATTATATATATGTTAATCAGCCCAGATAGCCCTTGGGTCTCTATTGGGCCAAGGACCAACCCCTCCAGGTTTCTGAAGAGGGAAAAGCTTCCCCTTGCTGCTTTGCAAGTCCAGGAAATTAATTTACTCACCTCAGAATTAATCTTAATAGGGTTGCCCTCAGTAGGTACTCTTCAGACCCAGATGGTTTCTTTCAATTACAACCCATGACATTTTGCTAAAATATTAATTATATTAATTAGAACCATTGCCCAAAAGGTTTGAAAATTGTAATTTTACTTCGAGTTCTACCTTGAGCAATGATAACAATAGATACTTGAAAAGATAAAACTCTTACAAAAGGGAACTCA
The DNA here is from genome assembly GCA_006410675.1 of Oreotragus oreotragus. Taxonomy (NCBI): domain Eukaryota; kingdom Metazoa; phylum Chordata; class Mammalia; order Artiodactyla; family Bovidae; genus Oreotragus; species Oreotragus oreotragus. The sequence goes on from SJYX01001387.1 coordinate 203,260, forward strand.
TTTGTTCCAGAGAGATGAACTGCAGTCGTAGAAACTTAATTGAAAGTGCTTTTCAAATTTTTGATGAATTTTTTTAAAGTGTGTTTCTGTGTTCAAGTGCCTTCTCCATGATGATTTATATCCTGGCTGTTATAAAAAATTTTGCTTAGGCACTAAACTCGGGTCTGAACACATTGCCAAAGTTTTTTTATACTCACCCAAGCAAAGCAATTCGGTAGTCAGCTGCTGAAACTGACTCCGTCATTCATAAGTCTCCACAATAAATTCACACAAGGGATATGAAAAAGGGGCCATAAAAATTGAAGTTAATTTGAAAAGCCCCTTTGAGTCCTTAAAAGAGTAAACACATCAGTTTCTCAGGGAAGAAGAACAAAATATGTTACCTATATTCCACTGGCTAAATGTGATTGAAAAGGAACTTAAAATATTCAAATAAAGAGACAGAAGACAAATTTTCCATATGAATTAACTGAATCTGAATGTTTTTCCAATAGGAAATCTCATACTTTAGAAAGAGATTTCCTAAAATATTACCAAGGTATTGGCAAAATATGCAAATTCCTGTTGAAATAGGATACCATTATTTGCTTTAAATGACTATTTCTCAATTCATGATGATAAAAAGTGCATATTAGCACTTTTAGCATGCATGTTAAATTCACATTCTAAAACTTCATCTTTTATTCCAATGTTTAATTTCCAAAAGAAGGTGCTGCAGTCCTACAGTTGTTCTTCGTGCAAATTCATGTATTTTAGAATGTTCCTTAAATATTTTCTTAAATATTTTAAGCATTTTTAAAAATATCTACTGCCCATTTCATAAACTTTAGCAGTCAAAGGAGAGACTGTAACTGTGTGTGTATGTGTGTATGTGTATCTAAAATTAGTTAATCAACATACAGAAAAATAGGTTTGGAAAAGAAGTTTAACTCTAAAAAATAAGTAAATTGTTTTAACCTTCCTCCATTCTCTCTCCACTTTAATTCCTAAGACTGGCAATTTCCATAAAGATGTACCCTTCGTTGTTTGGACTGCTGTGGGTTAGTCATGTCATGTTTAAGCATAAAGAGTGATAGAAAATAAAGAGCAAGTAAATCAATTCTCATGTTTATCATCTCCTAGAATTTGGCTTAATCTCATAAGAAATCTGAAGAAAAAAAGAAAAGGTGGGGGGAAGCTAACTTACATGGAAAACCTCAGAGAAAGCCAGAGAAAGACATCTAAATTTGTAGACATAATTTTACACCTTATTTCAGCAATAAATCTTCTAAATACTTTTGCACATGTTAAACCTGAGTTCGAGGCCATCATTAAAACAAAGTAGGCTCCTTAAAGGGCTTCCTTGGTGGCTCAGAGGTAGAGAATCTGCCTGCCAACGCAGAAGAACAAGAGACGCTGGTTGGATCCCTGGGTCAGGAAGATCCTCTGAAGTAGGAAATGCAAACTTGCTCCAAGATTCTGGCCTAGAAGAATTCCATGGACAGAGGAACTACAGTCCATGGGATAGCAAAGAGTCAGACACAACTGAACACACACACAGGCTCCTTAAAACATTCAGCTATATGTGATTCTTCTTTGCATGTCCTACAGTGCTTTACCAGGGCCTGGTATAGTATTCGTTGCACTGAATTAAAGTTTTAGTCACTCAGTTGTGTCCAATTCTGTGCAAAATTATGGACTATAGCCAGGCTCCTCTGTCCATGGGATTCTCCAGGCAAGAATACTGGAGTGGGTTGCTGTGCCCTTCTCCAGGGGATCCTTCCAACCCAGGGATCCAACCCCTGGCCTCCTGCATTGCAGGCAGATTCTTTACCATCTGAGCCCCCAGGGAAGCCCATTAACAGAGGATCTGTCTTCCCAGTGCTCTCAGTTACTCCTTTGCTGCTTCATCTACAGTGATTCACAGTTGAACTTGAGACCAGCATATTTACCTGCCTTCTGGTCCTCTCTGCCACTGAAGTGCAGTAGAGTTGAAACAGCATTTAAGGTTTCTGCAAACTTGTCCCTCTTTCTGGATTTCCTATTGCCTTGGTCAGTTTGGGCTGCCATAAGAAAGTAGCATTGACTGGATGGATTAAACGACAAACGTCTATTTCTCCCTGGTCTGGAGGCTGGGAAGTCCAAGATCAGGGAGCCAGCCAGTTCTGTTCCTAAAAGTCGCTGCTATTGCAGAATGAGCATAGCAATCCTCATGCTTCCTTCAAATCCCCACAGTCACACAGGGTGCTTGACTTCCTCCTTGGAGGTGGACCATAAGATAAAAACAGAACCCAGGGCTAAGCAAGGTCCTCTTCCTGCCCCTGTGACCTGGATGGAAGGATCTTTCAACTCGCATTTGCATCAGTCCTTTGTCTCCTTTACTTCTAGCTGCCTTTAAGCATAGTCTATGCTTCAGCTGCGGGCTTCTCTTGTGGCTCAGATGGTAAAGAATCCGCCTGCAATGCAGGAGACCCAGGTTGAATCCCTGGGTTGGGGAGATCCCCTGGAGAAGGGGATGGCTACCCACTCCAGTATTCTTGCCTGGAGAATTCCATGGACAGAGGAGCCTCATGGACTACAGTCCATGGGGTCGCAAAATGTATCAGACATAGACTGAGCAACTAACACTTNCCCCTGGAGAAGGGGATGGCTACCCACTCCAGTATTCTTGCCTGGAGAATTCCATGGACAGAGGAGCCTCATGGACTACAGTCCATGGGGTCGCAAAATGTATCAGACATAGACTGAGCAACTAACACTTTTGCATGCTTCAGCTGCACCGAAGTTCTCGTCTCATGGGTAATAGCCAGGAGAGCAGGCTTCTCTCTCTAGTCTTGACAGAGTATGACTGATTTCCCGAGAGTTAACAAAAGAGCAGGCTCAAGAAGGACACATATGCAACATGGAGGGTGGGAGTGGGAGGGGGGACCTGCCCTGCCAGCCAAACCAGCTAAGTCCACTTGCCCATCAGTGGGTAGGGATGAACTAGCTACATCCAAAATGGTGCGGTTTTTTGTGCTTTCCTTCCACTGCAAGTGGTGTTGCCCTCGCCTGGATCCCATCACCCACACTTCCAGTCTAGGCTGTTGCTGACCTCCTTCCCATCCTGTAATACCCAACCATCACCTCTTCTGCAAGAATTGTAAGATGCCTCTCCCTTTCATCCCCCAAAGAGCCAACACACCCCATGCTATAATATAATTATTTTCACATGTCTGTGTTTCCTGTAGCTTCCTGACCCTCTAGGGATTCCAGACCACAAAGTACTAGAAGAACATTCCTATAACTCTCCGTGCCAGCAAATCTAGCAAATTCCTTACAACTCAACAGTGCAGTTGAGAGATTTTCATTATCTCTGAAAACCTTTGGCTGCCTTAAATGTGGAAAATAGATAAGCTGTGTGCTCTTGAGAGTGAGGGAGTGTGTGGTCAGCCTTGGGCAGAGAGAATCAGAAGGAAGGGCTGAAGAGAGGAGAGGCTGAACAGATCCTGGATCTCCAAGAAACAAGAGACATTTCTGACCCAAGTTGGGATAAATAAACAAAGACACCTCAGTGCCAGAAGTGAAAACATGGGGCAATGACCACACACAGGTGTGGGATGTGGTGGGTCTGGGGTGTAAGCAGGAAGATGGTGCAGTGGGGTTTCTAAGTGTGTCATAGGCTACTCTGCTTTCCAGGACGTGGGGTACATCAGCCACAAGAAATGCAGTGAGTCCTCATGAGTTAGTTCTGAAAGAACACACTTGCAGCCCGAATAAGAATCCCTTTTCCAGATGGAAGCTTCATTACCTCTACTATGATCCAGGACCCTAGAAGCAGAATCGGATAATTAGTAACCTGCCATATGTTTTATACGGAGAAGGGAATGGCAACCCACTCCAGTACTCTTGCCTGGAAAATCCCATGGACGGAGGAGCCTGGTAGGCTGCAGTCCATGGGGTCATGAAAAGTCGGACGTGACTGAGCGACTTCACTTTCACTTTTCACTTTCATGCATTGGAGAAGGAAATGGCAATCAACTCCAGTGTTCTTGCCTGGAGAATCTCAGGGATGGCGGAGCCTAGTGGGCTGCCATCTGTGGGGTCCCACAGAGTTGGACACGACTGAAGCGACTTAGCAGCAGCAGCAGCAGCATATGTCTTATAACACTCCTCCCATTTTCCAGTGAAGGAGACAGAAGAAGACCCAGAGGTGAATGGTGGAGTCAGATCCAGAACCTGGTTTTTTCCATCTCTAATCCAGGACCACGAACGTCAGTATGGATGGATTCTGTCCCAGTATACTCTCAGGGGGTCTCTTTCAGTTCATATTCTCATCTGCAAATTGCCTCATGTTGTCTCCTAAAAAGATGGAGTCCAAATCCTAAGCAAGTAGTCATTAAATGCAGGACTGATCTGGTTGCCTTGTATTTCTTTCATGGTTGGTGGTTTAGTGGCTAAGTTGTATCCAGCTCTTGAGACCTTGTAGACTGTGGCCCGCCAGGCTCCTCTGTCCAGTGAATTCTCCAGGCAAGAATACTGGAGTGGGTAGCCATTCCCTTCTCCAGAGATCTTTCAGTTGTTGTATTCTGGCTGCCCTTTAAAAAGGGAAACAGAGGTAAAGTACTTTTGTAACAAGAATCAAAGCTCTTTGACAAAGGAGCAAAGGCAATTCTGTGAAGCAGGGATAGTCTTTTCCATGAGTGATGCTGGGACAACTGGATGTCCATGTGCCAAAAAAAAAAATGAACTTAGTTTCAGAGCTTACACCTTTCACAAAGAATAACTCATAATGGGTCATAGACGTAAATGTAACGTGGAAAACTAGAAAGCTTCTGGAAGGAAACAGGAAGAGATCTGTGTGACTTTCGGTTTGGTGATGAATTTTTAACTTGAACCCTAGGTCGTGGTTGTTAAGTCGCTAAGTCATATCCAACTCTTTGTGACCCCGTGGACTGTAGCCTGCCAGGCTCCTCTGTTCATGGAATTCTCCAGGCAGAAAATACTGGAGTGGGTTGCCATTTCCTTCTCCAGGGGATCTGCATTATCCCAACCCAGGGATGAAACCCGGCTCTCCTACACTTTACCAGGAAGCCCAAATCCTGTGTTATCCTCCAACATTTTACCCCTTGCATCCATTCAACAGAAGTAGCGTGGTGTGAGAGGGGTCATGGACTATGTGGTCAAGGCAAAAGAAATGGATGCTACTCAGAACTCTGCAACTAATTAGCTGTGTCCCCTCAGACAAGTAACTTCTCCATGTTCCAATAGCCTCATCTGTAAAATAAGAATTACCTATTATTGCATAGAGGTTTCTTGAAAGATACAAAGAAAGTAACATATGTGAAAATTTTATAAGACAATGGTTATAATTTTCATATATAAAAAAAAATCTGAGGGACTTTCCCTGGTGGTCCAGTGGTGAAGAATCCACTTTCCAATGCAGAGGACGTGGGTTCCATCCTTGGATAGGGAACTAAGATTCCCACATGCTGGCGGGGCAGCTAAGCCTGCATGCCACACAGTACACCTGGGAGAAGCCTGAGTTCAAGTGTGAAGACTCCACATGCCACCACTAAGACCTGACGTAGCCAAAAAATAAAAAAAAAAAAACATCTGGAGAGAGTTTTCAGTTTTAGATTCCTGAGTTCCACCCCTCTGTCCCTCCCCTCCACCGAGACTGACTCATCAGGTATAGTGTCGGAACCAGGAATGTGCATGTCAGTGTGCCCCCAAGAATCTAAGGCAAGTCTCCCAGGAACCCCACTTCAAGAAACAGAACTGTAAGCCATAAAATGCCATATAGATTTAGGCTGTTGTTGCTATGCCACACGAGGTGGGTTCTCCTTCTTTTTATAGCACTTTCCAATTTTTCCTTCCATGGTGGCTTAGATGATAAAGAATCTGCCTGCAATGCGGAAGACCTGGGTTTGATCCCTGGGTTGGGAAGATCCCCTGGGGAAGGGAATGGCAACCCACTCCAGTATTCTTGCCTAGAGAATTCCTTGGACAGAGGAGCTTGGTGGGCTACAGTCCATTGGGTCGAAAAGAGTCAGACATGACCGAGCAACTAACACTCTCACTTTCCAGGTGAAGTAAAAAGCAGAGATTAATATCAATATACTTTGTTTTACTGATCCCACTGAATCTTAAATTTTCTAAGGAAAGAGACAAAAGAAAGAGATCAATTTCTACCCTCTTATACATCATTCCAAAATTTAGATTCTCTTACCACATGTATGTATTGACCTAAAAAATGTCTGAAGAAGATAAGCCTGCACAGGCAACAGTGAGTAGTATTTCTTTAATGGTAAAGAGATTCTTCTGGATAAACAGATTTAGGAAAAAATGTTTCATTTCTCCTGGTACATTACATATCATTCTAAGAGACTAACTTTAACATGATGTAAAAAAAATACTGTCTAACTGGTCTTGCTCCAATCTGTTGTGTTAGACTTGGAGCTGTCCTAATTCATGGCTAGCAAATGTTAAAATACCGTATGCATGTAAAATTGGAATACGATATAATTGTACCTTCATTTCACATAATAGATTTCTTCTTGCTAAAATTATGTGATTTTTATGAATCATAAAAAGCAGTGGAGACAATGGCTTCCATTCTTCTAAAGCTGTGAATAAGAACTTTAAAAAAGGAAGCATTAGTAAGTCTGTGGAATTAGGTTGTGAACTCTGTCACTTACTGTGTGGCGCTGGGCAAGGTACTTAACCTCTCTGAGCCCTATTAAAACTTTTTTTTATAATGGGATTACAATAATTATCAGTAAGAGTCTTTATGACTCTTTATGAGGATCATGTGTGCAAAGCCCCTAACTTAGTGCCAGCCACATGAACTATTCAATACAAGCTAGTTCCTTTCTTCTAATCATTCCCACCTCTATTCATATTCTAAAACCCAAGAATGTGCTTGCCCTCCTCCCACATGAAAATGGGATTAACAAGCATGGAGGAGCAAGGGATGTGTGTCTATCTGGGTCCTCAAGATGCAGGGCAAGGATTTCAACAACGCATCAACCTTTCTGGGAGATCAAGATTTTAAACCTTCTAAACACACAAACTATTTTCTGTGCCATTTCTTTTTCTCCAGAATAACCCGGAGGTACCTACATACAAAAGATATAAATGACCTACATGTTGATGGACAAAGAAGGATTTGAGGAAAGGTGGGAGTCTGAAGAGCAAGAAAGAACTGCCATGGTAAAAAAGCAGAGAAAAACAGATGAAGGCTTACAGGAAATTAAAACCGTGGCCTAATAGCTGTTGATCTTGCTGTTAACATGGTCATGTGGAAGGCTTGTTTGCTTTGTGATCTACTTTCTGATATTAGTAGATAGCTAGGGGCTACTGGACTGAGGCAGATGCTAAGGATGGGCCAGAGTGAGCAACTCCCTACATAAACGCCCAGATTCAGGGCTGAATAATCTGGCACCCAAAAATATTCTCCTGGTAGCGACACAATCTTGAAAACCAAACACATACCACTGGAGTGGTACACAAGAGTCCAGGTGGTATTTAAGAGAAAAACAAAAATTAAAAACAGCATTAAAGATTGTGTATCTCTTCATGGCTTAGAAAAGTGTACCTTTTACAATACATGTTTAACATAATTTCTGATAGCCTCATAAACTAAAGCCAAGATTGATTCAATAAGGTAAAGAAATCAAGGTCAATTGCCATACTTCACGGAATCATAAAATAAGAATTTTGAAGTAAATTCAAATGTCCTTACTTTACCGAGAAGAAAACTGAGACTCTAAAATGTAAAAATGAGCCTTTTGTAAGATGACTTAATGGAAGGGCAGAGCTGCCAGCAAAATTCAGGACTTCCAACCTGCAGTCTCCTTAACTTTATTAAGTTCAACGGATTTATGGTTATTTACCTCATCGGGTTCTTATTTGTTGCATGTATATTTCTTTTTCTTGTGGATCATTTTCCTCTCAAAAAAAAAAATTGTGTAAATACAGCCATTTCTCTTTTCTTTTTCTTTCTTGCTTTTTGTCTTCACTTATAATTTGAGGATTGACTGGGGTCATTCCTGAGAGAGCTATGTTCAGGAGAAAAAAATTTTTTTTTTTTTTAAAATTCTGGAGATGACGGCTCTGGAAAAGAGAAATGTATCATTTTGCCTAGAATTATTTTGAGATGAAAGATCTCAGGATTACTCTGGATTCTGTTATTCTACAAGCGGATTCCATGAGTGCATGCTAAGTCGCTTCAGTTGTGTCCAGCTCTTTGTTACCCTATAGGCCATAGCCCACCAGGCACCTCTGTCCATGGGATTCTCCAGGCAAGAATATTGGAGAGGATTGCTGTGCCTGCCTCTAGGGGATCTTCTCAAACCAGGGACAGAACCTGAGTCTCTTGCATTGACAGGCAGGTTCTTCACCACTAGCGCCACCTGGGTAGCCTACAAATAGACTACAAGGACACTTAAAGAAAGCTCCAGACTTCCTTTATGATCCTATGGAGTAATAGAGACCCTGTTAATTTGTTTATCAATTTGAGCTTTAATTTCATGACATGTGAAACACTAGTAAAAAACTAATCTCCTTAATCTCCTGTCTCAATATTTTGGAGAATACAGAGAAATACACTATCACTGTAGACCAGTTAGCTCTTGCCAAGTCTGGTTTTTAATATGATACATATGAAGAGAATCCTCTATTTGCCAGCATCTATAAAGGGACAGATTTCCTCAGCTCCATGGTAATTGTTTAATATTAAACCAGACCAAAATTTCAGGGCATGTTTCTCAGAAACCCTTTGTCTAGCATTAGTTGTGGACCTAGACAATATAGCAGCTGTTAATTCTAGGTTACAGAAACAAAAATAAAATAAAAAGATAACGTGCAGATTCCTAGGTTGGGAAGTTCCCCTGGAGAAGGGATAGGCTACCCACTCCAGTATTCTTGGGCTTCTGTGGTGGCTCAGATGATAAAGAATCTGCCTTGCAATGTGAGAGACTTGGGTTCAATCCCTGGGTTGGGAAGATCCCCTGAAGGAGGGCATGGCGACCCATTCCAGTATTCTTGCCTGGAGAATCCCCACGGACAGAGGAGCCTGGTGAGCTATAGTTCATAGGGTTGGAATGAGCAACTAAGTGCAGAAGGGAAATTCTTCAATGGAATCGAACTTGTTGAAGAAGTAAAAAAAATAAATAAACTTCAGTTCTTTTTAAAAATCAAAAATATGCTCAAAATCAATGGAGTTCAACTTTTAAAAGGCAAAATCTTCTAGATTCTTTAAGTATTTGAGGTTTTCCAGGTAACTCGACATGATTTTAAAATGCTTTTAATACAAAAAGAACTAGAGTGAAAATAATTACTTAAAACCAGGTCAGATATTTTTAAAAGATCATTATGAGCTTTGCAATACCATTTCAGGGTTGATTTTAACAATACAATTCCTTTCTGTTNTCTGGAAAAGAGAAATGTATCATTTTGCCTAGAATTATTTTGAGATGAAAGATCTCAGGATTACTCTGGATTCTGTTATTCTACAAGTGGATTCCATGAGTGCATGCTAAGTTGCTTCAGTTGTGTCCAGCTCTTTGTTACCCTATGGGCCATAGCCCACCAGGCACCTCTGTCCATGGGATTCTCCAGGCAAGAATATTGGAGAGGATTGCTGTGCCTGCCTCTAGGGGATCTTCTCAAACCAGGGATAGAACCTGAGTCTCTTGCATTGACAGGCAGGTTCTTCACCACTAGCGCCACCTGGGTAGCCTACAAATAGACTACAAGGACACTTAAAGAAAGCTCCAGACTTCCTTTATGATCCTATGGAGTAATAGAGACCCTGTTAATTTGTTTATCAATTTGAGCTTTAATTTCATGACATGTGAAACACTAGTAAAAAACTAATCTCCTTAATCTCCTGTCTCAATATTTTGGAGAATACAGAGAAATACACTATCACTGTAGACCAGTTAGCTCTTGCCAAGTCTGGTTTTTAATATGATACATATGAAGAGAATCCTCTATTTGCCAGCATCTATAAAGGGACAGATTTCCTCAGCTCCATGGTAATTGTTTAATATTAAACCAGACCAAAATTTCAGGGCATGTTTCTCAGAAACCCTTTGTCTAGCATTAGTTGTGGACCTAGACAATATAGCAGCTGTTAATTCTAGGTTACAGAAACAAAAATAAAATAAAAAGATAACGTGCAGATTCCTAGGTTGGGAAGTTCCCCTGGAGAAGGGATAGGCTACCCACTCCAGTATTCTTGGGCTTCTGTGGTGGCTCAGATGATAAAGAATCTGCCTTGCAATGTGAGAGACTTGGGTTCAATCCCTGGGTTGGGAAGATCCCCTGAAGGAGGGCATGGCGACCCATTCCAGTATTCTTGCCTGGAGAATCCCCACGGACAGAGGAGCCTGGTGAGCTATAGTTCATAGGGTCGGAATGAGCAACTAAGTGCAGAAGGGAAATTCTTCAATGGAATCGAACTTGTTGAAGAAGTAAAAAAAATAAATAAATTTCAGTTCTTTTTAAAAATCAAAAATATGCTCAAAATCAATGGAGTTCAACTTTTAAAAGGCAAAATCTTCTAGATTCTTTAAGTATTTGAGGTTTTCCAGGTAACTCGACATGATTTTAAAATGCTTTTAATACAAAAAGAACTAGAGTGAAAATAATTACTTAAAACCAGGTCAGATATTTTTAAAAGATCATTATGAGCTTTGCAATATCATTTCAGGGTTGATTTTAACAATACAATTCCTTTCTGTTCATGGTTTTTCCCTGCCAAATGACACAGAATAACTTTTCTGGGAGGCTGTATTAGTAATCAGCACCTGATTATCAGTCTTTTTAGGAAACAGGATCACAGAGATGAACCCTGGGATGAAATCCTAAACTCTGCAAGACTGGGTTGAGAACTCTGCTTTGCTTTCTGCCCAAGTGCTTCACGCCTCTTCCCCTCCAGCAGTGTTTTTCCTCCTCCACCTTACCTGCCCCAAGCCTCCCTGAAACCCCAATCTCCCAGGAGCTGGGGCATGTCCTTCCCGTCACAAGCTTTCTTCCGCAAGCACTGGAAAATCTCAAAGAGAGTAAGAGAATCCTTTGCTCCCACATCCTGTGATTCTCAGTCCCTGTGCAATTTACCAGGTAGGGAGAGACTGCACCCTCTTTGTGGGGAGGGTCCTGCTTATTTCAGAATATCAGCCAACTCTCTTACAAGGCCGCCAAAGCACGCAGGCAGTCTCTCCACACCACCCTGCACGGCCATTGCTCCTGCATCTCGGCCATGACTTTGCTGACATCGGTATCGCAGGTTTTCAATCCCTAAATCACATGGCATGAGGCTTCCGTGGTGGGCAAGAGGCCCCCACTTGCCCTCCATATCACCAAAGCTCATTAGATCCCATGAATCAAATATCTGCTTTGACAGATATTAAACAGGCAGTTCTAGAAGCACACATTTCTGGCTCAGCTAACCCTTGCAGGATGTGAGTTTTGATAAACCTGCAGATTTTCCTATTGACACTCCAGGTTACAGGCTTTCCTGGTCCGACAGGCAGTGTCAGCTATCTGCTGCCCTCTTTTGAGTCTTAGGGCACACTGCACTCACAAATAGAGCCCATTTCCTGCAGGAGCCTCTTCTGCCTGTCAGGGTCAGGGTGGGTGGATGGGCAGGTTCAAGCTTCTAGCTTAGTTTTCTGATGACCAGCAAGGGCTATTCCAGTGGTGTTATAATGGTACTTTAACCACTCTGCCGGTTTCCTTCTGTGTCGACAGCAAAAACCATTTTCTACAACAACAAAGCAGCAGATGAATTATAAGACAGGCTATTGTCCCATTTTGTTTTGTTTTCTTATCCCAATTTGTCACCTGGACCAGTGCCCCTCAGGGCTGATCTATTTATTCCCCTAGAGTGCTCACATACGTTTCTGGCTCTAAGGATATAGAAAGGAAGGTGTGTGCCTGAATACATTCCCAATGCCCGTCCAGCTGAACACATCTGCCCTTCTAGGACAATGATCAGGTTGAGGTCCTCACAGAGGAGACAGTAGTAGCAGGGTTAGCTGCTCAGTCGTGTCCGACTCCTTGCGACCCCATGGACTGTAGCGCATCAGGCTCCTCTGTCCATGGGATTCTCCAGGCAAGAATACTGGAGTGGGGTGCCCTTCCCTTCTCCCTTGCCGACACGGGGATCAAACCTGGGTCTTCTGCATTGCAGGTGGATTCTTAACTGTCTGAGCTATAGGGAAGCCTCAGAGGGGACAGAGTCAGAGACAGATCAGAAGGTCTTGCAGGAAGTTAGACCTGCTGGGCTGGGTACAACTCATTAATACCACCTTTGCCCCACCCCCCCTCCTACCTGTCTACCAGCTCCTCTTGGCCGTGGTTGCATCATTCCCACAGACCATCAGTATAATGGTTTCTTCCCCCAGTCCTCCCTGTTAGCATCTCACCGCTCTGTCCCCTTGGCTGCTGGTCATCTCTCCTGTTTCCTTGTAGCAAACTAAAATAGGAAGCAATAGGTAAGAAGATGCTCACTGAAAGTAAAACAGAAGAAACTGGTCATCTGTCCCTCAAAATCAGGGGAATTCTTTGGAGAATGAGAAGATGGCAACAACGTAGTGCTCAGAAAAACCATGAGAAACCATGGCTAAGGATACCGATCTATCAGAAAGTTGATATCTGTCTACTCTTTTATGGCAATCTCTCTGTGTGTCTCTCTCGTGCTTGTTTGAGCTCCACCCGACCCCCATGGCAGTCTCTTATTGAGAATGGCTGCCCTCAGACCACGGAGACGGAAAAGTGATCCCACTGTAGCTCCAGGTGGGGAAAAGAATGGATGGTTCTATCTTCCCCCAGCTGAAAGAAATCCTGACTTTGTCTGATGGCCCAATCAGGCCCTGAGAAGATTAAAGTGCAGCGAACATTCAGGAACCGTCACTCTGCACCAGGGCTGGCTTCCTGGGTGTGTAGCCTGTGGGGCTGTTTACAGTCCTGCCCTTAGAAGAGCCCACACTTAGTTGAATGTTTTGCTGTCATTGTCTTGAAATTCTTCAGACTTTTTGAGCGTGGGGCCCGCATCTTCTCTTGGCACTGGGCCCTGGAAATTGCCTATCTGTTCCTCTGCAGCCTGGTTCTGAAGTATCCTATTGTGCCTGAAATGGTGGGTTGAGAAACATTTACTTACTTGGCAGGGGGTGGGGGGCGGAATGATGTGAGCTTTACCTTCTACCTGCATTGGTTCTCTTAGCCGAAATGCCTGCCTGTGAGGGTAATGCTACGTGCCTGACCCTTCTATGCCCAGGGCCGGCAGGCTTGGTCAGTTGTGGAAAGAGAAAGTTTCCATGGAGAACTGTGTGATGTGCCTGGAAGGAATCATCGTTGTACGAAGAAAGATACTGAGAAATTCTGCTCCAGGGAGATAGTTCAGTAAAAAGAGAGGTTCACAAACAACTCCCAGGGCCATCCTGTTGTGTCTAGAAGAAAGAGACAAGAAAAACCGTTTCTTCCAGATTCTTCCTTTTCAACTGAAGCCATGAGGCCCCTGGCACACACTCAGCCAATGTTTTTTATGTCTCCTGCTGTTTACTCTGAATCCTTCTCGAGCTGTTGCAGAGAGGCACTACATCAACACAATTTATTTCATTACGATGCCATGTCATATCATATATCTCCTGTTCACAGTAGGTTGACAAGGCATTGCGTTTGTGTACGAGCATATATGGATACATATTACCACAATCACGGGGGAATAGTATTTATTGAGTGCCCACTACCTTATTAGATGCTACAGACAGAATTGTGAGGACACATATAACAATTTAATAACGGGGGCGGGGAAAAGATACTCTTTCTATTTAATTCAGCTTGCAGAAAAACAAAACAAAACCAAAAAAAGACTACTTGATATTTCCTCTCTGTGCCTGCTGGATAGTGGCAAGAAAGACCTCTAAAGCACATAGAGCTCTTATCTTTGTTCATTCCCCAAAGAATAATAGATCAGTCAGAGCTCTGATGCTGTTTTAATAATGTACAATTTACAATTCATTGGTTACCAAGCACTCACGGTATAATTAATTTTACAGACCTGTTCAGCAAATCCACATGATTTTGTACAATATGGGGAGCGGGGAGGGGGGAGAAGTATTACCAGGAGGAGGTGGAGGCTGGGAGAGAGTGAAGGAAAAAAGCCATCTTTCCTCCTCTTTCAAAGTAACCGAGTCCTACACCAGCTGCACAGATTGGCAGGCAACTGTAAGCTGTAGGAGAGATTGAGTTTGATGCACAAGAATCTCCCCACCAAAAAGCTTTGGACCAGCAAAAATGACAATGCTCATGGGTACTATATTCAGTCTCCTGGGAAGTGCTCACTGAGGAAGCATGGGGACTAACCACAGAGCAATATCAAGCCATCACTCTTAGAAGGAAGCTGCCTACTTCCTAACTACACTCTTGCATGAATAAAATCTAAAGCTGCATGTGATCACCCCCTCCCTTTCAAAAATGTGTAGCAAAAACAAGAGTACCAACTGGGGGTGGAGGGGCTGGGAGAGGAGGGACAAAGATTCCCTGACTGTTTTCACGACCCTCCAGAGAGCCATCATTTACTTGAAGGGGCCTCTGGAAATTCACAGAGAATTCTCAAAGCCAAAGAAAATTCACAGGAAACCTGTTTAAGTGTATTTCTGATCAATGATCTGCTTTGTTTTTAAATCTTTGCTCTGAACTTTTTGAATTTCCCCAAAATATACATAATGTTTTAGCTTAAAATCAGTCTGTCCAAAAAGGAAAATCTGCTCAATTATGTATCGCTGTCCTTAAAAACAAGAACATTAAAATGTTTTAAAAAGTGCAGAGGCGCTCAACATACTTCTGTTTATTTCTAAAGTCTGTTTCTCTCTTTACTGTGGATTCTAAGGCACCCAGAATGGGACATGAACACATGCAGGCAGAAATTCTGCACCAGCACCAAGTGATAATCACTTAGGTGGTCAAGTCCTGCGCAGTAAGGAGGCCAAGAACAGCACAGATGGAGACTCAGACCCCAGCTTTGTCCCTTGCTAGGTGCTTGCATGCTAAGTTGCTTAAGTCGTGTCCGACTCTTTGCAATCCCATGGACTGTAGCCTGCCAGGCTCTTCTGTCCATGGACTTGCCCAGGCAAGAATATTGGAGTGGGTTGCTGTGCCCTTCTTTTGAGTATCTTCGAGACCCAGGGGTCGAACCCACGTCGCCTGTGGCTCTTGCATCGCAGTCAGGTTCTGTGCTGCTGAGCAACCACGGAGGCTCCTAAGGTATTTTGTTGGAAAGGTCAATCCCATCAATAAAAATAAAGTTGAAACACTGACTTGTTCACAGACTTGTTGAAGAGCTAAGGGAGATCATTTGTATATATCCGTCAGCATAATGCCTTATTTTTGGTGGGTGTCAATAGTAAATGGTCATTGTGATTCTGTTGATGTTATTCAATCATGCTTAGTCATTTTGCTATGCTTAATGACTCTTTTTTTTTTTTCTTCTCTTTTTTGCAGCCTGGATAGTAAACAGAGGAGACATCAACCAACATTGACTCCATCTGAGCCGGGATGCTGACTCAGTGCGATGTTTTCTAGTCTCCCACCAGGTAAAATGGGTGGGTGGTGGTGGTGGGGTGTGGTGGTGAAGGTCTATGATTATTTCTAATAACCACGCCTAAAGTAGTCCTGTTCAGAAGAGCCCGAACTTCCCTTCATTGGAATTCCAAATGGGTTGCTTCACAAAGGGTGGGATATCGTCTCCATTCGCATATAAAAGTGCTTTCCAGAGCTGAGACACCGCACAAAACAAGTTCAGCAAGGGAATGAGGAAGTAGGCGGCATAATGCAGGGGTCGGTCAAAGACATTATGCTGCCCACCCTCTGGAGTCGGTCTCCAACAAGGCTCCTTCTGCCTGGTGCTGCTGGAGCCAATAGGAGGCCGAGTTGGTTTAGAAGCAAAGTGCCATTCTTTAATGAAAGAATGGAGGGGTATGAGCTCGTGATGGAGAGCAGGACTGAGCTGATGTAATAACATTAGAAATAAAGTGCACAATAAATGCAATACGCTTGAATCAGCCTGAAACCCCACTCCCCACCCCGAGTTCGTGAAAAAGTGGTCCCTCACAAAACCGGTCGCTGATGCCAAAAAGGTCAGGGACCACTGACCTAGAGCGCCCACCGGTCAAGGGCTGAGCTGCGGAGCCGCAGCCTCTGCACACGGCCCGCCGCCCTCACCTGGGGCTTCGGCTTCCGGGCGGCGAGTCTGCGCACGGCCCGCTGAGGGGGGGCGTGCGGCGCAGCCATTGTACAGCAGGAACGCTGGCCCGAGGCGCCCGCCGCCGGGCCTCTGCACTCGGCTCCCTGTCAGCGAGTGAAACCAGAAGGACAAAGGAAGAGAGAAAAGCAGGTTAGACTTTATTATCCAGGTTCTGTTTTTATTCCCTGAGGGGACTGTTCAAGGGCTTTGCCTGTGACGATCAGGCCAGCTGTAAAGGGACCGCTTCATCTTTAATGGACATCCAGGTTAAGGCGGGGCGAGGCGGGGGCACAGTGGTAAAGAAACCCATGCAGGAGAAGCAGGAGAGGAGGGTTTGATCCCTGTGTCTGGAAGATCCCCAGGAGGAGGACATGGAAACCCACTCCAGTATTCTTGCCTGGAGAATCCGGTGGACAGAGACGCCTGACGGGCTAGGGTCCACGCGGTCCCAATGAGCCCGACACTCCTGCGCCGCAAAACAACAGGAGAGTTTATGGCAAGAAGGGACGTCTCCCGAGAGCATAAGGGAATGGAGAACACCATTGCTTGTGTTCAGTTCAGTTCAGTCGCTCAGTGATGTCCGACTCTTTGCAACCCCATGAACCGCAGCACGCCAGGCCTCCCTGTCCATCAGCAACTCCCGGAGTCCACCCAAACCCATGTCCATCCAGTCAGTGTTGGACATAGAGTTTAATATTTCCTGGATGCTCTCCTAAATGCTTTGCATGTGTTAGTTCATTTAATTTCTCATAATTACGGTTACAGTCCCCATTTTATAAATAAAAAACATGAGGCACAGACAGGGTAAGTCCAAGGGGACAGATTCGTTTTTCCTGTCAACCTAAGTGATAGCTCTGCAGCTACTAAGATCATCAAGATAGGTGTTCTACTCGGGACTGGGGCTGAAATGAGCAATGGCTTAAAATATTGTTGTGAGATTACAAATTATAGCCACTTCTAGTTGGAAGCTTGGAGAAAGCTGGTGGAACATTCCCAAGCCAGGAGGATTTGGGGGGTGTGGGGGAGGGGCGGAGGTGGGGAGGAGAAGGGGAGGGTCTGAGTAGAGAACACCTGTCCTGTCCTCTGGTGACTCCTTAAGGGTGTTGACAAGGGGCGGTTCCCATGTGCCTGTTGCCTGCTGCTGCTGCTGCAAAGTCGCTTCAGGCGTGTCCAACTCTGTGCGACCCCATAGGCGGCAGCCCACCAGCCTCCCCCGTCCCTGGGATTCTCCAGGCAAGAACACTGGAGTGGGTTGCCATTTCCTTCTCCAATGCATGAAAGTGAAAAGTCAAAGTGAAGTCACTCAGTCGTGTCCGACTCTTGGCGATCCCATGGATTGCAGCCTTCCAGGCTCCTCCGTCCATGGGATTTTCCAGGCAAGAACACTGGAGCGGGTTGCCATTTCCTTCTCCAATGCATGAAAGTGAAAAGTGAAAGTGAAGTTGCTCAGTCGTGTCTGACTGTCCTCCCAGGCTCCTCCGTCCATGGGATTTTCCAGGCAAGAGGACTGGAGTGGAGTGCCATCACCTTCTCTGTGCCTGTTGCCTAGTAGCTCTTTTTTCCACTGAAGACTACAAACTGTGTTGCGTCCTTCTGTTTTAGTTGGGTACTTGTGGCTAGGGCAACAGAGACCCATTCAGAATACAAGGAAAGGGGACAGTGCTGTTGGGAGGATGCCCACAGATTGGAACTGGACCATGAATTGCAAAACTCTTTAGAAATCCATGAGGCTGCAGCGATCAGCTCCTCTTCCTTTCAAAGGCAGTATCATCTCTTTCTGTCCACGTCTCTTGTCTTTTCTCCGCATCTCTCTGCCAGATCTCTCGCTACCTCTTTCTTATTATTGGCTGCCTTTGCTTCATGAAGGTTTCCAGTCCCCTTAAACACTACCCACCATGGCCTCTCCTGCCCCAACTCGATGCCAAGTAGTCCCCCTTCCCACCATTTGAACATATTTGTTACAGTGTCTTTGTTTGTATTTCCAAGAGGGAAAATCTAATTGGGTTTGAATTTTTTTCTGAACAGAGAAACCTGAGACTTTTCTGCTCTGCAGCAGGACACCCACACCTGTTCCAGTTAGCTGTGAGACAGTGGGGGTCACATGGTACAGAACATGGGCCTGAGGGCCGCTGCTTCTGCGTGTATGGTGGGTGTGTGCTAAGTTGCTTCAGTTGGGTCTGATTCTTTACAATTCCATGGACTCGTAGCCTGCCAGGCTCCTCTGTCCATGGAACTCTCCAGGCAAGAATACTGGAGTGGGTAGCCATTCCCTTCTCTAGGTGATCTTCCCAACCCAGTGACTGAACCCACGCCTCTTATGTCTCCTTCATTGGCAAGAGGGTGCTTTTCCACTCAAGGCCACCTGAANCCTGCCAGGCTCCTCTGTCCATGGAACTCTCCAGGCAAGAATACTGGAGTGGGTAGCCATTCCCTTCTCTAGGTGATCTTCCCAACCCAGTGACTGAACCCACGCCTCTTATGTCTCCTTCATTGGCAAGAGGGTGCTTTTCCACTCAAGGCCACCTGAACAAGGCAACTTAATATTATTGAAAGAGACTCCATCCAAGGCGAGTGTTGCCAGCCAGCCTGGTGCCCCTCTAGACCCACATCTGGATCTGGCAGTAGGACCATGCTCTCAGAGGAGGCTCACCGGGACTGGAAGGAGGCTCTGATTCAGCAGGAAGCTGCCCAGCAACTTCCTCTGGAATTTTAGCATACATTTCCATTTTTTTCTTGTTTGGCCTGCTCTTCACCTCCTGCTGGCGCTCCACCTGGAATCATCATCAACACACACACACTTGCACTCACGTTGGTGTGCTCATCAGTTGCTCTCTTTGCAACCCTATTGCCTGCAGCCCAGTAGGCGCCTCTGTCCACGGGATTTCCCAGTCAAGAATACTTAGAGTAGGTTACCATTTCCTACTCCAGAGGATCTTCCGGACCCTGGGATCGAACCTGCCTCTCTTACATCTTCTGCATTGGCAGGTAGGTCCTTTGCCACTGTGCCACCAGGGAAGCCCCTCACTTAGGGGTAAGCCTCTCCTATTGTCTATCAGATCTGCTCATACTCTTCTTCTTAGGGGACTTTGGTGCATGCCCTAGGTTTTCCCCCACATCTGACCTCAATCCAAACTTTTGTTAGCTTAGCTTCTCTCTCGTCAGGGCTTCCCAGGTGGCTCAGATGACAAGGAATCTGCCTGCAATAAGGGAGACCTGGGTTTGACCCCTTGGAGAGGGGAATGGCAACCCACTCCAGTATTCTTGGCCTGGAGAATTCCGTGGACAGAAGAGCCTGGCAGGCTACAGTCCATGGGGTTGCAAACAGTCAGACACAACTGAGCAACAAACACTTTCACATTTCACTCTCTTGTCAGGGCCAGTGCCTCAAAGGAATTTCCATTTTCTGAACCACACAGTCTGATGGATGGACAAATGCGTTTTGCTGTAAGGGCACATTGGGTCATGAATGACTCGGAGCCGATGTCTATCAGCTGTCTAGAGTCAGTTTGCTCAACAGCATATGCTAGTATGAGTTCAGCCAGTTTTGTGACTAGTCCCTCCTAGTTGCTGCTTGTCACTCACACATCAAATCCTTAAGGTTTGTTTTGGTTTGTGGCAAAAATGAAAAATCGAAGTTGCTCAGTCGTGTTTGACTCTTTGTGACCCCATGGACTGTAGCCTACCAGGCTCCTCCATCCATGGAATTTTCCAGGCAAGAATACTGGAGTGGGTTGCTATTTCCTGCACAAATAAAACAATAAAACAAAAGTATCTCCCACCAAGCTAATCTTCACGTGCGTTCAATGAATGCTTCTTAATATTTTCATTTCCATCTGACTCTAAATTGTTGTGTGTTTGTGTGTGTGTGTGTCCAGCCTCTTCCTAGCTTTGATCATCTAGATGTCCTGATAGTCATTTATTCCATGGCTACTCCTTCATCTACCCATCTGGCCCAGCAGGATGTAGTTTATTCTTTTTTTTTTTTTTAATTACCTTCAATACTGTACAGTCACATCTGATTTTTTTTCCCAAGGCAACTGTCAGGGGCATCCTAAGTGTTCCCTGAACATACGACCTTGATTGGGACCTCCCTGGCGGTCCAGTGGTTAAGATTCCATGCTTTCAGTGTAGAGAGTATGGATTCAATCCCTGGTCTGGGAACTAAGATCTCACTTAATGTGGGGCATAGTCAAAAAAAAAAAAAAAGGACCCTGATTTACACTGGGTAGCAGACAACTTTGAATCTCCATGGGATCTTTTCCCCCAGAAACCAAATATCTCATATAGCTTTATATATGGGCCTGTAAGGACTCTGGTGTAATTTCTAAAGTGCTAGGATGACCCATTGCTCATCAAAAGACCCTTTTGCATATTTTCTGACTCAGTGATTATCTCATAGGGAGATTTAAAAACTATGGATGCCAGACCCCCACCAAGACCAGGTAAGTCAGAACCTCTGGTGTTGGAGTCCAGGCATAAGCACTTTTTTTTCCTTTTAATTCCCTAGTGGTTCTCATGTGCAATCTTAGTTTAGAATAATACCTTCCTTAGTTCAATAGTTTATAAACTTGGCTGTACCTTGGAGTCACTAGGGAACTTGAAACAATACTGATGCCTGGGTTTCATCCGTGGAGATTTTGATATAATCATTCAGGGTTTTAGCCTGAGTTTTTAAAAACTCCCCAGGTGGCTACAATATGCAATCAAAATTGAAAATCAGTACCTTAATGGATGCTTAAAATTTCAATATTAGGCTATTCACTTATCACTTAAGTTTCTGTTTGACACCAAAAAAAAGACTTGTCATTGGGTGAAAGATGATGCTTTTCTTAATTACTTATATCTTAGTGTGAATGTGGTCCAGATTGAATACAAGGTAGTTTAGTTGCTAAGTGGTGTCCAACTCTTGTGACCCCATGGACTGTAACCCACCAGGCTCCTCTGTACCTGGGATTTTCCAGGCAAGAGTGAGTTGCCATTTCCTTCTCCAGGGGATCTTCCTGACTCAGGGATTGAACCCAGATCTCCTGCACTGCAGGCAGATTCTTTACTGACTGAGCTATGACAGCTCTTGAATACAAGACTCCTGGCTAAATTTGAGTTTCAGATAAGCAGATAATTTTTAGAATAAGTATATTCCATGTAATATATGGGTATATTCATGCTAAAAAAATTATTCATGGCTTATCTGAAATTCAGATTTACCAGGGCATCCAATATTTTTATTTGCTAAATGTGGTCAGTCCTATCCAGAAAGCTTTCCAAGGGCAAGTTGTAAGAGTGGGGGATGGAAAAAGCAGTGAGAAACATGGAGACCCTGAGGGGAGAGCCCAAGGAATAGTGCAGAAAGACCATGAAGCAAAGAAGGACTGTGCAAAGCCCAAAATCACTTGCCTTGTCCAACTCAGTCGAGTACCATTCTGCCACATCTTTGTAAAAATCAACAATCTTCCTTACCTCACCAGCTTAGGTGGCAGAATGTACATTATCCCTCAAGACTGGACTGCGACCATGCACAGCAGCAGATGTCTTGCATCTAGAATCCCTCTCCTGCTCATGCAAGACCAAGATACTGGGCTGGCCAAAAGGTTCTTTTGGGTTTTTCGTAGCATTCTGTGGAAAAACCCAAACAAACTTTATGGCCAATGCAATAGACATGTAATCCATCGCTAATATATTCACTGATGTTCTAAATTTTCTAATTTAGAATTCACTATATTTAGAATTACACATTTATGAAAATTCTAAATATAGAATTTAATTAAGAATGTAATTAAATCTCAGTATAAAATTTAATTATACTCAAAGCTTTCCAAATGTCTGGCTTTGACTTATGATAATTGTAACCTGCTTTCAGAAAGTTAAAAAGAAAAAAATGCCTTCAGAATTAGAGAAAGAAGGTAGATGTGTAAATAAATATGATAAAGGCTTCCTAAATTAAATTCCCAGTAAACCTATTATAAGGTCATGTATTCTATGTACTCTAATCCCAGCCTCCACATAAATTCACTCGTTATTTTTTTTCAAGGACAGTTTTTATTTTGCTTTTCTTTTGAACTCTTTCCTTTACATTTGTAGGTACCTAGGGGGTTTTCCTCTCACTGGCTTCCAAGTTATCCAAACAGAGTATCCTTACATATGGTAACATGAATGTTGGTGCACCTAGGAGAACTGGATCTACATCCAGAAATCCTTAGATTCCTGAGATTCAACATATTTTACCCTACTATGTTGCCAGGATTTAGACAGACAAGCTTATTTATCTATAAACATTTTTTCATTTCCTCGGTTCCATCTGACTGAGCATGAAGTCAATATCCCAGAAGAAAATGAAAGACATTCCTTTGTCTCAAGCAAATTCTACATGATACCTGGGTATATAATGAGCTCTTAGTACATCAGCAGTCCATAACCTTATTGGCACCAGGGACCAGATTTGTGGAAGACAGTTTTTCCACGAACAGGGTGGTAAGGGAGATGGTTTGGGGATGATTCAAGTGCATTACACTTACTGTGCACTTTATTTCTATTATTATTCCATCAGCTCCACCTCAGATCATCAGACATTAGATCCTGGAGGTTGGGGAGCCCTTAGGACCTCCCACTCCCTCGAATCCCCTCCTCTTCCTACCCCCAGTGACCCCTTCCCACCGTTTATGTTCCTTGCTTTCTCTTACCGTCATCTCGTCTTATCTGACAGCTTCATGGAATGACACTTTCTTTGCTTCCCTGGTAGCTCAGAGGTTAAAGCGGCTGCCTGCAATGTGGGAGATCCAAGTTCAATCCCTGGGTTGGGAAGATCCCTTGGAGAAGGAAATGGTAACCCACTCCAGTATTCTTGCCTGGAGAATCCCGTGGACAGAGGAGCCTGGTGGGCTACAGTCCACGGGGTCACAAAGAGTCGGACACGACTGAGTGACTTCACTCACTCACTTTTGCAGTCAGTTAACCCTCCTTGATTGGCCACCTGAGACGCAAATGGCCTTGTGACCTTTCCATAACCTTCTCTTAAAAGAGACATGGTTATCGCCTTTTCAGAGATTATCCAAATAAGGATGCCAGGAAAACGCCCTTTGCTTTCCTGCAAAACTAAAAAGTTTTGTGGTAGGGCAACGCAAATTATGTTTTCCTGGTGGCTCAGTCGATAAAGAATCCACCTGAAATGTGGGAGACCTAGGTTCAAACCCCGAGTTGGGAAGATCCCCTGGAGGAGGGCATGGCAGCCCACTTCAGTATTCTTGCCTGGAGAATCCCCAGGGACAGAGGAGCCTGGCCGGCTGCAGTCCATGGGGTCGCAAAGAGTTGGATACAACTGAGTGACTAAGCACGGCACACAGCAATGCAAATTAAGTGTTTAAAACAGGGGACACTCCTCTTTTCTTTTGCAGTGGGCATACCAAACCTCCACTAACATGGCCCCTTCCTAAGGGTATTGCTGAGTAGACGGGAGTTGTTGGTTTGCAGTGGGAACACCAGGTATTATAACATTGCTGTCCAGCTTACTGATACCTCCCAAGTCAACTTCTTATAGGATCTCTTCCCATCTCTCCCTCTTCATCAGATTTAACTCAGAGGTCCTGAGCTAGAAGCTGAGGTAACCAACCAGGAAGGTTGCCTCTGGTCAAGTAAGGAGCTACCAATCAGATTCTAAGACCTGTTGGGCGAGCTTATCAGGTTCCTAATTTCTCCAGAAATGCCTAGCAGTTTCAAGGATCGAGATAAGCACAGCTGTAATCTACCATGATCCAGAGCTTATTCACAGATCACAGCTGTGTAATTTCAGGTAACATGCTTCCCTTGTTTGGATTTGTTTAACATTGTTAAATATATAGTCAGACCATCTGCACAGTATTTTTTTTAAATTGGAAATTACAACCATAACTTCCTTTTTATATATCAATAAACTAAACAGCAAAATTTCAAAGGGATCCTTCTGCACCAAGCACGGAAGCAGAATGCCTGTCCCACGCCACACCACTGCCTAATTGCACACTAATTGGACAAACGTGATTAAATATTTCAAGATCTTTACTAATTGCCTCTATTTTAGCTTTAAAATTTGCTTGCCACCAACAAATTTAATGACACTGGTGTCTAGTCATCAGCAAAAAGCCCAAGAGTTGCTCTTTAAAATGTACCTAGTCAGAGTATTTACTGATTGTGCATTGTCTCCAATGTAGCTTAATTAGAAATCCAATCAGTTCGCTAAGTCTAATTATACTTGATTTGTAGATTCAGACTATGATACATAATGAAGCCAAGCAGCTAACAGTAAACGTGCCTGAAATGTAACAATAAGAGAAATATATATTTTTTAATGTATGTCTTGTCACTTTAGAAAATCAAGTAATACACATGATCTCTCATGACGGGGATTGGGGAGGTTTGAGCTTCTCAGTGTTTCCTTGAACCAGATTCCAGTTCTATTGGTGAAAACCTGCTTTGAAAGATGACGATCAGAAAATATTTCTATGTCTCCATGCTAAAGATTAAAAAGAAAATAGAGACAATTGCTTCCGTCAGTTGACTCTGTGAGGAACTTTTGGGGAATTATTTCACAGAAGTTGCCTTGATGAAACGGATATGGTTAAAATGGACACATTCACGTAATTTTTAATTTTTTAAAAATTTGCCTTCCAGAAACTTGCTTTAACTATCTCAGAAAATGCCTTATCCGGTACCTAAAAACTGCAGTGTTGATATAAGCATATATTCAAATATGTGAGGGTATAATTTTGTATGTACACACAATTTTACTAGGAGGAAATACTTCTTAATGTATTATTGCGTATCTGCAATAATTTGCAACCAATTGTTGGTCTTTGGAAACAGGTTATGTGAAGTAGAGAAAAGAAGCTTAAAAAAACTTAATGTAGATTAAGATGCCAGTTACCACTGCCTCAATCATCCAAGCAACTTGAGGTAGTGGTAGTTGGAGGGTTTTGAATACTTAGCACTCTACCTTCCAGAATCCATTCATTTCTGTTGGCCCATAGGATGCAGACATGGTGCAGCCTAGGCACATCCTAGCTCCACAGGCCTGGTGCTGAGATGTAGCCATCTCACCTCACAACCATTTCACCTTACAACCATCGCCTGCAAACGATGGCAGTGCTTTGGAACGGTAAGGACAGCAGTGATGATGCTGGTTCAGACATGCCTCAGGAGTCACGGTCATTTCACTTTCACTTTGAACACAGTGAGAGAAATCAATAAGGTGAACCAGAATGAGGGGAAATGGGTAGGAAAGAAATGTGATTTTTCAGCTTTGGGGATAATATTATAAACATAATGAAGGATGATTCAAAACATCCTGAAACTCTAAATTAATTACCGTGGACTGTTCAATAATAGACTATTACTTTAGCACAGTTATTTTTCCTTTAATGTAAAGCTTATCTTTTATAACATGGATGCATATGACTTCAGTCACATCCGACTCTCAGCGACCCCAGGGACTAGCCCGCCAGGCTCCTCTGTCCATGGGGATTCTCCAGGCAAGAATACTGGAGTAGGGTGCCATGCCCACCTCCAGGGATCTTCCCTACTCAGGGATTAAACCCATGGCTCTTATGTAACCCACATTGGGAGCTAGGTCCTTTACCACTAGTGCTACCTAGGAATCCCATATCTTTTTTATAAGAATGTAGCCTAAAAGAAACATTGACATATGCTTGGATGAAAGGCTCCAGAGAACTGCAGTGTGTAAGGGGTTTTAATTTTTGCATTAAAAATTGATCGTTTATATTTATTCTGGTATTGCTTTTAAAAAGCTGTGCAATAAAATTGCTCCATGTAAGTGTGTGTACATGAATGTTTGTGAACGTGTATGATTTTAAAGACTGACAAGTACATTACTTTTTTCTTTCTCCCTGTTTCAAAAGCATCTTGTAGCATATACTGAACCTCGTGGGTTTTCCTGTGCTTGCAGTTCTTTGCCTTTGGATGCAATTCCTAATCAACATGGCCTCTAGCCAAGACCCTTAGTTTTACTGTTTTGTTATAGCTCTTATCTTCCCTGTACTCTGGTGTCAGCCTTTATTGATAATTTCTCAAACTTTAAGCATAATGCCAATTAAGGAGTTGTTTTTCTCCAATCAGAATTCATCACACTGACCTTTGGGTTAATAGAGATAATCCTCATTGGATGGGATACCAAAGGTTCTTCTTTACCTTCCTTTCCTAGGAAGGTTGCTTTTCTAATATTGCCACTGAGATATTAAAACATGGTGAGGTGTGGAAGCTGGGAGGAGACAGAGATGCTCTTATTGCTGAAGGCTGAGGCAGGTTATTTCCCTATCTTCTTTAAATGATTGCGGTGGGAGAAAGTGGAGCTGTAAACACATGACCGGAATCTGACTCCAGAATGGCTAATTGAAAGCATAAGTTGACAGCCATCTCACTTGTTTAAAATAACATGGTTTCTGTTATGTATTTGACATTGACTGCTGAGACAGAATAATGTTTTTTTACATGTGGCAAAAAAAACAAAATAAAGGGCAGTACAGATCTTCACAAATGTCTAGAAAATCAGGAAGGAAAAGAATCACCCAGTGCAGTCCAGTTACTTTTTAAATGGTGGCGAATTTTTAAAGGAGAATTTTGTTCCTTTTTTTCCTCTCAGTTTAGCTTTATCTTTTCCTCTTATTAATAAGGCCTGGCCCCTCGTTAACATGCAGGCAGAGCCTAATGAGCCTTGCAGACTCCTGTAATTTCTTCACTGTTGAAAATGCCTGACACTAATCTATGCCATTTATACTAATAAGAGGTGGATCAGCTGATATTTGGTGCAATGAAAATATGCTAAATATACTTTATTGAATTGCACGTAGTTAGTTCTTCCCAGTTCGCTGTATTACAGCAACAGATGCACAATCATTACCTCTGCGCTCTGTGTGGAGCCCAACCTTTGGTTTGAATAAATGAGAAAAGTAAGACATTTCATATATTCACTTTCTTTTTTAAAAATGCTGATAATACTGACTTTCAAACTCATACCTTGGGAAAACTCATCTTTTCTGTGGTTTTCAAAGCACAGATACAGTGCTTCCCATTGAAATGGCAATGAAATGAAGATCTGACCTAAAGTATAGCTTTTTATATTAAGTGGACTGTGTGTGTGTGTGTTAAGTCGCTTCAGTCGTGTCCGACTCTTTGCAACCCTATGGACTATAGCCCGCCAGGCTCCTCTGTCCATGGGATTTTCCAGGCAAGAATACTAGAGTGGGTTGCCATTTCCTTCTCCAAAGTGGGCTTTAAGGAAGGCTAAATTTGAATGGACTTTGTGTAGAGCTTATTAATCACATCCATAAGTTCTTTTCCCAAAGAGGTCATGGTGATTAACAATTTTTTCATGAATACTTAGGAAATTTTTACCAATTTTAATATATGTTGAACATTGTGTTATTATTCCGTTAGCCAAAAGCAAACTTTTTCCATTTTTGCATTACCAGTCTAATTTTTTTTTTTTTGATGACTCTGTTATATCTATGTTTCTTTTCTTACTTGCCAAGAGACACAGGGCCGAGGAGACTGACTGCAGGTGTTAGTAAACGTTTCCAACACTTGTGTCAATACCTGTTTTTGGCTCAGGCTTCACAAACCTGAGAATGCTTTTAAAAACCTTGTTTAAAATCTACATATTTATTCAAAACAGTCAGCTATGACTACATCCTCTGAGATGTGCTGTAAATAAGGTGGAGACTTTAGGGACCTGAGCTAAACATTTATACCTGTGGACCCGCCTCCACCACCACCACCCCCCGACCCACCTCAGTGCATGATCACCTAAAGTCCTCCAGTGAGTGATTTCAGCAGGAGAAGCTCAGTCTTTAGAGGAACATTGATTACAGTATTGAAGTTTCTCAGTAGCTTTGACCAGAGGTTTACAAACAGAAAAGCAAAGTGGTTAGGAAGGCAGAGATGAAGTGAAAATGTTTAATATCATTCAGAACCTCAGTTCCCCCAGCCTACCTGGTTATTTTTCTCCTAGCAGGACACAAATTTGACAATACGTCCAAACCACTCAGTGATGCAAAGAGAGGAAAGCAATATGTAGTGCTGCCTAAACACATTTCACATGCATGTGACTCCCTCCCATCAGTTAGCAAGCACTCTTGACTGTCTCCTGACCAATATTTCCTTGGAACACATTTTGTGTTTGTTTGGAAGGTATATCTCACACTTATCTAGGAGCATATTTTTCAGATTTCGAAACGTCTGTCAATTTATGCCCTAAGAGAATTGTGAGTCTGTTCTACTGTTCTTCCTTTCCGTGGACGACTGCTCTATCTGTGCCTTCGAGAATCTCTCGCCTCTTAACCTCTGCCAGCACAGGTGCAGTAACTCCCCAAAGATTAACAGTCTGGTTGTAGGTGTGATTGAAATTAGCTTGGCTTGCCTTCAGAATCCAGTGCCCTAGCCTACTAAATCATCCCCTATAATCTTGTGCACTTAGGCAAAGCAAACAAAATAATCTGCCAGGAAATTCTAATGGGGCAGTGTCAACACCGACATCGTTTGTATTAACTGTCCCATTCTTATTACCCTGCTCCTTAAATCCAATCAAACTTCACTTCTGACTCTGCAGGGGTTGGGTGTTAATTAGAAAGGATGCGTGTTTGTATGTACCTGGCTGTACACACGCATGACCCTTCACACACCCATATACCCTCGTGCATGCCTGCGTGTGCCCATGCAGACACAGGTCCCATGACTAATTAATTTAAATGGCAAGTGCAAGCCGTGTTTCCGGTTTGCTGTTCCACCTGAGGAAAGCATACATTCCGCGTGCTTGTCTTCTGCCCTGGTGTCGACAGTTTCCAACAGATGTTAGCTAATGTGGTTGTAGGAGGTTCACAGTGGAGGCTGCAAGCCCAATAAATCTTCCTCTTAAATGCAGGCACTCCACCATCGCAGCATCTTATACCTATAATACGTTTTAATTACTCGGCTATTGAAACGATACTAAATTAGATTTGCACAGAAGAGCACCACGGATTTCTCCATCCATGTTTAAAGCCACCACAAACAGCATAAAACTGGCAAGCACGCTTTTACTGGAACTTGCCGGAGCCACTGAAGTCTGATACCTTTAAAATTATTAAGTGACAAAGATGACTAGCACTCTGGTTCTACTTTGCTTCCCCATTAGCCATTTAGGTGACAGCTGCTGTATTACACATGAAGATGAACCATTCCTTGCGGGGTGATAGTGGCTCCGCTGTGACACTGCTGGCGTAAAGCATTATCAGACCACGGCTGCGCTCGGAGCCATCACAGTCTCCTAGGCACCTATCAGTATCCTCATTATCTGCATCGCGGAGTGCCGGGGACGAACACTGCCAGGCCTCACAGCTTCGCAGCTCATTTGAGAAGCGGAAATTAAACGTCCCAGGAGAGAAAACAGGCACACTGTAACAGCACCGGCGCTCTACACCAATAACACGGCGACCGCTGTAGCGCGGACTTCTGTCTCATTAATTTAATAGGCTCCCGGAATGAGGATGGGAAGGTGGAGAGGCAGACTTGACGAGGAGATGACTGAGCGGGGCTGGCATTGTGTGTCTTGCGAGCTCATAACAGAACGAGGACTTGCTGTGGGTACCGCAGTTCTTCAGATGTTCGTTGGGGCTTTTAGAAGCCCTGAACGGCGAGAAGAAATGAAGGGAGGGAGAGAGAGAGAGAGGGAAAGAGGGAGATCACTGAACAAGGGCAAAATGAACTGATCGTAAACATGATCTACGTTTATATTATGCAGCATTTCTACGTGAGGTGAAGGGAGCTTTAGAAGGCTATAGACAAAATAAAGGTATTCTTTCTGCATAGCAAAAGAATCCCTAATTGTGTGTGTGTGTTTGAGAAGCCTATTTAACAGACACCCTTCCCTGCTGAAAATGATTTTTCATAGCACTCTCCATAAAATTTTAAATGATTTTGCTGCAAAAATACCAACTCCTTTATGATCAGAGTGGCATCAAGCAAAACAAAGCTGGGAGGCAGGGGGTTATCCAGATAAGTCAGACCAAAGAAACCTCTTAAGAAAAACAAGATGCCTGAAGTCTCCAGGAAATAGAGGCAATAGTGGGTTTTTTCACTTTGAGTAATCTGATTAACGGCCCTAATTCTTGGCTGGGTAGACCTGTCTGTTTGGAACCCTACAAGCCCCAAGAGATTCAAGACAGTCAAACTCTGAGATTATCAACACAGGTTTTTGTACACTGAATTTTAACTTTCAGTGACTGTTCTCCACTGTTGTTGTTTGTTTAAAGGCCTCAGGAGAAACAGTGATCAATAAATCTAGTCCCCTGCACTTTTGACTTTGCTTACACTGTCTCTTCTTGACCTCAGTTTCTGTATTAGTTAAAAGTATCTGCACTGGATGATGCAGAGACTTATGTGGTTATGAAGAATTATCACTGGAGTATAACAGACCCTGGTAAATCTCTGATCACAGTGATCTTTGTCTTCATGCTACAGCCTGGCAGGATTATGGGATAGTTGGAGAGATGACTTGCTTTTCCCAGGATCAGAGGAAAGGTTTTGTGTCTCAGCACAATATTTACTTGCTGTGTGTCTTTAGACAAGTCGCTTTACCTCTCTGAGCCTCAGATTCTTTGTCAGCAAAAACAGAGGGAAACTTCTAATTCTTAGGGTAGTTGTGAGAATTAAGATAATGTAAATGAAAGTCATTGGTATGGTATGCTAGTGTTGAAAGTTGTTTGGATGGAATCAGACCCTGTATTACTGATTTATACTCCTCTGTGTTCTAAAATGGATTTTTGAGAGAATATTCACTGTAAAGGGGCTTTCAAAAAGGGAGGAAATGAGGAAAAGAAGGGGTGAAATGAATAGAGAGGTCTTTCTCTGTCACATATCAGTCTCCCAAGATCCTTTCACAGCACAGCTATTTTTGAGCTACATGGGTCACAGATTTGTTGGAAAGCTGAAGAAAGCTGAGGACCTCTCCTTTAAGAAGAAAGAATTTACTAGAGCTTACAGTTTCAGAGTCACAGAGTTCCCCAAACCCAGCCATGGAAATCAGGTCAAGCATACTTATTTCAGAGAATGGATATATTATGAGATTTTTTTGTGGTACCAGAGAAGAAATCACTTGTTCTTATTTCACACACACACACACACACACACACACACACACACACACACACACACAATAACCCAAGCTCACACACACACACACGATAACCCAAGCTCTCTTATTAAGGATACAGATGATTGAGAAAGCAGAGTTCTAAGCATCACAAGGCATCAGCATTCTCCTTTCTCTTTCCTATTTTGTTCAGTACTGCTTTCCTCTTCCTCATTTAGGATGAGGATATACTTGGATGCTGGCCTCCCCGGAAGGCTTGGGGCCAGCCCTGCTCCTGGACCACTGGAATGCTGGGAGCAGAGGCCAGAAGCTGAGCTAGCTTAGTATCGGTCAGTCTGAACTTTATACCTAGTGAGCAGTGGCAGAAGCAGCAGAGGTGTTTACCTCTGATCAGAGTGTCCCTGCCCTTATTGAGGAGCTGGGGTCTTGGCCAGTTGGGGACTGGCTCCCATCACTGGGCTCTGCATTATTCTTCTCAGTGTCTGTATGGATAAGTCACCTAGGACCCCAGTTCTTTCAGGAGAGTTTCCTGTCAGGTCCATTTTTAATAGGAGACTAGATTCCTGACCCCAGTTAAGGCTGGAGGACTGAAGCTGGGACTTCTGCCCATCTCCAGTTGCCAGCCTCCTCTGCACATCCCACCTGCCTCTCCTGGACTCACGCCTCCCTCTCCTGTTGTTGCTACCTGCCCAGGTTTGCTTGTACCACCTGGTGGCCTGAGGGCAGCAAGGAGTCTCTTGGTACTGGCAGTTCTTGGTCTGACAGGCTCTGCACATAATAAATACATAATAATTATCTCTTGAATAAATACTGTGACAATATATAAAGAAAAAGGACAGGGAATGGGAAGAAAAAAGGAATAAAAATGTGGACAGAGGTCTTTAGGAGATGAAGTGAGGGGAAGTGTGTCATCATAGTTACTATCTGCTATGAGTGAGAATTTTAATTGAAAATTCTCCCCCACATCTTAAAACACCATGCTACTTTTTCATACTCCACCTCAAAGACAGGTTTCTCGCCTAGGTTGTGTGCTCAGTTGCTCAATCATGTCTGATTCTTTGTTACCCCATGGACTGTAGCCTGCCAGTTTCCTCTGTTCATGGAATTTTCGAGGCAAAAATACTAGAGTGAGTTACCATTTCCTATTCCAGGGAATCTTCCCAACCCAAGTATCAAGCCCATGTTTCTTGCATCTCCTGCTTTGGCAGGTGGATTCTTTACCACAGTGCCACCGGGGAAGCCCACATATAGATGGGAATAAAAGAAAACAAGAGGTGATACCTTGCAAGAGAAAAACCTGCGGAAGGTCACTGTGGCATGCTTCCACCCCCTTTTAATGTCC
This sequence comes from Oreotragus oreotragus, assembly GCA_006410675.1. Lineage (NCBI taxonomy): Eukaryota > Metazoa > Chordata > Mammalia > Artiodactyla > Bovidae > Oreotragus > Oreotragus oreotragus. The sequence goes on from SJYX01001387.1 coordinate 235,924, forward strand.
CATCCTGTGCCCCTGCAGAAGAGAGCCTGTCCTTTGTGCTGAGGTTGGAAAAGCTGCTTCTCGATGCACTACACTGTCTAACTTAATGTTTCCAGTACCTTCCTACCCCTCCTCTCTTCACTCTGGCCTCTCTTATTAGCTATATTGCTTCAGCCAAGCTACATACCTACACAGTTGGTCCCTGCATAAAATTGTTTCTTTTTTTGGCTATATCACAGTAATTCTTTGAAGTAAAGAAACTTAAACACTCTCTGGGAAGGAAAGCATAGTAATCCATTCTCAGGCATTCACAATGAAGGTTAGCTTCAAAGTCTAGAAGTCAAGAGATAACCTGGCTGATGATTTGTGATAAATGGCCAGAGGTCAGGGAAGTCCATGAACAAGGCTAGGTGACATCCCACAGGGCATGGTCCTCAGTAGCTGGGAGGTGACATGAGGGATCGTCAAGCTAAGGGAAGAGAAAAAGGCCAAGCCAGGAGGGATTAGGGAGAGTCCTTAAAGGAAAGGAGAACACTGAGATCACGCTGAACTTTTCACAGTACTGTCTATGTGTTATGGGCCCAAGCCTCTATGTAGTCTTGCTTCGGAAACAACTTTCCATCCTCCAAAGTGTTGTTGCTGTTCAGTTGCTACGTTGTGTCCGACTTTTTGCAACCCCCATGGACTGCAGCATGCCAGGCTTCCCTGTCCTTCGCTATCTCGAACTTTGCTCAAACTCATGTCCATTGAGTCACTGATGCTATCCAACTGTCTCATCCTCTGTCACTCCCTTCTCCTCCTCCAATGTAATCCTCCCCAAACCTGAAGCTCATTCCTCTTTTCTCTTTCCCAGTCTCACCTCCTCCAGGAAGTCTTCTTTGACTTATTCTACCTTTTACCTCATGTCAAATTGGTTTTGTGTCATTTCCACTTGTTGAAGAGGTTTTCTTTTCAGCATATTTTTTAAATGAAATTTTTGTGTATATTCAGTCTGTCTTGGGCTTCCCAGGTAGCTCAGATGGTAAAGTGTCTGCCAGCAAGGAGGGAGACTCAGGTTCAATCCCTGCATCAGGAAGATCCCCCTGGAGAAGGAAATGGCAACCCACTCCAGTACTCTTGCCTGGAAAATTCCATGGACAGAGGAGCCTGATAGGCTGCAGTCCATGGGGTTGCAAAGAGTTGGACACGACCGAGCGACTTCACTTTCACTTTCAGTCTGTCTTACTAAAACAGTTCTTTCAAGGACTGAATTTATTTGTTTTGATCTTTCTTCCTAGAGTTGAAATATTCTCCTATAAAAATTGTTATTTGGCGTTAGTTTCATGATATGAAAACAGTACCCTGCCTGCTGTGTGTGTGTTAGTCCCTCAGTTGTGTCTCACTCTGCAATCCCGTGGACTGGAGCCTGCCAGACTTCTCTGTTCAGGAATTCTCCAGGCAGGAACACTGGACTGGGTGGCCATTCCCTTCTCTAGGGGACCTTCCTGACCTAGGGATTGATCCCAGGTCTCCTGCGTTGCAAGCGGATTCTTTACCTTTTAAGCCATCAGCTGAGACCTTGCCAAACAGTGACTGTTTAAGATAGGTATTACAAAAAAATAAGGAAAGCACTATTTATTCAGCGCCTACTATGTGCCAAGCATTGTGCATTTTATATACCTTATCTCATTTGATTCACTTAAAAATCCTGTAAAGTAGATTATGGTATCCCAGTTTTTTAAGATGTAGGAATTGAAGTTAGGGAAAGAGAATATGAATTTTGAAGATTTTATAGTTGATAAGTGATGGAAGGGGTTGACTTCACTCTGACAAACACCCCAAGGATAAAAGATTCCTGTAATGTCACAACATGAATCTATTATTTATTAACCTAACAAATACTGCTAGAATCTATTTATATATTTTTAAATACACTTTTTATTGTGGAATAATTTTAGATTTATGGAAAAGTTATAAAGATAGCACAGAGTTTTCCTGTATAACTCATCCAGGAATTATATAAAAATTTTCATCTCTTACCTGAGATATATTTGTTAAAACTAATAAATTAACATTGCCACAAGACTGTTGGGGCTTCCCTCATAGATCAGATCAGCCTTCAATGCAGGAGACCCAGGTTCGATTCCTGGGTCAGGAAGATCCCCTGGAGAAGGAAAGGGCAACCCACTCCAATATTTTTGCCTGGAGAATTCCATGGACAGAGGAGCCTGGCAGGCTACAGTCTATGCGGTCACAAGAGTCAGACACAATGGAGTGACTAAGCACACAGCACACGCACAAGTTCAGTTCAGTTCAGTCACTCGGTCATGTCCAACTCTTTGTGACCCATGAACCGCAGAACACCAGGCCTCCCTGTCCATCACCAACTCCCGGAGTCCACCCAAACCTATGTCCATTGTGTCGGTGATACCATCGAATCATCTCATCCTCTGTCATCCACTTCTCCTCCTGCCCTCAATCTTTCCCAGCATCAGGGTCTTTTCAAGTGAGTCAGCTCTCCACATCAGGTATCCAAAGTATTGGAGTTTCAGCTTCAACATCAGTCCCTGCAATGAACACCCAGGACTGATCTCCTTTAGGATGGACTGGTTGGATCTCCTTGCAGTTCAAGGGGCTCTCAAGAGTCTTCTCCAACACCACAGTTCAAAAGCATCAACTCTTTGGTGCTCAGCTTTCTTTATAGTCCAGCTCTCACATCCATACGTGACCACTGGAAAAACCATAGCCTTGACTAGATGGACCTTTGTTGGCAAAGTAATGTCTCTGCTTTTGAATATGCTGTCTAGGTTGGTCATAACTTTCCTTCCAAGGAGCAAGCATCTTTTAATTTCATGGCTGCAGTAACCATCCACAGTGATTTTGGAGCCCAGAAAAATAAAGTCAGCCACTGTTTCCACTGTTTCCCCATCTATTTGCCATGAAGTGATGGGACCGGATGCCATGATCTTAGTTTTCTGAATGTTGAGTTTTAAGCCAACTTTTTCACTCTCGTCTTTCACTTGCATCAAGAGGCTCTTTAGTTCTTCACTTTCTGCCATAAGGGTGGTGTCATCTGCATATCTGAGGTTATTGATATTTCTCTTGGCAATCTTGATTCCAGCTTGTGCTTCCTCCAATCCAGCGTTTCTCATGATGTACTCTGCATATAAGTTAAATAAGCACGCTGCTAATATATAGCCTTGATGTACTCCACTTCCTATTTGGAACCAGTCTGTTGTTCCATGTCCAGTTCTAACTGTTGCTTCCTGACCTGTAGACATGTTTCTCAAGAGGCAGGTCAGGTGGTCTGGTATTCCCATCTCTTTCAGAATTCGCCACAGTTTCTTGTGATCCACACAGTCAAAGGCTTTGACATAGTCAATAAAGCAGAAATAGATGTTTTTCTGGAACTCTCTTGCTTTTTCAGTGATCCAGCAGATGTTGGCAATTTGATCTCTGGTTCTTCTGCCTTTTCTCAAACCAGCTTGAACATCTGGAATTTCACGGTTCACATATTGCTGAAGCCTGGCTTGGAGATTTTGAGCATTACTTTACTAGTTCATTGAGAGATGAACTCCCCAGGTCAGTAGGTGCCCAATATGCTACTGGAGATCAGTGGAGAAATAACTCCAGAAAGAATGAAAGGATGGAGCCAACACAAAAACAACACCCAGTTGTGGATAGGACTGGTGATAGAAGCAAGATTCAATACTGTAAAGGGCAATATTGCATAGGAACTTGGAATGCTAGATCCATGAATCAAGGCAAATTGGAAATGGTCAAACAGGAGATGGCAAGAGTGAACATTGACATTCTAGGAATCAGTGAACTAAGATGGACTGGAATGGGTGCATTTAACTCAGATGACCATTATATCTACTACTGTGGGCAGGAATCCCTTAGAAGAAATGGAGTAGCCATCATGGTCAACAAGAGTCTGAAATGCAGTACTTGGATGCAGTCTCAAAAACGACAGAATGATCTGTTTGTTTCCAAGGCAAACCATTCAGTATCACAGTAATCCAAGTCTATGCCCTGACCAGTAATGCTGAAGAAGCTGAAGTTGAATGGTTCTATGAAGACCTACAAGTCCTGCTAGAACTAACAAAAAAGAGGTCCTTTTCATTATATGGGAATGGAATGCAAAAGTAGGAAGTCAATAAACACCTGGAGTAAGAGGCAAATTTGGCCTTGGAGTACAGAATGAAGCAGGGCAAAGGCTAACCAAGTTCTGCCAAGAGAACGCACTGGTTGTAGCAAACACCCTCTTCCAACAACACAGGAAAAGACTCTACACGTAGACATCACCAGATGGTCAACACCAAAATCAGATTGATTATATCCTTTGCAGCCAAAGATGGAGAAGCTCTATACAGTCAGCAAAAACAAGACCAGGAGCTGACTGTGGCTCAGATCATGAACTCCTTATTGCCAAATTCAGACTTAAATTGAAGAAAGTA
>SJYX01001387.1:243695-267348 GCA_006410675.1 Oreotragus oreotragus
TCCCTGGGATTTTCCAGGCAAAAACACTGGACTGGGTTCCCATTTCCTTCTCCAGTGCATAAAAGTGAAAAGTGAAAGTGAAGTCGCTCAGTTGTGTCTGACTCGTAGCGATCCCATGGACTGCAGCTCTGCCCATGGGGTTTTCTAGGCAAGAGTACTGGAGTGGGTTGCCAGTCCTTTCCAATTCTTTGTGAGCCCAGGGACTGTAGCTCTCCAGGCTCTCCTGTCTGTTGAATTCTCCAGGCAAGAATACTGGAGTGGGTTGCCATACACTCCAGGGGATATTCCTGACTCAGGGATTAAACCCAGGTCTCCTGCATTGCAGGCAGATACTTTACTGCTGAGCCACCAGGGAAGCCCAAGGTATATTTATTTAGACATAAATTCTAAAACCTGAACATTCAGGTTTTAGCCTCCCTTCACTATATAGATCAATAGCAGTCTTGCTACTAAAGCATCTTTCAAGGATGTCTTCTTCCAGAGCATGGCATAAACAAAATTGCAGGTTGCTGGTTTTTATCCATCAGTAATTGAAACAGCAGCAGCAGTTGGTGACTGGGTTGGGGATGGAAGAAAGTAGTTGGCCAGATATCAAAAGATGTATTCATGAAATTGATTCGTACATTGAAATACACAGTGTCCCCACATGGAAGTTAATCCCTTTTGTTATTTGAATTACTCTTCTCCAAAACATCTCCAACTTTTCTTTATCCTTCTTGAACCAATGAGAATTGCACACAGGGGACAGGGAGGTACTGTCTGGTCTGCTTTCTGATCCACTGCGTACATACAGTGTCGCCAGAGACTCTGTTCTGGCGTTTTGAGAGAACAGTCTACAATTACTCCTGTGCAAACGTCCATGGCAGGTGCCATCGCCCCCAAGAGGCCCCTCAAGACCTCTCCCCTGGCTTAGTTCAGGGTCCCCAGGAACTCTCACAACACCTGTCTCGTAATAGCACATCATGCTCTATTACTATTATCGATCTGCTTATGCACATAGCTGGTGACTTTCCTATCTAATTTCTCTTCCAGATATTTTAAAATTACTTTAAACAATTATAAAACAAGCAAAAGTCTAGGGATTCTGTAACTAGTTTACACAGAGAAGTGTTGATTTACCCCAGTCTTCTGTTTGCTGCTCTAAAAAATGGGTATTAATAAATAACTCAATGGTAAAATTGTTTTTATTTTAAAAAGATGTTTATTCACTTGTAATAGGCCAGCCCTCCATAAAGAGAAAGGAATTGGCTTTAAGATCCCCTTGCTAGTTTCCTTTCCTCATCACTCTTCACACAACTTTGTACTGCACGGCCTAAGTGTCTGAGAGATTAAAGATAAAAAAGAAGGGCTCTTGTTCAAAAGGAAATTTGGTATATATGTGTATGATTTTTAAAAAATAGACTTTATAGATATAGTGTTTCTTTTGGTTGTGCCATGTGGTGTGTGGGATCTTAGTTTCCTGACCAAGGATCGAACCTACGCCTCTGCATTGGAAGGCGGAGTCTTAACCACAGCACTACCAAGGAAGTCACTAGATTTTATATTTGGAGTATTTTCAGATTCATAGCAAACTTGAGTAGGAAATACAGAAATTTCCCTTCCCCATCACATACGGAACTTCCCCATATCAACATCTCCCACCAGAATGGTGCTCATGTTAGTAGATGAACCTACACTGATACATCATTATCACTCAGAGTCCCTAGTTGGCCTGAGGGTTCACTCTTGGTCAATTAGAGTATATCAGTTCAATGCACAACGACACATATTCACATACAGAATACCTTCACTGTTTAAAAACCCTCTGTGTCCATCTAGTCATCCCTGCCTGCCTCCTAACTTCTGGTAACAACTATCCTTCTTAGGTCTTCTCCACAGTTTTTTTTTTTTTTTTTTTGGCCTAGGATGCCATATAGGTAGAATCATACAATATTAGCCTTTTCCATTTGGCCTCTTTCACTTTATAATATGTATTTATGTTTCCTCCATGTCTTTTCCTGGTTTGATAGCTTACTTCTTTTTGTGTGCTCAGTCATAGCCAACTCTTTGCAGTCTCATGGATTATAGCCTGCCAGACTCCTCTGTCCATGGAATTTCCCAGGCAAGAATACTGGAGTGGGTTGCCTTGCCTTTCTCCAGGGAATCTTCCCAACCCAGGGCTCAGACCTGTGTCTCTTGCATCTCCAGCACTGGCAGGCAGGTTCTTTTTATCACTGAACCACCTGGGAAGCCCAATTAGTGCTGAGTAATATTCCATTGTTTGGATATACCACAAAAAGTAAACTTTTTAATAAACATGGTGTAGAATAAAGAACACAAATCGTTAATGCACAGCTTGATGAATTTTCATAAAACAAACACACCTATGTAGCTAGTACCCAGATCCAGAAACAAACCATTTCAGCACAGAAGACCCCTGGTATCCAGTTCAAGTCAATGGCCCCCTAAAGGCTAACCTCTATCTTGACCTCTAACACCATGTATTAGTTTTGCCTGTTTAGACTAGTTTGGATGTAGACTTTGGAAGCATTTCTTTCAGTCAGTAACCTAGAAGGCAAGTAGTGATTTCCTCCTACAATCTGGCATAAAGCTAGTTTAGTTTTTTTGAAAGAAATTGTTAGTCACTCACCTACTCCAGTATTCTTGCCTGGAAAATCCCATGCACAGAGAAGCCTGGTAGGCTACAGTCCATGGGGTCGCAAAGAGTCGGACACGACTGAGCNCTGGGTCAGGAAGCTCCCATGGAGAAAGAATTGGTAACCCACTACATCTTTCTTGCCTGGAAAATCCCATGCACAGAGAAGCCTGGTAGGCTACAGTCCATGGGGTCGCAAAGAGTCGGACACGACTGAGCAACTTCACTTCACTTCACTTCACTTCAGTCATGTTTGACTCTTTGCAGCCCCATGGTCTGTAGCCTGCCGGGGTCCTCTGTCCATGGGATTTCCCAGGCAAGAATACTGGAGTGGTTAGCCATTCCCTTCTCCAGGGGATCTTTCCAGGTTTAATCCCTGGGTCTCCTGCGTTGCAGCAGATTCTTTACTGTCGGAGCCACCAGGGAATCCATAGTTTTAACAACTACATTATGGTTATAAAAGGCGATAACTTTAGGAGAAATTGAAACTGGGGGATATTGATAGCTTAGTGAAAAATTGTATGGACAAAATAAAAGCATAAGAACAAATAAGATAGATGAGAAACATGACTCATGCTAGGTTGGTTCAAAACGAGGGTTTGTTTCAGGCATTATAGAGGACGGAACGGAGAAGCCCTGGTCACCTGAGGCTTTCACGAGCATTTAAGAATGCTCAACAATTAAAATTGCTCATCAGTTTAGGGCAGCCTCCTGACCTGTCGAAATTTTTTTTTCAGTTAGACAAGGAGGTGAGCAGTGTCTGTAAAAAACATATGATCTCATATCGATGCTCAGTGCCAAGAACATTTCTCATTCACTTTACTGAGTCACAGTAAAAACTTCAAGTGTTTCTGGATGCAACCTTCAATCTGGGGATGGCATGCATGACTAAAAATGGCTTTTCAAGTTAGCATCTTTTGTCCGTCCTTACAAAACAAGCTCACTTCAGTATTCCAAGTGTAGGTCAAAGAAAACACAGTAATTCTAATCTGGAGCTGAGGGATGTACACTCTAGGGGGTGAGTTGGGCAGCTTCCATGGTCTAAACCTCTTGGTTATATGCTTATCTGGCATATTTGTTGAAAATGTGTTTAACTTTGTTAATAAAGTCTTGATGGAGTAGATGAAAAACCTTCATGAGTATATTCCCAAATCAATCTAATGGCAGAGAACATTAGATAAGCAACAGCTTCCCTACTACTTCATAGTTCTTAGCAGATAATCTGATATCTTCCAATAGAATAGATGCTGGAGATCACCTTGTATTCAATACAAACAATAGTGTTTCAATAGCTCCTTGAAGCAAAACTCAACTGGAGACATTTGATTAGTGCTGCAAACATTTGTCATTTTTGGCTGTCAACATTTTTGAGGTCTTTTCACATTTTGTTAATTTTCTGCATAGGTGGAAACTCTGTAGACTTCACATTCCCAGAATGCTTTGTGGTGAGGGTAAGATGATTGACCTGACTTCAGCCAATTAGAACATCTATGAGAGACCTGGGTTCAGGAGTAAGAATCATGAAGAACTGGCTGGGTAGAAGTATTAATCTTTTGTACAACTCAGGGGCAAGGAATGTTGTTGCTTCTGAAGCATCAGTGCCTAGTACTAAAAGTCATGTTTGCTCAGCAGCAATGGTCATTTTTTACAAAAGATGCCTCAGTGTGCTTGGGTATTTATTCACAACTGTATAGCCCTAAAGTCTGGGCTTTCTGGCCCTAATGAGCCATCTGTGAGTTACTCAAAACCCTTTCATAAATTCCTTGCCTACTTTGAGTAGCCACAGTGAATTCTGTTGTTTGCAACTAAAAACCTGTACCATTTACATCAATTAAATATTTTCTTTTTTTTGGTATACACAAGGGAGCTGGGATGTGCTTAACGTAAAACTAAAGTCTAGAATTACCTTACTTATCTTCACCTTAGCGACATATGGAGCCCAATATCCCTTATTGTTGACTAATAGAAACAAGTTTATACTTTCCAAGAGTAGCTTGTTACATATTTTTAAAGATCCATTTAGTATAGCTTATATTTTGTTTTTTTTTTTTAATTGGTAAATGAAATTTATTTTAATTAATATTTTTTCTTGGGAAAATAGTAAATGTAATAGCATATGTGATATATGATATGAAAAAATCATGAAGGTGATACACAAAGGACAGAAGTAGAGACAGGAGTTCTGAAATCTCCCTAAAGTAGTCAGGGAAAGGATCACTGAGAAGGGAGCACAAGACAGCTACTGAGGCAGGAGATTTTAGGCAAAGAGGAAAGAGGGAACTCCTGGCAGAGGGACCAGCCAGTGAGAAAACAAGAGGGCAGGCACAGTGTGGTCCATTTAGGAGAATTCTTGTAGTGCAAAATGACTGGTNAACCTTCAATCTGGGGATGGCATGCATGACTAAAAATGGCTTTTCAAGTTAGCATCTTTTGTCCGTCCTTACAAAACAAGCTCACTTCAGTATTCCAAGTGTAGGTCAAAGAAAACACAGTAATTCTAATCTGGAGCTGAGGGATGTACACTCTAGGGGGTGAGTTGGGCAGCTTCCATGGTCTAAACCTCTTGGTTATATGCTTATCTGGCATATTTGTTGAAAATGTGTTTAACTTTGTTAATAAAGTCTTGATGGAGTAGATGAAAAACCTTCATGAGTATATTCCCAAATCAATCTAATGGCAGAGAACATTAGATAAGCAACAGCTTCCCTACTACTTCATAGTTCTTAGCAGATAATCTGATATCTTCCAATAGAATAGATGCTGGAGATCACCTTGTATTCAATACAAACAATAGTGTTTCAATAGCTCCTTGAAGCAAAACTCAACTGGAGACATTTGATTAGTGCTGCAAACATTTGTCATTTTTGGCTGTCAACATTTTTGAGGTCTTTTCACATTTTGTTAATTTTCTGCATAGGTGGAAACTCTGTAGACTTCACATTCCCAGAATGCTTTGTGGTGAGGGTAAGATGATTGACCTGACTTCAGCCAATTAGAACATCTATGAGAGACCTGGGTTCAGGAGTAAGAATCATGAAGAACTGGCTGGGTAGAAGTATTAATCTTTTGTACAACTCAGGGGCAAGGAATGTTGTTGCTTCTGAAGCATCAGTGCCTAGTACTAAAAGTCATGTTTGCTCAGCAGCAATGGTCATTTTTTACAAAAGATGCCTCAGTGTGCTTGGGTATTTATTCACAACTGTATAGCCCTAAAGTCTGGGCTTTCTGGCCCTAATGAGCCATCTGTGAGTTACTCAAAACCCTTTCATAAATTCCTTGCCTACTTTGAGTAGCCACAGTGAATTCTGTTGTTTGCAACTAAAAACCTGTACCATTTACATCAATTAAATATTTTCTTTTTTTTGGTATACACAAGGGAGCTGGGATGTGCTTAACGTAAAACTAAAGTCTAGAATTACCTTACTTATCTTCACCTTAGCGACATATGGAGCCCAATATCCCTTATTGTTGACTAATAGAAACAAGTTTATACTTTCCAAGAGTAGCTTGTTACATATTTTTAAAGATCCATTTAGTATAGCTTATATTTTGTTTTTTTTTTTTAATTGGTAAATGAAATTTATTTTAATTAATATTTTTTCTTGGGAAAATAGTAAATGTAATAGCATATGTGATATATGATATGAAAAAATCATGAAGGTGATACACAAAGGACAGAAGTAGAGACAGGAGTTCTGAAATCTCCCTAAAGTAGTCAGGGAAAGGATCACTGAGAAGGGAGCACAAGACAGCTACTGAGGCAGGAGATTTTAGGCAAAGAGGAAAGAGGGAACTCCCGGCAGAGGGACCAGCCAGTGAGAAAACAAGAGGGCAGGCACAGTGTGGTCCATTTAGGAGAATTCTTGTAGTGCAAAATGACTGGTGAATATGGTATTAGACCGAAGGAACGGTCTGGTAAGAAATGATAAAAACTCAAGTCATGGTCTCTGATCAGAAAGAGCCTCACATCCTTTGTATAAGTTTTTAGATACTGTGAAGATTGGGGAGCAAATGAAGAGTTTTAAGTGCTAGAACATATCATCAAGTTCACGTCTTAGAAATATAATATTTAAAGAGATATGCTAATTTCAATAGAGACCAAAACCTTATTTAAAAAAGAGAGAGAGAGAAAGAGATAGTGCTCTAATGGTAGACTCTCAGGCATTATTCAGAAATGAGAAGACTGTTCCCAGCCTAACATTATGCTTTGTATTCTGCTTACCTATAAGTCTGGCTATGTAGGAAAAGAAAACGGAATGTTTTTATAGTTCACTGTAATCCAAAAGTAGCTTCAGGGATGAATACAGTCCTCTGAATATTATTAGAGCTCATATTAGAACACTGGTGAATTGCTTCTTGGCCTTTTGGCTAAGATCAAGTGTAAAACACTGGCTAAATTGTCATTATTGAAAAATGCCATCTCCCTACTGACATGGGTGCTAAGTCATGAGTGAGGGACCATGGGTGACTTAGTGTTCTCTCTTTTTGCCCATACCAGTCTCCTTCTGAGATCCCTGCTGTGATCTTAGGACAAGCCATCTTTCACAGAGAATTCTTTTTTTTTTCAAATCCCATACTCAATACTTATATTGATATCTTGGTTCTAGACATTAACTGGTAGTTTATTGCATTTTTAGCTATATTGTCTTTCAAGATTGAGAAGCAAGCTGTCAATTTGATCTCAAATTTTCATGCAAATTTTTAGGATTCTTCATTAAGGTGTGATCACGACGCTTTTACTATTATGTGGACAAGGACCTGAGCACGGCCAGAAGAAGCCAGATTGCAAGAGAATCAGAACTCTTTCACAGCTGTTCTGTGTCCGTGATACTTTCCCCTGGGAGCCTCGTGTTCGTGGCTTCTGTAGTCTGGCTTTACTTTCCATGGCCACACTGACAATCTTCATAGGATTGGTTCAACCCGACACTTTCCTTTCTGCAATCATTTTTTATCCGAAGCTGCATGGGACTGCTAGGTTTATCAAGACATCTTGGACTGCTTGATAAGCAGATAATTCTGACTGTCTATATGTATATCTTTCTGTTTTTATACCTCTCTCTTGTATCTTCATCTGCTGGTTGAACAGTGAAATATTCAGTTAATCATTTGTTTTGTTCACAAGTTACTAACCAACCACTAAGAAAAATATTCTTATTCTACTAAATTGACACTAGTATTTATGTATAGATATAGAGGTATGTAGAGATACACGTGCATATACACATGGATAGCTAGAGATACTTGGGAATTAGTGAACTAGCAGTTTTAGCACTCTACTGACAGGTTACTAATATGTGACGATAACAACTCCCCCCAGCCAGGCTTTTCACTCTGCCTTTGTCTAAATATTGAAGCAAATCTAAGTGACCGAGTGGTTTGCTGTTCTACTCATTTTCCCGTTATATTTGAAACCGTCATACTAAATATATATACCAATCTACATTTGAAAGCTTCTAAGCTGGGTGTTCCTAGCCTTTCTTGTTTAGTTTCTGTGGGGCTAAGATGTTTAACTAAGGTCCCAAATGTTTACAAAGTGCCAAGAAGAAGAGCCCTGCTAAGGGGAGAAGCATGTAGTTGCCGCATGATAGCCACACATCGAGTGCTGCGGGTCTTCTGCCATGTATTTAGCTGGTCTTCACTACTTAGGTACATATTCTGGGCTTTGGTCCTGTCCCCGGGAGGAATAGACTCATTGATCTTTGGTCTGCGTGTCTAACTTCTGATGTTTAACCTCACAATTGTCAGTGTAGCGCTGTGCTCTCAGTCTGGATTATGCGCAGTTCCAGCAACCCCTTGTCAGCTGTCTTTCTCAGAGGTCCATTTGCAACTGGACTGGATTACTGTCCTATTTGATTGTCTTGCCAACGTTGCTCTTCCTCGCTGAAATGATTGCTGAGTATTTGTAGATACAGGGATGTATTTAAAATCAACTGAGACTAAGCTGGTGGTCCCATGGTTGGGGTTTCACCTTCCAATGCAGGGGGTGCAGGTTTGATCCTTGGTTGGGGAGCGAAGATCCCACATGCCTCATGGCCAAAAACCCGAAACCAGAAAGACAGGAACAATATTGTAACAAATTCGATAAGACTTTTTAAAATGGTTCACATCAAAAAAATCTTGAAAAAAAAAAAAAAACCAACTGGACTGACAATGAACAGATACAACGTATAGTAACAGAAAAAAGGCTTTAGGTGAAATTGGTGTAAGTTTAAACCATAGAAAATGAAAATAAACCTCCGTAATATCTCATGATGAATTTCCTAGAAATAAAAAGAGAGAAACGATTTTTACTAATCTGAATTCAAATATACAATGTATAAATTAAATAAATCATCATTTATAATTATCTAAAATGTTTTAAATATTTTATTTTTAATTTTTTTATTTAAAAATTTTCACTAACTGGTTTCTTTTAGAAATTTTTAAATTAAAAAACTATCATAGTTTTAAAAGATTATGAGTGCTTCTTTTTTAAAAGTCAAGCAACACTGAAGTATAAGAAGTATAGTAAACAAATTAACAAACTACTTCAAACACCCAGAAATAGCTGACCAGTATTTCATGCCTGTGATTCTAGACATCTGTATGAAATGTAACATACAAATTGTCCTCATAAACAGAAATAATTTTTAAAAATTGGGGGCATGCTATACTTGTTATTTGGACTGCAAGGAGATCCAACCAGTCCATTCTGAAGGAGATCAACCCTGGGATTCCTTTGGAAGGAATAATGCTAAAGCTGAAACTCCAGTTCTTTGGCCACCTCATGCGAAGAGTTGACTCATTGGAAAAGACTGTGATGCTGGGAAGGATTGGGGACAGGAGGAGAAGGGGACGACAGAGGATGAGATGGCTGGATGGCATCACGGACTCGATGAATGTGAGTCTGAGTGAACTCCGGGAGATAGTGATGGATGGGAGGCCTGGCGTGCTGCGATTCATGGGGTAGCAAAGAGTCGGACATGACTGAGCGACTGATCTGAACTGAACTGAACTGATACTTGTTATTTATTTGTTTTATTTTTCTGCTACAGGATAGCTGAATATCTTCATGTTGGATCCTTTTGGTTCTTCATACCAATCATTATCTAATACTTCTAAAGAATTTTTATTTATTTACATTGGTCTGGTTCTATTAGGATATAATTGCAGTACAGCAAGTTTAAGGCACATGACGTGACTTACATATATCATGAGATGATTTCCACAATAAGTTTAGTAAACATCTATCATCTCATGTAGAAACAAAAAACAGATGAATAGATAAAGAAGATGTGGGGCCTGTATACAATGGAATATTACTGAGTCATGAAAAGGAAAAAAAACCTGGGTCATCTGAGGTGGTGTGGATAAAGCTAGAGTTTGTCTGTCATACAGAGTGAAGTAAGTCAGAAAGAGAAAAACAAATATCATATATTCACTCATATATATGGAATCTAGAAAAATAATACAGATGAACCCATTTGTAGGGCAGGAATAGATATGCAGATGTGGAGATTTATGCAGATGTGGAGAGTGGACAGATGGACATGGGGTGGACAGAGAGGAGGATGGGATGAAATGGGAGAGTAGCACTGAATATATACACTGCTGTGTCTGAAACAGACAGCTGTGGAAAGCTGCTGTGTAGTGCAGGGAGCGCAGCTCAGAGCTCTGCCATGACCTAGACGGGTGGGATGGGGGTGGCTGGGAGATCCAAGCAGGAAGGGATATATGTATACATTTAGCTGGTTCATGTTGTTGTACAGCAGAAAATAATACATTGAATCATACTCTGATAAAAAAAAATAAATGAAAAAAGAAAAGAAAAAAATATTTTTCCTTGTGATGACAACTCTTAGGAATGAAATGGGAGAGTAGCACTGAATATATACACTGCTGTGTCTGAAACAGACAGCTGTGGAAAGCTGCTGTGTAGTGCAGGGAGCGCAGCTCAGAGCTCTGCCATGACCTAGACGGGTGGGATGGGGGTGGCTGGGAGATCCAAGCAGGAAGGGATATATGTATACATTTAGCTGGTTCATGTTGTTGTACAGCAGAAAATAATACATTGAATCATACTCTGATAAAAAAAAATAAATGAAAAAAGAAAAGAAAAAAATATTTTTCCTTGTGATGACAACTCTTAGGACTCGCTCTCTAAACTTTCAGAAGTAACATACAGTAATGTTAATTGTATTAATCATGTTATATATTATGTCCCTAGTAGTTACTTATCTTGCAACTGGAAGTTTATATCTTTTGACCACCTTTGTGACCATGCAGAGATATTACATTATTATAGAAAATATTCCCCACACTGTACATATCATCCCCATGACTCATCTGTGTTGTAACGAGATGGTTGTACTTCTGAATCTCCCTTACCTATTTTACTCATTCCCCCCACCACTTCCATCCCAGCAACCATGTCTTTGTTCTCTCTATGACTGTTGGCTTTGTTATGTTTTCTTCATTTGTTTTGTATTTTAGATTCCACATCTAGGTGAAATCATGCAGTATTTGTCTTTGTCTTATTTCACTCAGAAAAAAAAAAAAAAAAAACCAACTGGACTGACAATGAACAGATACAACGTATAGTAACAGAAAAAAGGCTTTAGGTGAAATTGGTGTAAGTTTAAACCATAGAAAATGAAAATAAACCTCCGTAATATCTCATGATGAATTTCCTAGAAATAAAAAGAGAGAAACGATTTTTTACTAATCTGAATTCAAATATACAATGTATAAATTAAATAAATCATTTATAATTATCTAAAATGTTTTAAATATTTTATTTTTAATTTTTTAATTTAAAAATTTTCACTAACTGGTTTCTTTTAGAAATTTTTAAGTTAAAAAACTATCACAGTTTTAAAAGATTATGAGTGCTTCTTTTTTAAAAGTCAAGCAACACTGAAGTATAAGAAGTATAGTAAACAAATTAACAAACTACTTCAAACACCCAGAAATAGCTGACCAGTATTTCATGCCTGTGATTCTAGACATCTGTATGAAATGTAACATACAAATTGTCCTCATAAACAGAAATAATTTTTAAAAATTGGGGGCATGCTATACTTGTTATTTGGACTGCAAGGAGATCCAACCAGTCCATTCTGAAGGAGATCAACCCTGGGATTCCTTTGGAAGGAATAATGCTAAAGCTGAAACTCCAGTTCTTTGGCCACCTCATGCGAAGAGTTGACTCATTGGAAAAGACTGTGATGCTGGGAAGGATTGGGGACAGGAGGAGAAGGGGAAGACAGAGGATGAGATGGCTGGATGGCATCACGGACTCGATGAATGTGAGTCTGAGTGAACTCCGGGAGATAGTGATGGATGGGAGGCCTGGCGTGCTGCGATTCATGGGGTAGCAAAGAGTCGGACATGACTGAGCGACTGATCTGAACTGAACTGAACTGATACTTGTTATTTATTTGTTTTATTTTTCTGCTACAGGATAGCTGAATATCTTCATGTTGGATCCTTTTGGTTCTTCATACCAATCATTATCTAATACTTCTAAAGAATTTTTATTTATTTACATTGGTCTGGTTCTATTAGGATATAATTGCAGTACAGCAAGTTTAAGGCACATGACGTGACTTACATATATCATGAGATGATTTCCACAATAAGTTTAGTAAACATCTATCATCTCATGTAGAAACAAAAAACAGATGAATAGATAAAGAAGATGTGGGGCCTGTATACAATGGAATATTACTGAGTCATGAAAAGGAAAAAAAACCTGGGTCATCTGAGGTGGTGTGGATAAAGCTAGAGTTTGTCTGTCATACAGAGTGAAGTAAGTGAGAAAGAGAAAAACAAATATCATATATTCACTCATATATATGGAATCTAGAAAAATAATACAGATGAACCCATTTGTAGGGCAGGAATAGATATGCAGATGTGGAGATTTATGCAGATGTGGAGAGTGGACAGATGGACATGGGGTGGACAGAGAGGAGGATGGGATGAAATGGGAGAGTAGCACTGAATATATACACTGCTGTGTCTGAAACAGACAGCTGTGGAAAGCTGCTGTGTAGTGCAGGGAGCGCAGCTCAGAGCTCTGCCATGACCTAGACGGGTGGGATGGGGGTGGCTGGGAGATCCAAGCAGGAAGGGATATATGTATACATTTAGCTGGTTCATGTTGTTGTACAGCAAAAAATAATACATTGAGTCATACTCTGATAAAAAAAAATAAATGAAAAAAGAAAAGAAAAAAATATTTTTCCTTGTGATGACAACTCTTAGGACTCGCTCTCTAAACTTTCAGAAGTAACATACAGTAATGTTAATTGTATTAATCATGTTATATATTATGTCCCTAGTAGTTACTTATCTTGCAACTGGAAGTTTATATCTTTTGACCACCTTTGTGACCATGCAGAGATATTACATTATTATAGAAAATATTCCCCACACTGTACATATCATCCCCATGACTCATC
Organism: Oreotragus oreotragus; assembly: GCA_006410675.1. Lineage (NCBI taxonomy): Eukaryota > Metazoa > Chordata > Mammalia > Artiodactyla > Bovidae > Oreotragus > Oreotragus oreotragus. Next base: position 256,776 of record SJYX01001387.1, read on the forward strand.
TGTGTTGTAACGAGATGGTTGTACTTCTGAATCTCCCTTACCTATTTTACTCATTCCCCCCACCACTTCCATCCCAGCAACCATGTCTTTGTTCTCTCTATGACTGTTGGCTTTGTTATGTTTTCTTCATTTGTTTTGTATTTTAGATTCCACATCTAGGTGAAATCATGCAGTATTTGTCTTTGTCTTATTTCACTCAGCATAATACCCTCTTGGTCCATCAGTATTGTTATAGATGGCAATATTTCATTCTTGTCTATGGCTAAGTAATATTCCACTGTCCACCTTCCTTATCCTTTCATTGTTTTTGATAGGCACTTAGGTTTCTTCCATATCTTGGCAGTTGTAAATGATGTTACAGTGAACACAGGGGTACATATGTCTTTTCAAATTAATGTTTTTCTTTTCTTTGAAAAAATATCCAGAAGTGGGATTGCTCGATCATATGGTAGTTCTGTTTTTAATTTTTTGAGAAAACTCTATACTGTTTCTATAGTGGCTGCACCAGTTTACAGTGACCAATTTCCCCTTTGTATGTCTATCTGATCTTGATACCAGGTAATGCTGGCTTCACAGAATAAGCTGAAAAGTAGTCCTTTCTCCTCAACTTTCTATAATACTTTTGTGAAGTTAGTGATATTTCTTCCTTAAATGTTTGGTAAATTCACCAGTAAAGTCACAGTGATGGTAATTTCTTTGAAAGTTGGTTTTTAACTACAAATTCTATGTATTTAATACATATAGGGCTAGTCGAGTTACCTGTTCTTTTTCTTGAGTGACCCTTGGTAGTTTGTGTCTTAAAAGAAAACTGTTCATTTTACCTAAGTTGTTAAATGTACTGGCACAAAGTAGTTTATTTCCTTATTATCCTTTTAATACTTGTAGATTCTATATAGATGTCAACTCTCTCAATTCCTGTTATTGATGATTTGTCTCATTACCCTTTTTTCCCCCCAATATATCTGGCAAGAACTTTCTCAACTTTAAAAATTCATTCAAAGATCTAGTTTGTGGGTTAATTAATTTTTTCTGTATTTTTCTATTTCTTTGTTTCTGCTGTGATCTTTATTATTTCCTTTTCTCTACATTGGGTTTCCTGTGTTATTCTCTTTCTATTTTTTAAAGATAGAAACTGAGATCATTCATTTGAAGATCTTTCTTCATTGTCTAATATAGACATTTAGTGTTATAAATCTCCCCTTAATTACTCCTTTAGTGACATCTCATAAATTTTGATATGTTGTATATTTGCTTTATATGGTTCAAAATGGTAACTACTTTTCCTTGTGATTTTTTCTTTGATCCATTAGATTGTTTAGAGATATTTTACTTGATTTCCAAATATTTGGGGAGTTTCTAGAGATCCTTCTGTTTAATGATTTCTGATTTAATTCCATTGTGATTAGAAAATATACATAGTTTGACTTGAATTCTTTTATATTTAATGAGACTTATCTTGTGACCCAGAATATAGTCCATTATGGTAAATGTTTCATGTGTAATTGAAAAGAATGTTTATTCTACTTTTGTTGAAAATTTTCTATAAATGTCAACTAGATCAAGTCTGTTCAAAGTATTGTTCAAATGTTTAATATCTTTACTATTTTTTTATTTTATCAATTATTGAGAGACATACATTGACATCTCTGACTGTTTCAAAATAAACCCAGCCAAAGACATGTAGAGGCAAATCAAGTAACAAAATCAAAGAAGAAGACCACAAAATTATATTTTTAAAGAGAGAAGTTTGAAGGTGGGATACCAGTTAACACAAAGGAATGAATCGCTAGGTATAGAATTGAAGGCATGGGAGGAGATCTGAGTCTTCAAGCATGCTTAATAAGGTAACCAACGATTCTACTTCTGAATAAAGATTGGACCCTTCTATTTGTGCCAGTGATGAATTTTCTAATGAAACAAGTTGAGAATGCACATGAAACTAACCAACGTGAAAAAAGAATTTGTCCAGACATGACCGTCTTTAGGGACAACCTTAGCTGCAGTCACAAGCAGCCATATGTAACTGTCATTAACCTTATTCCTCTCACTCTGCAAAAGGTCACTTTATTCGTGAATTGTGCATCCACACACTCACACAGATAAGCCATTTACAAAGCACGGGTGTTAGCACATTTCCTAACATCTTGTCATGAAGTCATTGGCAGTGTCGGTGTTCGAAAACTGCATGGCTCAGATGTTTCTAAACCCTTTTAATCCATGACAAAGGCCTCCCTTTATTGTTGTTTTGTTTTCCTTTGCTGCCCTACAGCATGGCAGCCAGTGTGCGCTCCTGATAAGCAGTGAGCCATGCAGACGCGGTTCAGTTTCCTTGTGCACACCACCATGCAACCTGCCAAGGCCCCAGTGTGGGAGGCAGCATGGTTTCCCCTCCCCACACCCAGAGCCAATGCCAGTGGCACCCCGTACAGTGGTTAGCAGGCCAGATAGCTTCAGAAGAAGACGAAATTAATGTTTTGTGTCACAAATGACATTTATCATTGCCTAATTTGAAGGCTATAGCATTGCTAGTGTAAGTAAATTCATTCTAATCCAGGTGAGGTATCAGCAAAGTTAGAGCAAAAAGGAAAAGAAACTGCTACAATGATAATGGATTTTTTGAAAGGTTTTTTCCTGTTTTTCTTCCTGGGTTTGCATGGCAGGAAATAAAAAGAGGACTACACTGGTTCAAGACATAATGCTGATATTTGCTGTTGTTAACAAGAGAGGCCCCTGGGTATCCGGGGGAGTGCAACAACGGAAACAAGAGTAGACTCTATAAATGGTGAAAGTGTGAATAACTGGGTTGAGGAAGAGACGTGTGAAGGAATTGACAACCTTTGTCAATTCCTTTGTGAACTGGAGCTTACTTTGTAAATTCGATGACTATCTTGACTGCCAAGTTGGGATGAAGAACCAAGTCAGGGTCCACGTGGGGTGATTCTGTGGGAGAGCTCTGAGCTGCTGGTAGCTGAATGCTGGGCTGGGGGAACTAATGTTCCAGGTAAACTAGAAAGTAGTTGGGACAGAGGAACCAATGTAGAGGTCAATTCAGAATCCAACAGAGAAGACCAGGTGCCAGGAGAGTACGGGATCAAGAGATCAACGGGATTAAGAGATGGGGATCTACTGCAGGGATAAGAAGTTAATAGCTAAGTCTTGTTTGAAGATGAGAATCAGGATGGAGAACCACTTCTTAAAAATCCATCCTTCTGTGAGCATGTGTGTTTTAATTGTAATGATAAGTCCCTACTGCCACCCCTGGTTCCTAAAGGGGCCTACAAGGTTTTGAAAGCAACCTCGGGTTCTATGTACACTGCAGATCAGTACGTTTGAGCAGTTTGTGACAAGAGCTGTGGGTCTAAACTCTCAAGGCTTTTCCCATTCTTTCAGTCAGTTTTCAAATGATAAAGAGCTTGTTTTCTTTAGAAATATATGCTGAAAGCCAGGGAGCTAAAGAGAAGAGAATGATTATATCATAAAGATTTTATTTTCCTGAGAATCTCTTTTTAGCATAGCCCCGATTTCCAATTCTCCAGCTTCCTACCACCTTCTTACCTTTCAGCCTCATCCATGCCACACCTTCCCTGGCACTTGCTACCCTCCACAGAAGAAAGACAGAAATAGCCATCCCAGCATTTTAACAAAAATGCAGTCTCCTCTCATTTGGAGAGGTGAGAGCTCATTTTCCACCAAATCTGTAGTTGAGGGCTCTATGAGTTTCTATCCATCTGTCAGTCAGCTTTGTAATATGGTTTTAGAGAGATACCTCCAATCCTCTTGGGATTCAGCAGTCACCCACTGTGTCCTTCCTTCAATTTGTTTCAGATTACTTTCTAATCCACCCGCCTCCTCATCTCAGATTGTTCCCTACAATTTTACACAAGTCCTGAGTTTTCTTTCTCCAAAGTCCCTCTAACCTGCCATTTCCCCAGATCACTGCCTGTAGCATCTCTTCTGAACTTGGGGTAACACCCCATGAATATGCTGTCTCTAGCACAACTGACTGTTCAGTGTTCAGAAGTTCTGATTAGAAAATCTGGTTCTCCTCCTACCAGCCATGAAGCCACACCTCTGACATCTTTTAAGATATATAAGTCAAGTCACATCTCTTAGTTTGCCCTGATTGTACAAGTCAGCACTAATATCCACACTTAACTCTCAGCTCCTTCCTTCCTTCCTCCCTCTTTTTCCTTTCTTCCTCCTTTCCTTTTCAGCAAACATTTAATGAGTTCTTAGTGTGCACCAGGCACACATTCTTTAAGGAACTGGGTTACAGGAGTAAATAAGACATATAAGGTCTTGATTTTTATGGCGTTTACATTCAGAAGGTAGAGACAACAATCAACTGTTAAACAAGAAAATGATCATTCAAAATGTGCAATAGTGAATTGTGGATAATGAATGTGATAAGGAGTGCTCATGGATACTTTAAATGAGTGGTAGGGAAGACCTCTTTGAGGAGATAACATTTAATCTGTGATCTAAGGAGCAAAAGGAGGATTCTATGCTCTGAGCTTCCATAGAGAAAATAGCATTCCAATAAGTAGAAATTTCCAATGCAAAAGCCGTAAGATAAAAGATAAATTGGAAAAGTGTCATCTTGTCCTCTGTTGCTTCTATAGGCTTCCCTGGTGGCTCAGATGGTAAAGAATCTGCCTGCAATGCAAAAGACTAGTTCAATCCCTGCGTTGGGAAAATCCCCCAAAGGAGGACATGGCAACCGACTCCAGTATTCTTACCTGGAGAGTTCCATGGACAGAGCAACATGGTGGGCTACAGTCCCCTGGAGATCCCCTGGAGAAGGGAATGGTACGCCATAACTATACATGAGATATGTAATGTACATATATAAAGAATATGCAAAAAAAACTTTACTACTGTGAGGAATATCTGCCCTGATTATATGTTCATACATTTTTTTCTTCTCCAGTGGAGTCTCTACAAAGCACTATCCAACCTAGTAAACTCTCAGTCTACATTTGAGGATATTGATTAGGAGGCAGGTACATATTTGGGAGGAAAAGTGGCAAATTTGGGGGTAATAGGAAGTGAATTTATTCTCCAGCTGTTCTCTAGACTGAATGATGCTTAAACTCAAGAGAGAAATTAATATACAGTTCATCAAGATTTACACTTAGGCGTGTACCTAACTCTTGCCTTTTTCTCTTTAACATTTATGGTGCAAAGTTCTTTTAGCTTCCCGCTTTCACAGAGTGACCACTAACCAGCTTACCCTGGCTCAACTGAACACATTGTAAAGTTACTTTCAGTATGAGTGAAAACCTACCGTCATATTTTATAACTGGTACAATAAAGAACAAGAAAATGCAGTTTTTAAATTATAATATGCATAGTGTGGAGCTTTTAACTCAATGGGACTTACAGGGAATGGTGTCATTAACAAAAAGAAGAGGAAGAAGAAGAAAAGGAAAAGGCATTATTGTGCACTTAATGCTGCCACTGGTTGTGTTTGGGTCCACAGTGCAAAGGGTGGAGCAGAACCTCCTAAAAGAAGGACTGTATGTGTATCATCACTTTGCTCCTTGAACTCTATAAAGTTTTCTGAGTTGAAAAGTAATGTAACAGCACAACTTCCATCAGTGAACAGAGGTGTGTGAACCTGCTTGTCTTGGTTTTCCAGCAGCGGAAGTACAGAAAATGCAACAAGAAGACTCAGATTTCAGTAAAGCTGGGTCGCCAAGCAGCCGCTTGGGATGGATGGAGTCCAAGGCGGGACCCAGCAGCCCCCAAACAGGTGTGATTTGTGAAGGAGGCTGCAGAGAGCGGATCAGCTGTTTCACAGTCTGGTTCAGGTTTCATACAGAAAGAGGAAAGCGATGATAAATTTGCAAGTACACAGGCACAAAAGGTTCCCCACCACAGCTGGTACATCTCGTTCCACTCTTCACAAAATCAAGGACAACCAGCACTGGCTGTTAAAAGCCTCATGATTTTCAACTACTGAGAAGAGCTAAGAGTAAGCAATATACAGATAAATTGTGGATTTGTTACCAGTTCTCCATAACAAACATTGAACTACCGATTACATGGGAAGTAATCTTCATTTCTGTTCTTTCTGGTAATAAATGTTCAGGACCCAAAATGCCTGGGGGCAGATCCTGCCTCCAGAATTTACAAATGTTAAACAACTTCAGTGAAGTTACTTAAACGTGCTGCTTCTCAGTTTTCTCATCTGTAAAGTGGAAGTATTATTGGTATTTACCATACAGAATTGTTATGAGGATAAGTGAGGTGGTTAAAGTCCTTAGAGCTCATACTAAGAATTCAGAAATTCTCTGCTAGCATCCTAACAGGAAACCATGGCTGCACAGAACACCAAGACACTAACAGAACTCTAGTCCCTGGGAACCAGTTTATTTTATAGAAAGAAAATCACACATACACACACATATGCACACTTAAAAAGTTTAGTGGTTATACCTGCTCTCTGAGAAGAAACAGATTTAGAATCAGAATATAACTTAGCTATCCTATGAGAAATACCTGGGGAAAGCCACACTACTCGTGGATCCTTAATATGTTAAAATTTGGATCAGAAAGCCCCCGTGCAGCCCCTCATCCAGTAAAGTGACTCCTTTGACCCCTGGAGACACTGCTTCTCAAATGTTGACTCGGGCATTGACTGCGTTAACTGCTTCTTCATGTGGTCTTTACAATAGCCTTGCAGACATGTCACATGGAGGCCCGCTAATCATCGGTGGAGGGCTCCAGGTAAGCAGTCACCTTCAGAGCTGTGCCCACAGCAGCATCACCTGGGGAGCTTTAAATACCGAAGTCAGGGCCCCACATGAGATGACATGTCAGGCTGGGTGGATGGCCCCAGGCACTTGTGTGTGAGGCTCAGTGACAGTTGGCTACCACTGAGGTGACAACTGCTCTTATTTTATGAACAGGGACATCCAGGCCACTAAAGTAATGTACTCAAGGCCACCGAGGCTCATGAAAGGCAGAGTCAGGATTAGTCTGAGGCATTTTTTTTTCTAAGATATTTTTAACTCAAACAAAATGCCAGCGGTTCTCAAGTGGAGGAGGGATTGCAGGAGAAGAATTGCATATCCTAATCACATGGAATTCTTTCTGAAGAATCGCCATCATCACCTCTACCCCCACCTCTGCCCTCTCTCTTGTCCCACCTGTCATGCTGTCCAGGGATTTTATATGATGCCAACGCATGCTTGCTCAGGAAATGTTCCCAAACATCCAGACCTGAGAAGTGCGGATCCTATCCCATCAGGAATCTGTAGCCCAGAGTCTTTGCTTTTAAAAAGCTCCTCAACTGATTCGTACATGAATCTAGGTTTGAGAAATACAAACGCTCAGATGGTCAGCTTTTGAGGCAGTAGCACATCATGCATCATTAATAAGACTTGGGTTAAGGATGGGCAATAATAGGCTGTCTTGAAAGGTGGCACTGAAATGAGGATACCAGAGCCCAGGAGGTACAGGTCTGTCACAGACTTCCCAGATCTGCCCCTCAGGCATGGCCAGGACTTGGTATGACCTCCTATAATTCCTTGTTATTCCAGATAATTCAGTTGGCATTAAGACACCTTTGTTTTCTCTTATTTTCTCTGTCTATGAAATCTTGGTGTTTATCTCCACTGTGTTTACACTGGACATGGGGGGTAGACATGGATATTTTTAAAACAGCCCCTGCTGCCAAAGCTTTGGAGAAATCCTGATACATAGGGGCTTTTCATGAACTTGATACTGTATTACATATCATATCAGGGTTCATAAGAGAGAAAAACAAACACTGGGTGAGACCCTAAGAGCAACACCACCAGCATGCCCTCCCTTTGTTTCTTACCAATAATCAGATGAGATCGGGTGTGTTCAGGGTGATTTGGCCATAGACACTTACTAATAATCAATTCTGCTAGTTATGGGAGTTTGGATCGTTGGGGTGATGCTATATTTGGCCGAGAGTGCTACTAAGCTTGGGGACATAGTGAGTGATTTTGTAATTTGGAAGGAATTCAGCATATATATGCTGGTGAATTGGGCTTAAGTCTTTTTAAAGCCCGCTCCAACAACACAGGTAACCTTACAATCAATGCTTCCTAGGAGTCTTTCAGCCAGACTGTAGCAATATTTATCTTCCTAACAGCCCAGTGAGTATGGTAAAATATTTCACCAGTGGGGGCATCTTTCTAGAACCGCTGAATGGACCAGTGCAGCCACAGCTCGCCGCCCTCCACAGGGACCTTCTGTGCTGGGGTCTGCGGGAGACAGCGGCCTGGACGGGGCTTCTCCCCAGGAGGCACAGATTCATGCTTCTCAGGGCAGCAGCCTGACGGTCCAAGTGTGCTACAATATAAAAAAAATCGGGGCTTTCGCTGAAAGCCTTCCTTTGTCTGCTTGCTAGCCTAGTTTGCCATCCAAAAGATTCCACAGAGTTGATGTTTCCGTTCCTTTAATTCAGTGTTTGGGATGACACAGCCCCAGCCCAGCTGTCTCCCAAGTGAAGGGGTGTGTGTGTAAATGTTACCCAGTGTTTTCTCGGCCTCTTTTCTTTCTTTGGGTCGGAAGCAAGGCTGTCATGCTGTATGTTGTTATTTAAGGGGTATGCTGAGATGTTTCCTTTCTGCGATGGAAAAGATCTTTTCAAGGGAGCCTTTTTATTCCTCTGACATTTCCACTCTTGAAAAGCTGACCCAGTTCCCGCAGAATGACAAAAGAAGCACACAGAGAAAACAGATTCCCCTGGGGGACTGATAGACCCAGGTGAACTCTGGCCAACTGGGTTTCCCTTAGAGCACCAGGCCAACTGCCAGAAAGCTGAGGAAGAGTCGCATCTCAAAGATATGTGGGCAGATTAGGGTCTGCTCAGTTCTGGGCTGCCTTTCAGAATGTGTCTTTTTTATAAGAATCCACAGGAAAGTTCATTCAAACCCGCACTCAGTCTATGTGCACTGATGTCTGGACATCTGGTCTACCATTTGTCTTCCTTTGGTTCTAGAGGGTCCTATCTGGGGTCTAAGGATTCACCTTTAAGCCAGGGTTTCCAAGTCAGTATGAATGAACCACAGAAGTTTCCAAGACTCCAGAGACTTGAGTCAGCTCACATTCACTACAGGTATTGGCCTCTCCAGAAACTAGCACTACAATTGAGATGTAGAATCTGGGAAAAGGAAGGAGATAAATGGATATAGTATTAGGTCCTGTATACCTCACACAGCTTTAACCGTTACAGTTGTTTGTCTAATCATTGCTCAGAAAATTCTGAATAGAAGCTGATCCTTTTGTGTAACTTACTTGCAACTCTTCCCAGATCCTCTGTATTTACCAACATTTCAGCCTTTTTCTTCCCTGATAACCAGAGAGAGGCTCGAAGTTTAATTTCCCTCTACTCTGTTTCCTCTTATTAGGGTGAGTCTGAATTATAAAACCGTGACTGCTTTTGTGACTGGCCTATAATTTGGCATTTTATGTACAAAGTAAAGAGAAATTCTTTAGGATACGTGTTCTTTTCATCAGATTCTGTGAGCAAAGGACATCAATAGATGTATCCACTTGGCTTTTCTCATTCCATATGTTTTCTTAGGTCGTATTCCCTATCCTTTACATTTTCAATTGAATTTCATTGACTCTTTTCAACTATCTTTTTTCCATTTAGTCATTCAACCAACAATTTCTGTAAGTACTTGTAGATATTGCCCTAGAGGATGGAACAAAGAGACTCCTTGCCCTCTAAGAGATGATGGTAAGTGAGAGAAATCAACATAAGAGCATCACAGTTTTATCAGTAACAGAACCAATAATTGATGCTAGAAGAGAGGCAGATACAGAGTGCCTTGGGAGCAGAAGAAATAAGAATCCCTTATTCTACCAGGGAAGATTGCCAGTCAAGATTACTGGGAGAAATAGCAATAACCTCAGATATGCAGATAACATTACCCTTATGGCAGAAAGTGAAGAGGAAGTGAACAGCCTCTTATTGAAAGTGAAAGAGGAGAGTGAAAAAGTTGGCTTAAAACTCAACATTCAGAAAGCAAAGATGATGACATCTGGTCCCATCACTTCATTGCAAATAGATGGGGAAACAATGGAAACAGTGATAGACTTTATTTTCTTGAGTTCCAAAACAACTGCAGATGGTAACTGTAGCCATGAAATTAAAAGACACTTGCTCCTTGGAAGAAAAGCTATGACCAACCTAGACAGAATATTAAAAAACAGAGACATTACTTTGCCAACAAAGGTCCATCTAGTCAAAGCTATGGTTTTTCCAGTAGTCATGTATGGATGTGAGAGTTGGACTGTAAAGAAAGCTGAGCACCGAAGAACTGATGCTTTTGAACTATGGTGTTGGAGAAGACTCCTGAGAGTCCCTTGGACTGCAAGGAGATCCAACAAGTCCATCACTGGAAGGACCAATGTTGAAGCTGAAACTCCAATGCTTTGGCCACCTGATGAAAAGAACTGACTCCTTGGAAAAGACTGTGATGCTGGGAGGGATTGGGGGCAGGAGGAGAAGGGGATGACAGAGGATGAGATGGTTGTATGGCATCACAGATTCGATGGACATGAGTTTGAGCAAGCTCTGGGA
>SJYX01001387.1:274249-356710 GCA_006410675.1 Oreotragus oreotragus
GATGAGATGGCTGGATGGCATCACCGACTCGACGGACATGAGTTTGAGTGAACTCCGGGAATTGGTGATGGACAGGGAGGCCTGGCGTGCTGTGATTCATGGGGTTGCAAAGAGTCAGACACAACTGAGCGACTGAACTGAACTGAACTGAATAATGAGTCAGTGGCGTTGAATCTATCAAATATTCTCAATGAGGGAATCTTGGCGATAATGATGGAAAACTGTTTCACACACAGTCACACACACACACATGTGCACAAGCATGAATTTAGTTGCACATACAAGTAGCTCAGACGGTAAAGAATCTGCCCACAATGCAGGAGACCTGGATTCAATCGCTGTGTTGGGAAGATGCCCTGTAGAAGGGAATGGCTACCCACTACAGTGTTCCTGCCTAGAGAATTCTATGGACAGAGAACTCTGGTGGCCTTGGACTACAGTACGTGAGGCCACAAAGAGTTAGACACAATTGAGGGACCAATGCTTTCACTTTCACATATCCATTCTACCCTGGTGGCAGGTTTGTGAGTGGGAGAGGCAGGTGTGGAGTGATGGCCATATAGTCACGGTACCTCATCAAATCACTCCTGAGAAGGCCATAGACCCTCTGACCTGTCTGTGTGCACACCCCAGTCCCTTGTCCCAAGTGTTAGGAAGGCCAACTCCATGGCCCTGCCAGCTCCACAGGAACCAAGGTCATCACACCGTCTCTCTCTCTGTGCCAATGTATTATCACTCAGTCAGTTTTCTGAGTGTCTAAGTGTGTTCAACCCTAAAGAAGAGGAAAAGTATTTGTTGTCACTGTTTAGTTTCAAGTCGTGTCCCACTCTTTGCAACCCCATGGACTGCAGCCAGCCAGGTTTCCCTGTCCTTCATTATCTCCCAGAGTTTATTCAAACTCATGCCCATTGAGTCGGTGATGCCATCCAACCATCTCATCCTCTGTCACCCCCTTCTCCCCCTGCCCCCAATCTTTCCCAGCATCAGGGTCTTTTCCAATGAATTGGCTGTTTGCATCAGGTGGCCAAAGTATTGCAGCTTCAGCTTCAGCATCAATGCTTCTAATGAGTATTCAGGGTTGACTTCCTTTAAAATTGACTGGTTTGATCTCCTTGCTATTCAAAAATATATATTTTATTTAATGCCTTCTATGTGCCAAGATCATGTTTTTACCTTCATGTATTGTCATCTCACTTAAACCTCATAATAATCCTGTGAGATAGACATTGCCATTTCTAAATTTCTTCCCAGTAAACCAAGTCTCAGAGGAGTTAAAATGCCTGGCTAACATCACATAGCTTTTAAGTGATCTTCCATTGTCATAAAAGGTATATGGATCAGGAGCTAAACTATGTGTGTTGGAGTTCATTCTTACATCTGTGTCCTAGCTCTGAGACAGATATATAATACTGGGTCATCTTGGAAAAATTTCTTCCTCTTCCTTAGCCTCAGTTTATCTGTAAAAGAAAGGTAATACTAATTGCAGAGGTTTATAGGATTAAATGAGACAGTGCTTATAATATGATTAACCCTTTGTCTGGTACACAGCAAGCACCTAATATATAACAGCTGTCCTAAAAATGGTTAAATTGGGAGTTCAGGTCTGTTTCCATTACATCACTTCCATAGGAAACTTTGGTGAATTTCCTTTTTCCATTTTTTCCAGCTCCACCCTTAATGTCAAAGAGATGCCACCGGTTCAAGGCCAGAGCCTAATGGGCCGTGAAGAAGCAGCTTTCAGGTGTGAGCCACCAGCTGGGGTGCTCGTTACTCATCGTCCAATCCTCTCTCTCCTGCAGCTTAGTCCCTAGTGGCCCCTCAGGATAAAAAGAGCAGTTATTCTGGGGCACACATGGCATGTGAGGATGTTTTCTTTCTACTGAGTGGCACAGGCAGTAGTCCAATTCTGAATAATACATAAAGCTGAATGATGGAGTTAGCCGAGTATACCTGACAAGGCCAACATTCAGCTCATGATTATTAAATGCCTACCTAGGCTAGACACGAGTCATACAAATAATTCACAGCCCTGTCTACCACGGGCTCAGGGTCAAGCCAGGAAGACCAACAAGAGAACAAGGCCCATTTAAGGCACAGGGCACTACCAGCCTTGCACAGAGGGTTGCAGGCCAAGGCTGCAAGTGTCCCACCTCAGCATCCAGGCTGGCACGTGGACAGCACGTGAGTGGTATGGATGACACCTGCTCAAGCCCGTCGTCCAAGCCATCCTGTGACTGAGCTCCATTCATATTAAAGGGTGAATATTTCCCCCAGTTTCCTTGCCATTTGTCTTGATCTGTTCGTACAATTTCTTCCCATGTAAGTACTTAAAATTTTAATGTAAAATAAATGCTGTTGGTCATTTCGTACAAAGTTTCAAAATATGAACTCCTTGACTGGATTATGAGACTTTATTTTTTCTGGTGGAGGATCAAAGGTGAGAACCTGATAAAGAGGCACAAGGGGGAATGCACGGCCAGAATCTGCTAACGTTGCCAAAAACATGAATCCGCCTCACCTGGCTTTGGGAGTGGCTGAAGGAAGAAGATGCATTCCAGGACAGAAAGGCACATCTGAGGTTTACAGTGGGAGTTAGAAAAGCTTGCATCAACATTATTTAGATTTCTTAAAATATCTCCTTATAAAGCTTTGATCATATCTAAAAAAGTTTAGTTAAGTGTGTGAATGTGTGTGTTTTTCTTTTGAGAACTGTGAAATACCAAGATGCTTGATACAGAAAAGGTAATGGCAACCCACTCCAGTACTCTTGCCTGGAAAATCCCATGGACGGAGGAGCCTGGTGGGCTGCAGTCTATGGGGTCACTGAGGGTCGGACACAACTGAGCGACTTCACTTTCACTTTTCACTTTCATGCATTGAAGAAAGAAATGGCAACCCACTCCAGTGTTCTTGCCTGGAAAATCCCAGGGACGGGGGAGCCTGCTGGGCTGCCGTCTATGGGGTCGCACAGAGTCGGACACGACTGAAGTGACCTAGCAGCAGCTTAGCAGCAGCAAGATGCTTAATAATAGAATGCATCAAGACCCTTGGGTAGTGGTACTTGGCTGCTATGTTTTAGACTTTGTAAATACAAAGACCGTTTTGGAGATAGTTTCTTAGCACCTAGTCTGTGCCTGGCTTTGTACTGGATACTGCAGGGCTGTGGAAGATGAGATGTGTCTTCTGGGTAGCTTCTGTTCAGAGGCTGACATAGAGATCTCACCTACAACTGAAAAAACTTTGAGCAGGTATATAAATCAAATGATGAAAAAGAATAACACTCCGAACCAGCATGGGGTAAATGCTGCATATAAATCTTTGCATTACTGCAAACCTCGAAGGTACTGCAACTACCCTCAGGTGCTTTGGAACCATTCCAAAATGCATAGTTTAGTTAAATGCGCCTATCCAGATGTTGAGATAAAATTAAGATCTTTCTTGGACTCCATACTAGAGAACTCCATCACATCTCTACATGACTAAGTCACTTCCTAAAGTGTTTAGTGTGATGTGAAGTGACTGGAGTAGAATTTCAGAGAAGCGGGAAATGGCAAAAAAATTAGAAAAGAAGTATTATAAGAAAAAACCCCCACAAAACTAGATAAGACCATTCTACTTATAGAAGAGAGGTAAGTGAAAATAAAATCTCCTCCCAGGTGGAGCTAAACTAAAACCTCCACAAGCCCCTTAGAAGCCAGAGGAAAGTGGGTGAAGGAATAAGTAACTTAAAGTGAGCTAGTGGGAAGGGCCAAGCATGAATCCAATTTTGTGCATAATCTCTTGGCAAATTGGAATGGATTCTCAAATCCGTAGTACTTTTCTCCAGAAATCTGGGGAATTTGATTAATATTTGCTCCACTTTGCCATGGTACAATGCCAGCAGGCAGATAAGATATTGGGTATCTTACTGGGTTCAAGTTCTCTGGGATGCAAGTAACAAATATGACTAACAAAACCTGAAAGGGAACTTACTTGAAGGGCTGGGGTAACTTACTGAATGCAAAAGAAAGCTGAAGTTACCAAACCATGTAAAACAATTTGGGGAAAGACAAAGCCCATAAGCCTTCTCTCCCTTTGATATCAAGATGACTCAAGTCTTCTGTTCTAAGGCATGTCTCTCTGGCCCCAGGGAGAGAAAAGTCTGTTGAGTCTACCAGCAGCCCTGACTGATTGTGAGGCCAGGAGCAGGAACAGGGACAGAATATAGAAATGGTACCTGGGTGTCTCCTATATTTTAGGAGGAGTTGCCAGAGGAGAGGAGACCCCTGTAAACCATTCTAAGAGAGGTCTACAGCTCCCCAAAAGGAGCTGTTTGTTACAACAGCACACGGTGAGTTGCTTCTAAACTCCATGGGTTGAGGGTAGGGAGACAAGAAGAAAGAGAAAAGAAGGGTATGCATCAGAGGAAGAAGCATTTACATTTCCTCTGACAGAGAATATTGTGATGAAGAGTGTGGTTAAACATGGAATGTATGCATACGTGCTTGCCGAGTCGCTTCAGTCGTGTCCAACTCTTTGAGACTCCATGGATTGTAGCCCACCAGGCTCCTCTCTCCATGGGATTCTCCAAGCAAGAATACTGGAGTGGACTGACATTCCCACCTCCAGGGAGTCTTCCCAACCCAGGGATCGAAACCGTGGTTCTTAAGTCTCCTGCATTGGAAGGCAGGTTCTTTATGACTAGCCTGGGAAGCCTTATGAAATGTCTCCTCCCTAAAAAAATGAACTGTAAAAATAGAAAAGGATCATGCTTGGAAATAGGATATATTCTCCTTTGCTAACAATGGCTAGGTTGTAATTCTGTTAAAAAGACAAGATGACCTCCTGAGGCTCCTCTCACTAAGGTTTTGTGATTTTGTGGTAAAATGTTCCCCTACTACAGATCAGCATTTATTAAAATGTGTCCATTAGATGTTAATCATTACATGTTCTATTAATTACAAGAATTCCAATTTCATCAGGTTTGAGAACTACTAAAGTTCATGCTTGCTGCTATTGTTTGTTTTTCTTGTTTTGTTCTAGAATTTCTCCCAGGATTAACATATACCATGATTCTTTAAAAGGTGAGTAAGATTATAAATGTGTAGATAGGAAAGACCCCTAGTGGGGTTTGGAGAGTTGTTACGCAGTCAATCCACCATACTGCTTTAAAACCCTGATCTAGTCTGGAGGTTATGGTTGTCTTTGCCAAGACTTGAGTTCAGCTCACATGGGAAGAATGTGGGGGAATTTGAGATAGGTAGGTGAAGGGAGAAAGGACTGGAGGAAAAAACATTTCATGTGCTGGAGATAGTCTGTCGGAAGGTCCCAGGACAGGATAGAACTTCATGCATTAAAGTTACTAAAAGAAGCCCGGTGTAGCCAGTGTATCAAGGGAGGTAGACAGGGGTCAAAACGGACATTAGGAACAGATTAAGTAATTTGAATTGCTCCCTGAAATGAGTGGGGAACTGTTAGTGGGTTCTAACCATGAGCGTGACCCAGGTCCTCAGAGTCTTTATTGGTCTTTCCACTCTTCCTCATAGGTTTTGTAATCTTATGGTATCAATAATCTTTAAATTCATTGCTAGACTCTTTTCAGAGAAAGTGAGTTATTCTAAAATTTAGTTCAACCAACTATCTTAGAGAGCTGCGTGCTGAGGGAACTCTAGGAACTGATTTTCACATCTGGCAGTTTAACATCCCAGCTGTGATATTCAGTGGTGAAAAGTTGAAAGTCTTTCCTCTAAAATTAGAAAAAAGATAAGGAGTAAGATGTTAGCTGGGTGTTTGTCATAAATGGCTTTTATTATGTTGAGATATGTTCCCTCTATACCAGCTTTGATGAGAGTTTTTATCATCAACAGGTGTTGAATTTTGTCAAATGCTTTTTCTGTATCTATTGAGATAATAATGTGATTTTTGTCCTTCCTTTTGTTAATGTGGTATATCACATTAATTGATTCATGAATATTGAACCATCCTTGCTTCCCTGGAAGAAGTCCCACTTGGTCATGCTTTATGATCCTTTTTATATATTGTTGAATTCAGTTGCAAATATCTTGTTGAGAATTTTTGCATATATTCATCAGATATATTGACCTGTAATTTTCTCTTTTTGTGGTTTCTTTTCCTGGTTTTGGAATCATGGTAATGTTAGAAAGGTTACATATATTAGAAAGCTAAAAAAAAAAAAAAAAACCTATACTTTCCAAGCTCTTGCAACAAGATCTGGACACGATCTGTGTTCTGCCAAGTAGAGGCATCAGCAACAGACTTGGCAGAAGAAATTAGCCATGAAAAGCAATGCTGGCAGGGGGCTAGGGAAGGGCAGATGAAGGGCACTGGGCTTCTTAGCTCTTCTGGCAAGCACAACTGCAGAGACACTGAGTCCTTTTGTGGTTAAAGTTCCAGTCAGGGTTTGAGTTTCTCTAACATCATAGGAGCCTTTTGATGAGTAACAGAAGGAGGCAGCAGTGAGATTTCTGCTAGAGCCATCTGGAGGAGTCTGGGTGGTTCTTCTGGCTGCTCTGACTCCTGATGGTTCTATCCTAGCTTGTTTACTTGTCCCTTCTGAAGTTTCTGTAAACTTCTAACTATCCTCTAAAAATTATTTCCTTCTTAAGCTAGGTAGAGGATATCCTGTTTTTGCAATTAACTGAGTATTACAGGTCTCCTGTTCTATACTCTTATTGTTCACTATACTTTTCCTTCATAGTATATGTTGCAACTGCAATTAAATACTTGTTTAGTTTTAGTGTGTATCTGTCATCTCCATTGGATGACAGACTCCCTGCGGGCCAGAATTCGGTTGTGTCAGTGCCTAACATCATACCTGGCACATAGTAGGTGCTCAATAAGTATTGATGAACACGTGGCACTTTGCCCCAGCTCTACCTCGTCTTAGTAATTTTACCTTGAGCAGCTCAGTTCTCTCACTTGGAACTTCAGGAGTCTGTGAAGATAGTGCTCTGATTCACTGGGATTCATTCAAATGGGAGAAGATATTTGGAAATACTTTATGAACATTTCATTCAGATGTCAAAGGTTATTAATCTGGGCTAACAAGAAACAAAGAGTATAGAAGACAAACATAGTCTAACCATTTTTCTGAGCCCAACTATAATAGATCTTTCATTTTCTTAATACTGCAAATAGATACAAGTCCACATATATGGGACTACTGTTCAAATTCCAGAGTCATCCTAACACTCCCGAATGTCCAGAACTTGTAATACAAACATTAGAGAGTGCTATTAATTTATAGCACGAACATGGCACTCCTTTTAATGACAACCCAAGGTCAAATAAACATATACTGGAACACAGGGAGATTCTTCCCTTGGAAGATTTCAGAAAGGGTTTGAGGACATAAATGTTTATACAAAACAGAATAAGGACTCAAAATATATAAGCAGAATTATATGATTACTTTGGAAGTTACAACTTTTCGTAACTCAAATGATACCTTATCTTGAAATAAGTGCAACAAAAACTCTCCCATTCCTTTGCCTGTTGTGTGCACCAAGTTGAATTATGTAGGGCAACGTGCAAGTAGGCGTCAAGCCATGTTTCTGGGGGATAGAGCTGAACTTATTGATTTTTCTCTCATATTTTTTCCCACAAAAATAATTTCAGGATCTGGTTTGACCCAAATCCCCTGTTGACCTGCTTTGAAGGCTAGGTGAGAGTGAACTGAGGACTGAGGATTCATGAAGGCAAAGCATCTCGTTTTGTAAGAGAGAAAGAGAAAAAAGAGTAGCAAAGGAAAACTGAACAGGCTTTAAGGTAATTAGCAATTTTCAAATGCAGCAATGGGCAAAGGAAACAAAACGTAGAACATGTATTAAAAGTCAAGCGGATGGTTTAGAAAATACAGCTGTAGGATCACACAGATTTTGACCATCCAAACCAAATTCAATTATCATGTCTGTGCTGCTTTTCTATTTCCGCCACTGAAAGGCTATTATTAGGTGCTCTCTCTCTTTTCTACATCTCCAAGTATTGCCTTCGTAAAACATTCCAAAAAGTAAACATTAGCTTTAGGCCATTTGATTACTGGTTTCCCAGAACGCTATGTTCTGTCCTGTTTCTCTCCATATTCCTTTAATATTAAAAATAGGAAGTGACTGAAGGCAGTTGAATGGCTCTGCCTTAGAGGCTGTTCCCGCAGCCAGCCTCTCAAGCATTGTTGGGTCCTTACCCTCTAAAATCCATTTCGTCCTTATTACATAGACAGTCCTCTGCCAAGCAGAAAAAAAATAAAATAGAAACTGAACATTTTTTTCCTCTCTACCAATTACTGTTTTTTCAAAGTGCTTTTTGCTTTGTTTAACAAGCCTCCTTAGCTGTGGTTCATTTTAAGTAAGGCTCATTTTCTTTTTCGTGCTGGATTAGCATCTGAATGGGGAAGAGCTGGCTCTGGCAGTGTCTTTGAACAGGTGATATAAACAGAGCCTGGGATAAGGAGAAAGCACGAACATGGCTCCCCACGGGTGGCACCCAGGAAGTGGTCTGGGCCGATAGAAGTGTTAGCTGTGTTTACCGCAGATGGCACTCTTATTCACACACTACTTCCTTCCAGCTCTGAGCTGACCCAGGGGAAATGGTGTGTGACATGCCTCGTGTAGGAACCATTCCTGGGAGTCTCACAGGGCAGAGAAACAGCTAGGAAGACGAGACCGTGTATTTCTTTGACGGTGAAGATGGATATGAGATGAACATAGGAACCTGTGTTCCACACAGGAATTCCTCCTACACTCCTCTAAAGCAACATGGAGTGAAGTTTGTCCCGGTTAGTTTATTTTTCCTCATCATACACCTCTAAAGCAAAATGCAAAAACAAACAAACAAAACCCACAGAAAACGATCAGGCAGTTAAGCCAAGGAAGAACTTAATCCTGAACCCAAATCATTTTAACATAGATTTAAATAACATTTTAGGGGACTTCTCTGGTGGCCCAGTGGCTAAGACTCTGATCTCCCAATGCAGGGGCCCAGGTTCTGTTCCTGGTCAGGGGACTAGATCCCATGTGCCCCGACTAAGTGTTTATATGCTACATGAACCAACCAAGATTGAAGATCCCACATGCTGCAACTAAGATCCAGCAGAGCCAAATACCTGCATTGGCAGGTGGGTTCTTTACCACTAGCACCACCTGGGAAGCCCAATAAATAAATAAATAAATAAATATTTTTTAAAAATAGCATTTCAGAAAACCCTAAATCATACATCACTTTGCATTCTTTTTGGGGCTTCAGTACACATTTGTACACAATTATAATTGTTGGACAGACAACTTTGACTTTTTCTTCCAAAATTTAACACTAGTTCACACATTTTCATGAACTATGTATCAGCATTACCCATGAACTTATTTGTAATACTGATATAGAACACATTCTTTCATTTACTTAATCACTCGTCAAATATTTATGAGTGCTCCCAGATACTGGAGACCTATCTATAACCACAAAGGAGATTCTGAAAGATAACTCATGAGGGTTGCTTTTCAGTAGGTTCTAAAGCCAATCTCTTTATATTTTATTTTGCAAAGCCAGATTTCCACATCATTAAATCGAGACAGTTTTTTCCCTAAAGAAAAAGTGAGCATAGAATACAAAATCTCATCTCACTTGTCTGGGCCTTCACTTCTATGCAGAATGAAGTAGGGGTAAATTTAATATCTAAGCTCCCTCTCTTTTTTTCCCCTGGAATTGTATGGTCTGGGTTTAAGGATATAGCAGGAAGATAACATGCATAGTGTCATCAAACACAAATGCCCTAGGAGTCATGATGCTTTTTCTAATTCATCAGCAACAATTAAACAAGAACCTAGAATTTTATTTCTTAGAGCCCTGCTAAGTGTTTAGTTTAAAATAGGCATCTTCAGAAATGGAGACCAGGAATTTAGGAACTAGAGACAGAGGGCTGATATAAGGAATACAGTTTATTTCTGTTTCTTTCACTATGCTGAGGAAAGACCAAGCAAGACTTGAGAAGACTAGAACAATCCCATTACGGGATCTAAAGAGAAGAGTGAAACACATTTCCTCCTTAGTAAGTGTGATTTTATGTTCATTCCAGCCACCTATTAATCCAAATTTTAAAAAAATGTTCTTGGCATTCTAGTCTGAGCCCATGGCTGTTCTGATATCCCACTGAGATCTATAAGTAATCAGGAGCTCAATAATTCCAAATAGTGTTTATAGGACCACTTCCTTCCATAACTTGTAAGCTGTTCTTTGGTGAAGACAGATGGATAAAGCCTGTAGGACCCTGTCTTTGAAAACTGTCTTTGAGAACTTTTGGCAACCAGTGGGGATGCATGTCTGTCTCTCTTTAAATGAGTTCATTATAGTTAATATTTTTGTGACTTTCAATCGTTTCTCAAGTGTTACATGTTTTAATCAAAAGTGAAACACTTTATGGCACAAGTACTGTTAAAAATCCCAAGTCTGACTATATTATTTTTGGAAAAAAATCTTCTGGAGCAAGATACTTTTTAAAAAAACAGGGAGGGGCACAGTTCTTATGATTTTTTTTTTTTTTTTTTTTTGCTGAAATCGATGTAAATGGAATAATAAACAGGCCCAAGTTACCTTAAGAATGAAATATTGCCCCTTGTTACTTTCACAGATCTCTTTCTTTAGTAAGCCATTTTCTGGTCTGGCTTAGAGGATTTTATTTTATTGGCTACTAGTTTAAAAGACATAGTAAATATAATACATCTGACATTTTATTGACCAAAATTATCTAGTAAATGACACTTCAGAGTTTACTAGCAAAATGATAGTTGTTACTTACACGGATGATAGAGAACAGTGGGCCATAAGTCAGAAAGTCAGATGGAAACCAAAGTGGTCCTCGGGGGCAGGAAACATTAGAAAGTGTCACTCATTGAAGAGAAGAAAACCCTCTTTATTGTAGGATTTCAAGGTGTGATTCTGGGGTATTTCTAATACTGGAATTAAGAAGCCCCTTTTGATGTGATTAGAAAGTGAAAATTTAGTCATTGTACAGTTGAAATGATAACCTATTTGAGACACTCGTGATAAGGAATTGCCATGGCAAACAGATCTGAGAGGCATGGCCCTAAACAGAATCTAGGAAGGTAGAGTTGAGGGTGTAAGAAATTTTCACCTGCTTGTTTCCAGTGCAAAGATAAAGCTCATTGGAATACTGAAAGTACTGTGATGTGGACCAAGCACATCCAGGTAATTCAGTAATTTGCCACCACGCCATGAAAATGACCTAGAGATCTCTCAACTCCCTGTGTTCCATAAACCAGCCATAGAATCTTCTTTTTCTTTTTTTACTTAAAATTTATTTATTTATATTTTTGGCTGTGCTGGGTCTTCGTTGCTGCGCTAGATTTTCTCTAGCTGCAGAGATCAGGGGCTACTCTCTAGTTGTGACTTCTCACTGTGGAGGCTTCTCTTCTTGTGGAGCACAGGCTCTAGGGTGCAGGGGCTTAAGGAATCAGGCTCAATAGTTGTGGTACACGAGTTTAGTCGTTCTGCCACATGTGTATCCTCCCAGACCAAGGATCGAACCCGTGTCCCCTGCACTGGCAGGCAGATTCTTTACCACTGAGCCACCAGGGATGCAACAGAATCTTAATTTGGCTTCTTAATAAAGAAAGGGAATACACTGATCAAGCCAAGCAAATTGGTCGTTCAATTTGCTGGTAAATTATGACTCGTTTTAAATTAGTAAATTGACATTCAGGTACAGATTCATGTCGTGCTGAATGCTGGAGGGACTTAGAGTCCTGATTCCCATCACGCAGTGAGGTCCAGCGTAAACCAATGTTGATTCTAACAGAATTCCCATGTTACCACTAAAGTGTTGCAAGGCTCTGCATGCATTTTCCAAGAAACATTAAATCACATTAAATGGAAATTGTTATATTTGTAATTCCATGAAAATCATGATTTAGATAATAATAATAATAATACCTAATAGTTATTAAGTCAGTTATCACTCTAGTTATTGATTCATGTCATGTACTCATTTAAGATTTTTATGTATGTTATTTTTAAAAAATCCTCATCATATGCCTCATCCCCATTTTACGGATCAGACAATGGAGGCACAGAGAGGTTTACTTATTTATTTATTTCACAGAGAGGTTTAATAAATTGCCCAGGATCACACAGCTAGCAAAAAGCATGGTCAAGATTTGAGCCTTGGCCGTTAAGATCTTCAGTCCATCCTCTTAATCACTAGACAAAAGCTCTTTATTAAATAAGTATTTCATTGAGCAGCCATTCTCCAGTCAAGCCAGAAAAAAGTTTTACTAAGTGAAGGTAGACTTCTCCATTTGCAGTAGCCTTCCCTAGCATTTTGTCACCCTGTTTTGACTTTGGTATTCAGGAATATATCTTTTCTTCATGCCTCCAATGTGTCTAAGGTCACAGTTTTGATATGTGATACATTCTTTGCCAGATCAACCCCTTGACTTCCAACCGCAAGTTTACTATGAGTAATTAAATACCCTGCAATGCAAAGATTATGGTTGGGTCAGAGAAAGGCAGAGAAGGGCAGGACCCGGCTGCCATTCTTGTTTGTTTTTCAGTGTGGATACACCGCCAGCCACTTTCAGCTCATATCATTTTTTTTCCTTTGCCAATTATTGACCCTGGGAGTGTTAAACAAAAACTTCTCTCCCTTGCTGTTCTCGAAGCAAACACACAATTAAAATACAGGTGTGTTTGTCTCACTGGAATCTTTGCCATGGAAATTCTTTAAGATATCACCCAGGGAGAATAAGGTAACCTCACTGTGTCGCTGAACAAGAGAGATGGGGTGCTCTAAAGAGACACACTGATCTCAGAGCGTGACCTTGACAATGCATTCTGCATGGCTTGCTAGGGGCACCTGCACAGCAAAGTGCATAAAACAGGTGCTCCAACCACAGGTGTTGCCTAAGAGGGTAGGCATGTCCCGCAGAGAGGACTGAGGTCATCAGGCCAAGCTAAGACAGCAGAGAACCCAGTTTGATTCTGTTAAGACCCTGATTCTGGGAAAGATTGAAGGCAGGAGGAGAAGGGGATGACGGAGGATGAGGTGGTTGGGGCATCACCGAGTCAATGGACATGAGTTTGAGCAGATTCCGGGAGGTAGCGAAGGACAGGGAAGCCTGGCATGCTGCAGTGCATGGATTTGGTCGCAAAAAGTTGTACACCGAGCAACTGAACAACAGTAACAAAAGTAACTCGAGGATTTAGGCAGTAGTAACACCAGGTTGGTAGAAAGGGATTGTAGCAGGAGACCCCGTAGCCTGAAGGGGTTGTTCACCTTCCACAGTGAGCTCTTCATTCAATCTCTTATTTATTCGTAAAAACATGTTATTATTGAAGGCCAAGTATGTTCCAAGTGCTGAAAAACACAGGAGCTGTCTCCTGCCCTCAGCAAAAGTGTAGCCTAGCTCAGGAAACTGACTTGACCAGAAGTCAACTTCCAAGCAGCAGGCCCACCAGAAAAGTGGGAAGAGAGTGACAGCGAAATGGACAAGGTGGACAGGGTGGGGTGGAAAGAGGGCAGAGAGCATGTCCAGCTTAGGACCTGTGTCTGTGGGGATGTCTGCAAAGACTAGAAGGCCACTGGCAAGGCTCAGAGTCTGTGAGGTCAAAGACCGCCGCCGCCGCTGCTGCTGCTGCTGCTGCTGCTGCTGCTGCTGCTGCTGCTGCTGCTGCTGCTAAGTCGCTTCAGTTGTGTCCGACTCTGTGCGACCCCATAGACGGCAGCCCACCAGGCTCCCCCGTCCCTGGGATTCTCCAGGCAAGAACACCAGAGTGGGTTGCCATTTCCTTCTCCAATGCGTGAAAGCGAAAAGTCAAAGTGAAGTCGCTCAGTTGTGTCCAACTCTTAGTGACCCCAAGGACTGTAGCCTACCAGGCTCCTCCATCCATGGGATTTTCCAGGCAACAGTACTGGAGTGGGTTGCCAACAGTTAGATATAAAATAGCTAGTCTGCCACCTAACAGCAGAGGGCTGGTCTTAGAATGTCAGGCTGTGTACTATCAGCCCAGACTCAGTTCCTGCTGTGGGGCAGTCAAGGCTCCATGAACCTTGAGCCCAGATTAAAGATGGACCCACACTTGCAAGTAAACTGCCTACTACTGGTTCAGGTACAATCCACCTCAGAAGCAAGTAGAGGACTTTGCTTAACCCCGGGTCCTTTTTGCATCTGTGGTGCAGCTCTAAGGATGAGGCCAGGTGCCAGGTGTGACTTGGGGATCTGCAGAAAGCATGTGGCAATGGCAGTGAATTCTAGGACTGACAATACATACTC
The DNA here is from genome assembly GCA_006410675.1 of Oreotragus oreotragus. NCBI lineage: Eukaryota > Metazoa > Chordata > Mammalia > Artiodactyla > Bovidae > Oreotragus > Oreotragus oreotragus. Next base: position 288,529 of record SJYX01001387.1, read on the forward strand.
AGGCAAATGGTATTAAACTGAGCACTTGAATCATCCAGATACAAGAGACGGTGCAGGAGGATCTTATATCCCATTATAGGTGCTTCTTGGATTTCCACCTCACCTTAGCTGAACTGTATGGAAAACTACTTGATACCTGTGAGATGAAGGTCAGCTAGGTAAAGAGCTCAGGTGCAAATAAGAATCTCAGCCCAGGTGTTGAGCAAGGAGGCCAACATAGATGCATGAACCCCGGATTTGGGCTCTTATGTCAGAATTCTTTCCCCCCAAGGTTTGTCAATTACTCCTTCTTCCTGGCTTTAGCCCCCTGTGAAATGACAGTCAGTAGTGATCTCACAGCTGTTCGGGTTAGCTATCCATCCACCTAAGTTGGATTGTTGTGTGCATGCTCCTTATTCTTCCTCGTAAAGGACAAACTCGCTGCCCTCTGTTGCAGGCTTTTTATTTCCTCCCATTGTGCTCATCAGAAATGCTTAGCTGCTTTCCTGCTCAGATGCTGAATTAATAAATTACAAATGCCTGTTATCAAAGATTGGGAGGTTTTGACAAGTGATTTAGTTGATCATAAATGCAAGGTTGTGTTAGGGAGAACCTTTGGTTTTGGCCTATAGAAGGTAGATGAGCCTTGAATCTGAAAAATAAACAGGCAGGTTTGATGAACTGAAATTCATGGCAGGGCTTCTTAATATTTCCTGAGGTTCTAATCAAAGGAGCATCTTAACTGGCCCCAGAGGGAAATGGAAGATGAAAGGCGCTGACATAGATGCCCACTGTACCTTGCCTCATCATAACTATTTTTTTTCCCTCCTTCCTTTTGCCTGTTTCTAAAAATATCTGGGCAGGTAAGAATTAGCGTTAGGATGTTATTTAGTAAAAAACAAAAAATCCACTGCATAAGGCACCATATCTTTAAAATTTTTAACATCTATGAAATTAAAATCAAGGAAATTGACATAGATAGGATGAAAGAAGACACAGCACCTCTAGCTTATGCCAACTAAAAATAAGAATTATTAATGAAGCTCGGCTTTCTTCTGCTGTGCGCATTAATTATTTATGATAATAATACTCCGCACTGCCATATTAAAGAATTTTCTTCACCCAGCTTCCCAGAAAACTCTATCTTCTTGGGGGAAAAAAACGGAACCTCAACATGTTAAGCCCACAAAAGAATACATTCCTCTTGGTGTATTTATTATACAGGAAGATGAATATAGTCTTGGGTTATTAAACTGGAATGAAAAACACATCTTATTAGAACTTACATGGTGATTTTTATTCTCACTAGTTTCATATAAACTTAATGATGCAGACTGCATTTTTATGCTCATCTATTTTAAAATGGTGCCTGGAGCAAAAAAATCTTCCATTAATGCCAGTTTGGTATTTCAAATACAATTTGATGTAATTTACTTCAAATATATGTGAACAGAAAAGGATAATGCCAAGTGCATTTTCTAGATTCAGATGTGGGTTAGCTCATGGCAATGATTTGTAACCCTAAGTTTTCTGTTAAAAAAAAAAAAGGAAAGTATTTCTTTGGGTTATAAAATACAAAAAAAGAAAGAAAAATAATGTATTTCTACTAGGGTTAGAGGAGGGGGAAGAAAATGCTGGGTTTTATGATAAAAGACTAGCTTTAACTACATTCTAGTTTTCAATATTTATTAACTATAAATCAATTATAATGCATTTCCCTCTGGTGATAAGCTTAACCATCAAAACCCATTGTTTTCTTATATTCACACTTTATAGCATTATAATCATGAGCATGTCAACATCAAATCACACAGTTTAGAGGGGTTTGGTATACTTTAAGCTTGGCAGATAGCTATTAAATGCTTAGATTTCCCAATATGTACATTTTTCTCTCAATTATTTCTGGAATTATATTTTTTACAAATGAAAAAAAAGTTTAATTATTATTGCCCTGACAGTTCATTCTAGAAATAAGTCAAGGCTGACTTTCTTGTTGAATCTCAAGAGTGGAGTTTGCGTCCCCTTCCCCTTTTCTTCTTGTGATCCACTTCTGCTCTCTGCTGCTCTGTGTTGATGCTGGGTCAGCCTCCACGTGAGGGATGGCTGGTGTGTCTGTTAGAAATGCCGCGGAGTCTTCACACACTGTGGTTGCCCAGGGTTCCTTCCCGACAGTGGCGTTGTTTGGTGAGATGACAATGTGTGTGTTTAGTCCCTCAGTCGTTTCCAACTCTGTGACACCCCTGGGACTGTGACCCACCAGGCTCCTCTGTCCATGGGGATTCTCCAGGCAAGAAGACTGGAGTGGGTTGCCATGCCCTCCTCCAGGGGATCTCCCAACCCAGGGATCGAACCCAGCTTTCCTGCATTGCAGCCAGATTCTTTACCATCTGTGCCACCAAGGAAGCCCAGCAAGATGACAGAGCCTTTGCTAATCTGAAGGACTGACTCTTCTGTGGTGGCACTTCAAAAACAGTGAGTCGCGCCGCCCCATCTTTATTCTACTTCCTATTTGAAATCGGTCTTTAAAGGGCCGACCAGTCATTACTTGTGAGCCCTAAAATATCCTTTTTACTGAAACACAGTACGCTGAAAGGAGTGGGTCCTGGTGTTAGAGTCTCTTAATTTTCAGCCCAATGGCACATGCCTGTGGCGCAGAAATGGCCTCTTCAAGCTTGGGCTGCATTTTCATTTTCCTGTTGCTTGGGGCAGGGTTGGGGCACAGTGAGCAGGGCCAGGCAAGAGGCCCGAGTGGACGGGAGACGTGGACAGCTGCCCTCACTCTTCCCTTCCTGATTTGTTCCCAGTGGCTGGGAACGCTTGGGGAAGAGAAAACATACCCTGTTTCTTGCCAGGGTGTTGAGGAAATGACAGGAGGAGAGGGACCTGCTAGGGGTGAAACAGCCGGGAAATTCTGGCAGCTTCTCTCTCAGAACCTTTGAAACACTGCCCCTGCAGGGGAGGGCATTTCTCAGGCCTGCCGCCTAGAGAATAAAGTCCATCGCCATCAATGACGAAGCTTCCCAGGGGGCGGTAGTGGTAAAGAACCCAGGTGCCAATGCAAGAGATGTAAAATATCAATCCCTGGGTTGGAAAGATCCCCTGGAGGAGGGCATGGCAACCCACTCCAGTATTCTTGCCTGAAGAATCCCATGGACAGCGGAGCCTGGCGGGCTCCAGTCCATGGGGTCGCAAAGAGTCGGATACAACTGAAGTAACTTATTTAGAACGTGCACCTCAGTGACGAGGCTCTGAGAGCAGGGCTATATTTGAGCAAAAAACTGGGAGGGAGAAAGATATCAATCAGAAAAGTCTGTCCCTGGCTTCCCCATGCCTGGATTTAACCCAGTAAGTGGCCTGGAATCTCTAGCATCAGCTTGCTTGTCCCCAGGCTAGAGTTGGGGCTGGGAGAGGAGAGCAGATAAGTTCCAATGGAGAAAAAGAAGGGAGATGAGTCAGGCTTTACGTTTTATCAGTGTGTCAGTAACCAGTAACTAGGCCTGTTTTGCTGTCACTAATAAGGACAGTTCTTAAACAAGCCTCTATTTAGGAAGACCCACGCATTTCCAGGAGTCCTGCTTGTGTGTGTCTATGCCAGAGCTCCACCCCCACCCCCATCCCCAAATAATGCAATGGTCAGTGCTTTCTTAAAGTTCTGCAAGAACCTGATATTTTATTTAAAGGCTTTTAAAGCTACCTGGTTTTCACCTTCAAACTATAAGCTAGAAGTGATCAGCAACAACGTTATCTGTGTCCAAAATCAGGGTCTTAGTGTGAGCCCAGTAAGAAACCAGTAAGAGGTAAAAAACCTGGTAAGAAACTGACCTAGAAAGATTCAGAGAGATGCAAGAGTGTTCCCATAGTCCTGTCCACCTTCCCTTCTTCTCATTAGCCAAAAGGTGAGGAAGCTGAGCCTCAGGCAGTCAAAGAAGTGTCTTTAAAAATCTAAGATACTTTTCATGTTGCAGCTCAGAAACAGGTGAACCTTAACACAGTACTTACCCCTCCTATAGACAGGAATATGATGGTATTTTCTATTTCATTCTATCCCGATTTGAAGAACTAAGATGAAGAACTGAATGACTGCTCATCCCACTTCTGGGTTATATGGTGATGGGGTTGGTTTAGTTGCTAAATTGTATCTGAGTCTTTGCAGTCCCATATACTGTAGTCTTTAAGATTCCTCTGTCCATGGAATTCTCCAGGCAAGAATACTGAAGTGGGTTGCCATTTCCCTCTCCATGAAATCTTCCCAACCCAGGGATCAAACCCAATTTCCTGTATTTCAGACTGATTCTTTACCAACTGAACCACCTTTGTAGTCCACTGGGTTATACACCCAGTGTATAACCGTGTTTGAAAACCGTGGGATCAAAAAGACCAGCCCCAAGCCCTATAATGCTTTAGGATTTTCCAGAATCCGATTTCTGTGTTCAATTTCCTTGTAATTGGAAATTGAATGTCTGTCAAAGATACCTCTGAGAGAGCAAATTGTCTTTCTTTCCCTACATTTTTACAGGGAAGGAAAAAGCTAACATTGAAAGAGATAGAAATAAAAAGCCAGCTCACCATTTAGGATGAGGGATGGTCAGGAATTGGGTTAGGAAAAATGGAAACATGAGCCTAACAACTTGTCAGGAGACTAGAGCCTGAGGAGAAAGGTGTCTAAAGGACCTTTTATTTGATTTGATTTTATTTATCTGTATATTCACATAGATAGTGATCAGCAACAGATCACAGATCAGTGATGTTTTGCCATACATCAACATGAATCCGCCACAGGTATACACATGTTCCCCATCCTGAACCCCCCTCTCTCCTCCCTCAGAACAGGAACGTTCAGTGTGTTTTACACTGTTTCCCTTATTCCAGTGTAATCTTTTCCATACTCTTGAATGGTAGTAAAATCTGACACATTCAAATAGCCATATGCTGGGTGGGAAATAAAGGACCCCATTTGCTACATGGAGCTCAGACTCTCCCACACCCATCCTCTGCTGACTCTAGGGTGTGGAAGCAGAAGCTTACTAAGGGGTCAACATCAAGTCCTTCCAGAAACTGACCAATTTAAGGAGCTAGTGGTGCTCAGGAAGGGCAGAACAGGAAGAGAGTGACACCCCGACTATGATGTGTTCTTGGTAAGAAGGCTGATTTTCGTAAAGAGAACTGTGGTACACATCTATTTGAACAATTGAGGGTTTACATGTTTTATTTCTTCTCTTGTGGTTACCACATATCGTAAATCAAAAACTCTTGTCAGAATCCAGCTGAAGCATCTATTATTTCAACAGAGGCCTCTTTTTGTTTTTGCATTTTTGGTACCAAGTAAGTTATTTTTTATTTTATTTCTTTTATTCATTGAGATTTAATTGACATATAACATTGTGTAGGTTCAAGGTGTACAATGTGATGATTTGATACATGGATATATTGTGAACTGATTACACAATAGGCTAATTCACCCTTCCATCACCTCACATAGTTATCGTTTTATGTGTGTGTGGTGAGAATACTCAAGATTTTGTCTCAGCAAGATTTACATATACACTACAATATCGTTAACAATGTCACCATACTGTACATGATATCTCCGTAACTTATCCATCGTATAGCCGGAAGTTGGTAGCTCTTGACCACATTTACCCATTTCTCTCATTCTCCACCACCCACCTCCTACCCCTGCTCCTGCTACTGCTGCTAAGTCACTTCAGTCGTGTCCGACTCTGTGCGACCCCATAGATGGCAGCCCACCAGGCTCCCACGTCCCTGGTATTCTCCAGGCAAGAACACTGGAGTGGGTTGCTATTTCCTTCTCCAATGCATGAAAGTGAAAAGTGAAAGTGAATTTGCTCAATTGTGTCCGACTCTTTGCGACCCCATGGACAGCAGCCCACCAGGCTCCTCCGACCATGGGATTTTCCAGGCAAGAGCACTGGAGTGGGGTGCCACTGCCTTCTCCGTCCTACCCTTGGCAACCACCAATCTAGTCTGTTTCTCTGTTTCCATGAGTTCGGTTGTTTTAGGTTTTACATTTAAGTGAGATCATACAGTATTTGTTATTCTCTGTCTGACTTATTTCACTTAGCATAATACACGCAAGTTTTACCCATGCTATTGCAAATGGCAAGGTTTCCTTCCTTAGTAATGGTTGGATAATACTTAACTGTGTATTATAANGTTGTTTTAGGTTTTACATTTAAGTGAGATCATACAGTATTTGTTATTCTCTGTCTGACTTATTTCACTTAGCATAATACACACAAGTTTTACCCATGCTATTGCAAATGGCAAGGTTTCCTTCCTTAGTAATGGTTGGATAATACTTAACTGTGTATTATAATACTCCATTGTATACACATATAGATGCATTGCATTTTCTTTATGCATTTATTTGTCAGTGGACACTTAAGCTGTTTCCATGTCTTGGCTAGTGTGAATAATGCTTCGGTGACATGATGGTGCAGATATTGCTTCAAGATACTAATTTCATTTTCCTTCAGAAGTAAGATGGCTGGCAGTTCTGTTTTTCATTTTTTCAGGAATCTTCATACTGTTTTCCATAGTGGCTGAATCAGTTTATATTCTCACCAGCAGTGTACAAGGGTTTCTTTTTCTCTACATCTTCTTCAGCACTTTTTATCATGTGTCTTCTTTATAATAGCCATTCTAGAAGGAATGAGATTTTGATTTGCATTTCCCTGATGATTAGTGATACTGAGCAACTTTTTCATGTGCCTCTTGCCCATTTGGATGTCTTCTTTGAAAAAATATCTATTCACATCCTTTACCCATTTTTTAATTGGATTACTTGTTATTTAGCTATTGAGATATATGATATCCTTATTTTTAATATTAACCCCTTCTTAGATATAAGCTTTTTATCCCATTCCATAGGTTGACTTTTCATTTTGTTCATCATCTCTTTTGCTATCCAAAAGCTTTTCACTTTGATGTAGTCCTACTTGCTTATTTTTCCTTTATTGCCTTTGCTTTTTCAACAAATATATACTGAGCTTGTCTTAGCTATTGGGCAGCAGAGATAAACACGGTCTAGTCTCTACACTTAATGATGACTGTATTCAGCAAAAAAGATATGTTTAAATATACAATCTACTAAAAAGTAATAATTGCCATAAACAATGCACTGTAAAGTTTCAAAAAGTAGGTCATTTTTCAACTTTGAGACTGGGAAAGAGTTCATTAGGGACTGGAGAGATTATGGTTAGAAGGTCTTTGATAGTCAAAGAGTGAGGTAAGAGAGCAAAGGAATTAGAGCAAAACATGGAATTAGTGTGATGAGATGTAAAATTGCTTCTTCAACTTTGTGACCCCAATGCCTGGCAAACAATAGGCACTCAGTAAATTATTTTTTAATGAAATAATGAATACAAATTTGGAACCTGACCTGAGGGCATAATTCATAGCAGGCTTAGTTGCTCAGACTTTATCCTGTACGTTTTTGGTACAGCAGCAGGATCAGAGTCATGCTTTAAGACGATGAATTACACATCCTTGAGAAAGAAAGAGAGAGAATTAGGAAGTTGAAGGCTAGTGTAATAGTTCATTAGATTTTTAGCAAGACAATAAAACATAAGGGTAAAAATGGATTAAAAAATACATTTTGGAGATAGAATTATCAGACATTGTAAATATTTAGATGTGAGCAGCAAGCAAAAGAAAGAAGTTTTGGACTTTGAGTTTAGGTGGATGTTTATGAAGGGAAAGTCCATTGGAGAATTAACTTAATAAATTTAGATATTATATATGGAATATGGTTGTGCATATACATAGCAACACAGAATGGTGAAGTCCTATACCACTGTGATTCTCTATATATTCCTCTTTCTGTATTAACTCTGATTAACTATCTGTGGAAAAAACATCTTTCAACTGTTCTCCCAGGAGAAAGCAACAGGTTTATATTGATTTATCCAATTCAGTTCAGTTGTTCAGTTGTGTCCAACTCTTTGCAACCCCATAGACTGCAGCATGCCAGGCCTCCCTGTCCATCACCAACTCTCGGAGTATACTCAAACTCATGTCCATTGTGTCGGTGATACCATCCAACCATCTCATCCTCTTTGATCCCCTTCTCCTGCCTTCAATTTTTCCCATCATCAGGGTCTTTTCAAATGAGTCAGTTCTTCACATCGAGTGGCCAGAGTATTGGAGTTTCAGCTTCAACATCAGTCCTTCCAATGAACACCCAGGACTGATCTCCTTTAGGATGGACTGGTTGGATCTCCTTGCAGTCCAAGGGACTCTCAAGAGTCTTCTCCAACACCACAATTCAAAAGCATCAGTTCTTCGGCACTCAGCTTTCTTTATAGTCCAATTCTCACATCCAAACCTGACTATTAGAAAAACCATAGTTTGACTAGATGGACCTTTGTTGGCAAAGTAATGTCTCTCTTTTTAATATGCTGTCTAGGTTGGTCATAACTTTTCTTCCAAGGAGCAAGCATCTTTTAATTTCATGGCTGCAGTCACCTTTTGCAGTGATTTTGGAGCCCCCCAAAATAAAGTCTTTCACTGTTTCCATTGTTTCCCCATCTATTTGCCATGAAGTGATGGGGCTAGATGCCATGATCTTAGTTTTATGAATATTGAGCGTTAAGCCAACTTTTTCACTCTCCTCTTTCACTTTCCTCAAGAGGCTTTTTGCTTTCTGCCATAAGGGTGATGTCATCTGCATATCTGAGGTTCTTGATATTTCTCCTGGCAATCTTGATTCCAGGTTGTTTTTCCAGTAATTCCTATATACTTATCTATTCAAATAGCTAGAATTAGGGATGTAGTCTGAGCCTATCAACAAGCAGAGTTAATTAGCCACATAGAGAAAAAATCCTAAACTCTTAACTTCTTGGTCCCAAATAGACAAGCTATAGTCTAGAGTTAAGGTTTCAAAAACGAAAAGTGAAAAAGTTACTGAAACTTATTGAGTCAAATCTAAGTTGTTAAGTAATTATTTCACTTAGTTTGATAGTTTTGTTTTGTTTTTCTGATGATTTGGCTGCCCTAATCAGATTTCTCACCAGAATTATCTGGAAAGATTTTTAGAACTACAGATTACCTGGCACCACTCTTGGGCATTCCAATTCAGCGGGCACATGGTAGAGTCCAGGAATCTGGTGTTGTTCAGTCACTCAGTTGTGTCTGACTCTTTGCAGCCCCATGGACTGCAGCATGCCAGATTCCTTCACTATCTCCAGGAGTTTGCTCAAGCTCATGTCCATTGAGTCAGTGATGCCATCCAACCATATCATCCTCTGTCACCTTCTTTTCCTCCTACCCTCAGTTTTTACCAGCATCATGGTCTTTTCTCATGAGTCAGCTCTTTGCATCAGGTGGGCAAAGTATTGGGAGCTTCAGCTTCATCATCAGTCCTTCCAATTAATATTCAGGGTTGATTTCCTTTAGGATTGACTGGTTTGATCTCACAAAGAGTAGGACACGACTGAGCGACTGAACTGAACTGAACTGAACTGAATTTGACTTGTCATCTTGGACCCAACTGACTTTAATGTTATGCCCTTGTGCTATGTCATTCTTTAAAGCGTTGTGCCCTGCCCCCTTCCCTCCTGTTTCATGCTCTTTTCCTGAGCCCCATCTGGGCCCACATTGTTGCCTCTACAATCTTCTGGAGGGACAACCAGAAAATAGCTGACCCTTGGGAGGGTCTAGACCCAGTCCATCTAGATATTCAGGCCTTCATCTTCCATGTTTCCTACAACATGTGCAACAACAGCATCTCTCAGTGAACCAGCTAGGGTGGGCGACAGGCACACAGTGCCTGCTAGAAGTCCATCTGTTGGCATCCCTCCAAAGGCAACTGGGCTTCCAAGGATAATGTCTGCCACTTTGGGAGTTAGCCCTGCAGGCTGTTTAGGCCCAAATCCTTACTACCCTTCTCCTAAAGTTATAAACACACCCCCGGATCAAATCTCCACTCCACTTTTATGGAACATCTGGTCTGTTGCCTCTTAGCAATTTGTTCTTAACCCAATTACTAACTCCTATAACCAGGACCCTGCCCCCCTTGTAGGCAACATTGCTCCACCCAGCCTATTATTAAAATACTTTAATGCCCCTAACAGGGCCAGACAACCCACTCCTTTGTCACTACTTCTGTTGTTACCTAAAGTGGGTCTATAACAATGAAATGTTTACCATAGGAGACACCCCAACCTGCTCTTACGGAGGACTAGGGGAGGAAATCAGTGACTTACAGTCCCTTAGAGCAGCAAGAGAACAAGGCTTATGACTATTTTACCAGGTTCCCAGTCTCAGGGCACAGGCTTGGATTGCTTTACATCATGGTATCTATTCCCATCTGTGGTGAACAAACTGGCAATGAGTTAAAATTACAATCCCTAATCCCACCCAGCACTGGTCATGCTGGATACCTTCGGGACACCCAACTCCAGTCCAGGGGTCCCAGGAGGTCAACCTGTCTTGACCTGCCTGGGGATCTGGTCCTCAAAAGGTTGTCACACCTCAACCTGCCTGGGGATCTGGTCCTCAAAAGCTTGTCACACCTCAACCTGCTTGAGGATCTGTCAATCCAGGGGTCTCAGGAGGTCGTCACACCTCAACCTGCCCAGGGACCCAATTCTAGGGACGCTGACCTACCTCGACCTGCCTGGGGATTTAATCTGCACGAGGCTGTCACACCTCAGCCTGCCTGGGGATCTGCACCCTGACCCAGGAGTGCCTGGGTTACAACAGTAATAGGTAGGATAAGCTTCAGAAAGACTCACCCCTAAGGAAGTCAACCCATGGAAACAGAAGGAAGGCTATTACGTGTGGGACTGTGTCCAGTCTCAGCAAGCCCAATGAGAAGCCCATTGGCTTTCTGGAAAGGCAAAAAGAGGCCCTCCAATAGTTTACCAATCTGGACTTAGACTCTTATGAGGGACAGGTGATTTTTAAGGACAAATTCCTGTCCCAATGTGCATCAGACATCAGAATGAAGTTACAACAGCTACAGCAGCAGGACCCTGCCGCTTCTTTAGATGAGATGGTCCAAACAGCCACCAATACCTTTTATAACAGAGAACAGGAGAAGGAGGCCAAGGCCCAGGAGAGGGAGAAGAGGAAAGAGCCACGGCATGCCCAGATGCTGGCCGCCCTCCAGGGAAGCCCTATGGAAGACTCAGAGACATTGAAGGGCAATGTCTAATTTGTAGACAGGTGGGCGCTGGGCCGAAGAGTGTCCAAACCATGACAAGTCTCCTAAAACAGCTTGCTATAAACGCTATCAACTGGGACACTGGGCGGCACTCTGCCCTTGAGATCCAAGAGCCTCAAGGTCAAGCACCAAGCCTTTCCTCATGATGGTTCAACAGAACTGAAGTGGCCTGCTCCAGCCAGCCCACCTGTCACAGATGACCATCACGGAGCTGGAGCCAAGGGTGCAACTGGATGTGGCAGGTAGATCCGAAAATTTCTTGGTTGACACGGAGGCTACTTACCCTGTCCTGAGCTCCTACTGCAGAGCCTTCTCCTCCCAAACCTGTACCATTTTGGGTGCTACAGGAAAAAACACTACTAAAAGATTCACCCAAGCACTTCTTTGTTTCTGGGATGGACAAATATTTTTCCACCAGTTTCTGGAGGTTCCTGAGTGCCCTAGTCCCTTGTTGGGAAGAGATATACTCATTAAACTGGGGACCACCCTTGTGACGGGAAGCTTTTCAGCCCCTAGAACCCCACAGCTTCTGGTTACTACTGAAGAACCTATTACAACCTCTCCAACAGAGAGGGAACAAAAACGATGGGAGGACAAAATTAACCGCCAGGTATGGGAACAGGGGACTCCTGGATGAGCCCACCAAGATGAACCAGTCATCATTAGGTTAGGATCCCACTTGATTTCCTAACCGGAAACAGTATCCCCTCAAAAGAGAGGCTCAGGAGGAACTACAGTCTCAAATAAATAAATTCCTTGCTTGTGGGCTATTGGTCCCCACCAATTTGCCGAGTAACACCCTGATCCTCTCAGTAAAGAAAAAGGACTGAACCTGGCAAATGGTTCACGATCTCCTGATCATAAATGAAGCTGTAGTCCCCTTCCATTTCACAGTTCAGTTCAGTTCAGTTCAGTCGCTCAGTCGTGTCCATGAATTGCAGCACGCCAGGCCTCTCTGTCCATCACCAACTCCTGGAGTTCACTCAGACTCACATCCATCGAGTCAGTGATGTCATCCAGCCATCTCATCCTCTGTCATCCCCTTCTCCTCCTGCCCCCAATCCCTCCCAGCATCAGAGTCTTTTCCAGTGAGTCAACTCTTCGCATGAGGTAGCCAAAGTACTGGAGTTTTAGCTTCAGCATCATTCCCTCTAAAGAAATCCCAGGGCTGATCTCCTTCAGAATGGACTGGTTGGATCTCCTTGCAGTCCAAGAGACTCTCAAGAGTCTTCTCCAACACCACAATTCAAAAGCATCAATTCTTCAGCGCTCAGCCTTCTTCACAGTCCAACTCTCACATCCATACATGACCATGGGATAAACCATAGCCTTGACTAGATGGACCTTTGTTGGCAAAGTAATGTCTCTGCTTTTCAATAGGCTATCTAGGTTGGTCATAACTTTCCCTCCAAGGAGTAAGCGTCTTTTAATTTCATGGCTGCAGTCACCATCTGCAGTGATTTTGGAGCCCCCCAAAATAAAGTCTGACACTGTTTCCACTCTTTCCCCATCTATTTGCCATGAAGTGATGAGACCAGATGCCATGATCTTAGTTTTCTGAACATGGGTTAACTTTTCATAAATATTCAACTTTGCAATAATTCTTTATCAAACATACTTTTATTTACTTTTTGTTTTATTCACGATCTTAATATGCTCTGAATGGAATAGAGTAAAATTTAATACTATAAGCAGATTTGTTTAGGTAACTGAATTTTGAATGTGGTCACAGATAATGTTAATTACCCTGTGAACCCACTGAAACTACTGAAAACTGAAATCAAGCTTTTATTTTTGCTTTTCCTAAGGACTTTCTCACCCAGGACTTGCATAGTTAGTCATTTTTGTTGTTGTTACAGTTGTTGTTATTCTAACTCGAATAACAAATTGTACATTTACTGCAGCTAAATTGTACTGTGTTGGATTTAACTCACAGTAAATTGTAGAGTTAGTAAACTGTAGTGGCTTAGTTGATTCTCCCTACTATCCATTGAATTCGTGAGCTCACCAGGCTTTTCATCATCTGCAGACTTGATAAGAATACCTTCTTTGTCCTCATGCAAGTTTTTAATTTAAGAACGTGGATGAGAACAGGGTGAAAACAGCATCCAATGGGCATGTCTCAAGGCCATATAAAGAGACACAGATATATAGAACAGTATTTTGGACTCTGTGGGAGAAGGCGAGGGTGGGATGATTTGAGAGAATAGCATTGAAATATGTATATTATCATATGTGAAACAGATGGCCAGTCCAGGTTTGATGCATGAGACAGGGTGCTCAGGGCTGGTGCACTGGGATGACCCTGAGGGATGGGATGGGGAAGGAGGTGGGAGGTGGGGTTCAGGATGGGGAACACATGTACACCCATGGTTGATTCATGTCAATGTATGGCAAAACCCACTACAATATTGTAAAGTAATCAGCTTCCGATTAAAATAAATAAATTAATTAAAAAAATAAAATATACAGTAACTTACAAACAAACAAACAAACAAAAAAAACCTTTAGCCAGCACTCCTTGAAATCTAACATTCTACTAGATAATCTACTTTCGATCTAGTAGATAACTCCCACTTGGAGAACTCTTTCTCCATCTTGCTAGTAATTATGTTCACAAATAATTGTCTTAATAATCAAGTCTAGAATCTGATTAAGATTTCAGTCAGAAAGAGTATGCTGTTGCCAGGTTTGGTGCTGACTGTTGTTAGTTCAACCGTATTTTTGTAGATAGTCCATCCTGCTTTTAGAGAGTTGACTTGAGTAAAGATGCAGATTGTAGCCGTACAACAGTGCTTCTCCTTTGTGTGAAACTATCACACCTATCCAAAGATCAGACCCCAAACCTTGACCTGGGCAGTCCCGCCCTCCATCATTTGAACTGGAATTCATCCCTAGAAACAAAAGACTCAAGGAACCTGTGTGTCTTGATCCACTGCCAATCTCAGTCAATGAAAAGGTGCTTAGAAAGTATTCTAGGTTTATTCAAGTTTACCTCTCAATAGACTCTCATCTTTCCACCCATTTTTGTTGATTATTGCTAAACATTTCTATCACACAAATATACAATATTTGCAAACTTTTCATTATCCTCAATAAAAACTCAATAATGTATGACAGGAAATTAAGATATGCAGAAGCTATTGATTTGCTAATGACAGAAACAGATATTTTTTCAAGCCTATGATTTAGACCAAACATTTGGCTTGCTGGCCAGATTTGGCCCACAGTCATTTTTGTAAGTTTCATAAACTAAAAATAGCTTTCAGATAGTTGTTATATGGGGTTTTCCAGGTGGTGCAGTGATAAAGAACCTGCCTGCCAATTCAGGAGACCCAGGAGACCCAGGTTCTATCCCTGCATCGGGAAGATCCCCTAGAGCAGGAAATGGCAACCCTCTCCAGTATTCTTGCCTAGAAAATCCCATAGGCAGAGGAGCCTGGAGGGCTCCTGGAGGCAGAGGAGCTCATAGTCCATGGGGTCACAAAGAGTCAGACATGACCGAGCAATTAACACACACACACAGTTGTTTTATTTGAAAACTATAATAATTCAGATAATCTGGTTTTTATTTGATTTTTTTTTCTTAGCCTACAAAGCCTAAGTAGTTATTATTTAGTTAATAATTCTGAGGGTTTCTTTCTTATACAATAATTCTGATTTTTTTTTTCCCTTAAACTGTGAAGTCTAAATATTTACTATTTGGCCTTTTGCAGAAAAAATTCCCTGTTCCTGATTCAGAATAGCCAAACTTATCATGAGACCATCACAAATTTACTGACATTTATTGATCATTTATATTTTACCTTAAAAAAATTATTGAGTTAGCGGTTCTCATTTCCTTGCCACTAAGCAATATGTTGAAAGCGACCCAATATATTCAGGGCTTGTTTAGGGGGTAGAGAAAGACTCGAAACCATAGGGCATCAGGAACCCGAGGTCTCTGCCTCCTGGTTCTGTGAACCCTCCTAGTGGGCATTCATTTGATGTGAATTAGTCAACACAGCAGAAGAGAGAGATTTCACCACGAAACAGCATCCTTTCTCCATGGTTACCAAGAGAAAGTCTCCAAAGGGGCTAATCAGCCATATTAAAATGAAGATGACACATATCATTGATGTAAATAAGCAAAATGAAAGAAGCAGGTTTCCTTTTTTTTTAAAAAAAGCTTTCTCTTTCCCGATGATAATTCAAAGGACCCTCCCAAGCTTCTTAACCCTAGAATTTGTAACCTGAGGGAAAACATGGAAGATATAACATAGGAGATTATATGAATAAAAATAAAAGATGTTCTCCTAACCTCACATTTCCTACACATTTCTAATTCAGTGATATTTGAAGCCCAAGTTGCTGTCAGATCCTTAAGTAAAGGTTAAGGGTGAAAAACGCACATGTTACCTTCCACAATGCTGTTGTGGAGTTAATGTTAAGACTAGTTGCTGTCAGATTCACTGATTTGGGACTCATCTTCCGACAAAGTATATATGCTGATGAAAAGCTGCTTTCGTTGCAGAGAGACTGCTAATTGTTTGATTATACAGGTCTTCACATTAATGAAGCACTATTCCATGGGTTTGCAGCATGGCGTGCAACCAAATTACCACCCCAGCCCTCTTGCTGTGAAATCTGATTATTCATTAGCCAGTCAGTGAGTGGTACCAACATCTTTTCTTTTTTCAAACCATCAAATGAGAATGACTGCTGTTCACCACTGCCCCCTCCCCCCAACTTTAAGAATATGAGGATTTAAATTTGCTGCATACTGGGAAGGGGCGCTGCAGAGAGACATGGGGTTTCCATAAAAGTTGGTTCCACATGTTTAATACAGTGTATGTTATGACAAACAAGGAGCTATATGGATTGGCACTTCCTGCAAAAAATGGATTCTTGTTCCCATCATCCGGCTTCACATACTCTCAGTCCTGGGTCTCCTTGTAAGAAGGTTTCAACCATCCAAATGTGGTTGCTTGACTGATCTGGAATTCTACCATTTCAGCACTGCCTGATGAAAATCACTGTAACGCAAGTGTTCAAAGTAAAAAAGGGGAAGGGGAGGTCTTTTGTACATGTGTTTGTATGTGTGTGTGTTCTATATGTGCTTGTTTTTTTGTTTGCTTATTATAAGTACTTTTATCCCCATAAAGAAAAACAGAATAGTCAAAAGAAGACATAATTACTAGATTAATTTATTAAGAAAGTGAAAGTGTTAGTCACTCAGTTGTGTCCGTTTGTGACCCCATGGACTGTAGCCCGCCAGGCTCCTCTGTCTATGGGATTCTCCAGGCAAGAATACTGGAGTGGGTTGCCATTTCCTCCTCCAGAGGCTCTTCACAACCCAGGGATCAAACCCGCATCTCTTACAGGAGTCTCCTGCATTGGCAGGTGGTTTCTTTACCACTAGCGCCACTAGCCTAATCTATTAACATCCCTTAGATTTTTCATAAGTGAACAAAATGCTTTCCTCATTTAACTGCCAAAGGAACCATTTTTTTTATTATGCCCTTTATGTCTAAAGCCAAGACTGATAGAAATTTAGTGTGACAGGTTTAAAGAATCCGCCTCATATATTTCAGCGCCAATATCAAAAGTCAGAGGAAGCGTTCAGCCATGATCACTCTATTTTTAACTCAAGCTGGATTGGGTTTCCAAACAAATGGTAGGAATCCCTTCCTCAGTACCAGGGAAAGATACTGACACTTTGGCAAATGGGATTATCTTTAATGAGATTACACTCAGAGTGATTAAGATGTGAATTGACACTCCCCATGAGAGGCCATGAGGTTGCTAAAGAAGCAGACACAGAAGTGAGTGAAGCATAAGAGGAAGAGCTGTTCCCAAGGAAAAAAAAAATATATTCTTTTTTCAAAGACCCAAAAAGAACTAGGAACCAACCTGTTTTCTAAACCTGCCCACAAGAAAAGCTTGTGATCATCAATAAGAGGGTCTCAGAAGTGAATGAAAACTGCCATAAAGCCTGTTCTAGACCATTTAAAATTTTTGTTTATTTTTGGTTGCGCTGGGGCTGCGTAGCTGCGCTCAGGCTTTCTCTAGTTGTGGTAAGTGGGCTTCTCGTTGCAATGGCTTCCGCTGCTGTGGAGCAGGCTCTAGGCATGAAGGCTTCAGTATTTGCTGCACACAGGCTCAGCAGTTGCAGCTCACAGGCTTAGTCGCTCCACGGCATGTGGGATTTTCCCAGACCAGGCATTGAACTGGTGTCGCCAGCGCTGCTAGATGGATTCTTATCCACTGGACCACTAGGGTAGCCCTAGACCATTTTTTTATAATAGAACATTTGAGTCTTCTCTTCCAGGTTGGGGAAGCATCTCTCCCATAACTTTTGGCCTTGTTATTCCTCCAGTATGAACACCACCCCAAAGAAATCCTCTCCAAGTGTTTCCCTAGATTGAACCAGGTTCTTGCATTGTTAAAGGAAATGCAGAGATGCTGAAGCCAGTGTGCCCATTAATAGATAAAGAAACTGAGCTTCAGGGGGCTCAAGGACATGCCTGGGGTCCCACAGTTCATTTGAGGCATTGACAGCTAGGACTAGAGCAAAAGTGCTGAGTGAAAGGCTGGAGAGGTAATACACAGAACAGGACAAAATAGTGAAAAGCATGTCAAATTCACAAAAGAAAAGACAGAGATGGGGAAAGAATGGCACAGGGACTATTATCTGCTGCAAAGTTCTTTTAAAATGAAAACAAAGCCGTAGGTCCATCATGTAGCTCCAGCAACTCCTTTGAGGCCACCATAGAATACTGTTCCTCTGTGTTACCTTGAACATTCCATCTTCACGAGAGTCCGTAGATCAGTCCTATAAGAGAGAGACTCAATACCCCTACAGGCATGAGATGAACTGGAGTTGCAGGGAAGGGGGGTGGGTTCTAAGAATTACTTTAGTTTCTATTCTTATCTTGCTATACTCCCTTTAGAAACTCTTTTATATACAGGTATAATGAAGGGAAGTGAAGCATTAGTCGCTCAGTACTGTTTGACTCTTTGTGATCCATGGGATTTTCCAGACAAGAATATTGGACTGGGTTTTTGTTTGTTGGTTAACTGCTAAGTCCTGTCTGACTCCTTGAGACCCCATGGACTGTAGTGCGCCAGGCTTCCCTGTCTATCACTAACTCCTGGAGCTTACTCAAACTCATGTTCATTGCGTTGGTTATGCCATCCAACCATCTCATTCTCTGCCACCCGTTCTCCCCTTGTCCTCAGTTTTTCCAAGCATCAGGGTCTTTTCCAATGAGCAGGCTCTTCGCATCACATGGCCAAAGTACTGGAGTGGAGTGGGTAGCCATTCCCTCCTCCAGGGGATCTTCGCAACCCAGGAATTGAACCTGAGTCTCCTGCATTGCAGGCAGGTTTTTTTCTTTTTTTACCATCTGAGCCACCATGGAAGCCCCCAAAGGTATAATATAGGTGTAATAATACTACCTATCTCACTGGGGTGCTGTGAAATGTCACTAACTAATGTTTATAAAGCACCAAGAGACTTTCTAATGAAAAATTCCACATACAATAATTATGAGTATTAGCATTATTATTAACTTGCAACATTCATTACCAGCTTCATTATCATTCAAGCTCTAGGTTTTTTGTTTCGTGTGTGTGTGTGTGTGCTAAGAAAGACACTCCTGACATTTCTTGTATCTGCTCTTTTCTTCTTCTACAATTGGTCCTCACAAGGATTTTTAGGCACACCAGTACATGAGTCAAGAAACCATACAATAAGACACTTGTTACAATTTCACATGGGTTTTTTCCTAATTAAATTATTTCTAAGAAATCCTCAAATCATCTACATTATAGGTAAGCGTAACATAGTGGTTTTAGAACTTTTTTGGATCACAATTCCCTCTGATCATCTAATAAAAGCTATGTTACACTGCTTCCTGGAAAATTTCATACATGTATCTTGCAATCAATTTCAAGGTGTTTATGGACCTCTAAATGAAGGAACTGTTTCTTTATCACCTGCTACAGGCTAGACACTGCCCTAGGCACTTAGGAAGCATCAATGAATAAAATAAACAAAGATTTCTACCCTACTTGATCATACATGGGTGAGAGAAAACAGATAATAAAAGAAAATGTAATCAATAATGAAAGTTTATTATGTTAGAAGGAGGTAGGTTTTATGCAATAAAGAAAAAACAGAGCAGGCTAAGAGGAACAGAGAGAACTTGGTAGGGATTCTCTTTACAGCTTGAAATAGAGTAGTCCAGATAGGTGTCATTGAAAAAGTGAGTTTTGAACAAAGATTTGAAGGAAGTGAATGAAGTAGGCAAGTGTATGACTGCTGGAAAAATATTCTGTGAAGAGGAAAAAGCCTAGTGTGAAAGCTCTAAATCAGGTCAGTGTGCTAGAGCAAGTAAGCAAGGAGAAGGACATCAGGAAATGATGCCATTATTGCAATGATGGTTGTAACCAGGATGGTAGCAATAGGGACAAAGTGGTCGAGTGGTCAGACTCTGGTTAGATTTGGAGTCAACAGGATTTTCTGATAGTTTGAAGTCAGAGCATGAGAGATGGAGTGATGAACTGATCAAAGCTGATTCTGAAGGTTTTGGTCTGAACAACTGGAAAATGGAGCAAGTTTGGGGTAATCCTACTCAAGGACCGCTGTACCACCTTTACCCTCCAACGTTAAGAACACTGGCTCAAGAGCATTTCCTTTCTAAGAGAAGGAGTTTCTCTCTCTTTCTCTTTTTTTGTTCTTAATTGAGTATGTTTGAGTCTTCCCGGGCGGTGCTATTCTTAAAGAACCCACCTGCCAGTGTCAGAGACAGAAGAGACATGGATCTCCCCCGGGTCAGGGAGACCCCCGGAGGAGGGCATGGCAGCCCACTCCAGTGTTCGTGCCTGGAGAAGCCCAGGACAGAGGAGCCTGGCGGGCCACAATCCTCTCACGCAGCTGAAGTGACTTAGCATTCACGCATGAAGTAGAGTTGATTTATAATATTAGTTTCAGGTATACAACAGAGTGATTCAATATTTTTATAGATTATACTCCATTTAAAGTTATTACAAAATAATGGCTATGTTTCCCTGTGCTGTACAGTATATCATTGTCACTTATCTCTTTTATACTTAGTAGTTTGTATCTCTTAATCACCTACCCCTATCTTCCCCTTCCCCCCTTCCCTCTCTCCACTGGTAACCACTAGTTTATTTTCTATATGTGTAAGTCTGTTTCTGTTTGGTTATATACACTTGCTTAGTTTTTAGATTCCACATATAAGTATTAACAGAGTATTTGTCGTTCTCTGTCTTATTTCACTAAGCATAATACTCTCTAGGTCCATCCATGTTGCTGGAAATGACTAAATTTTATTCACTTTTATGGATGAATAGTTTTCCATCGTATATGTATGTACCACATCTTCTTTATCCATTAATTTCTTCAGTTCAGTTCAGTTGCTCAGTCGTGTCAGACTCTTTTCGACCCCATGGACTGCAGCATGCCAGGCTTCCCTATCCATCACCAACTCCCAGAGCTTGCTCAAACTCACGTCCATCGAGTCAATGATGCCATCCGACCATCTTATCTTCTGTTGTCCCCTTCTCCTCCTGCCTTCGATCTTTCCCAGCTTTAGGGTCTTTTCCAGTGAGTCAGGTGGCCAAAGTATTGCAGCTTCAGCATCAGTCCTTCCAAAGAGTATTCAGGACTGATTTCCTTTAGGATTGACTGCTTTGATCTCCTTGTAGTCCAAGGGACTCTCAAGAGTCTTCTCCAACACCACAGTTCAAAAGCATCAATTCATCAGTTCATCTCTTGATGGACACTAAAATTGCTTCCATATTTTGGCTATTGTAAATAATGTTGCTATGGTCATTGGGTTCCATGTATCTTTCTGTATTAGTGTTTTTGTTTCCTTCGGAAATATATCCAGGAGTGAAATTTCTAGATTATATGGTAGTTCTATGTTTATTTTTATGAAAAATCTCCATTCTGCTTTCCGTAGTCTACCAATTTATACTCCCTAGCTGAGTGGTTGGGTAAGATTCTCATCCCATTAACAGATTCTGTTGCAACTTCCTGCTAAATCTGGAGAAGGCAATGGCACCCAACTCCAGTACTCTTGCCTGGAAAATTCCATGGACAGAGGAGCCTCGTAGGAGGGCCCCGTGCAGTCCATGGGATCGATAAGAGTCAGACACGACTGAAGCAACTTAGCAGCAGCAGCAGCCTGCTAAATCCCACCCACAAGACTCAAAATGTCCATTGAGTTTGAAATTGACACAAAAGGTCAGGCTAAGGAGCTGAAATGTCAGACCATGAAACTGTATCATCTAGTATAATGGAATCAGTGAAAAGTGAGAAAGCTGAGGTCAGGGAGATGAACTCACTTATGCTGAACTTGCTCAAACCACACGGTCAGATGAAAGCACAGCTGGATCCCATGTTCCCAGAGAGATTTCTTCCCACCATAGATGTGGACTCAAGCCCTTCTTACTGACAATCCAAACTTAAGTGAACAAGCAGCCCACTTTGCTTTCTGATTAAGCCACACTGCTGGTAACAATTACTTCAAAGGTTTAGGCAGTGAGATGAATATCTGCTAACGAAAAGTGCTTTCTCCTTTTAATATTTGTAGAATTGCTAGGAGCAAGGGGTTATAAATCTGGTTCTGCTGTTGGCTGGCTGAGAAATCCTAGAGAGCCTGGGTAATCCTAGATAGACTTGGTGCCTCAAGTTCCTCTTATACAAAAGAAAAGCATTGTAATCCACTCACTCAAAGGCAGGTTTGCAGGTTTAAGACTCCATGAGTCAACCAACAATCTCACTTTGAAAGAGTAATGTCATTGCCTATTTGAAGACTTAGAGCAATTTAGTGCTTTTCTTCTCTCCACAAAAATAACATAACATTAGGAATACAGATCTGTACATTTTGATAATGGAATATAAAATAGACAATAATTTAGAAATGATCCTTGTGAAGAGTTCATAGTAATGCTGCTAATGTTTTTGTTATGGTGCTAACTGAAGAAATCAGAATGAGATTCTGTTTATGACGTTATCCCACTTATAGGTGTTTTCTAACTTGCACAACAGCAAAATGTTGCTTGCCTCTGACAGGTGGAAGCATGGTGGATAGTTGGTTTTTCGTTTTCTTCTTTGAAAGTTTCTCTATTTTTCATGAAAAATAAAGCACTGTATTTTCAAGGAAAATAAATAAGCTTTGTTTTTTAAAAAGATTTATGACCCTGGCATTTTGCAAGCACCTGAAAATTTATGCAGTTAGCAAACCTAGGCCACTAGACTCTGCTAAGAATATAAATGAGCCCTGATAGGATAGAATGTATCTCATGCTTCTTTCAAATTCCGGCAGCTGCTTAACAAATATTTTTGCCCTTGACTCTGGTGCTAGAAAAATCTTATCGTAAGAATATGAGGTTAGCGCTAAGAAGTGGGATCTTTTGCAAGAGTCAAGAATCATATGATTCTCAGAAACCAGTTTGAATCCCTATGTAGTATAAGACGCATATTAGACAATAAATAAAACCAGATTAATTGACTGACTTAAGGCCCCAAAGCATCTGGCTTCAGCTTCCCCCTTATGCCATTTGTCAAGCCTGCCTCAGCTGTGGGCCCTTGTCCAGGCCAAGTGATACTTAACCAGTCTATGGGCTCCTAATTGGGGATGTAAGTTTGAAAAGCGCAAATCAGAATACCTAGACAATAGACAGCAAATACATTTGTAGTTCATGAACCACCTATTACTACTTCCATTTCCCTAGCAAGTATTGCTGATGAATAAAGGTTTGCACTCTTTATTCTTAGAAATAAACTTAGAGACTTAGAAACAACACTAGCAGTCACTTGAGCTTCTCTGGTGGTTCAGACAGTAAAGGATCTGCCTGCAATGCAGGAGATGTGGGTTCAACCCCTGGGTGAGGAAGATCCACTGGAAAAGGAAATGGCAACCCACTCCAGTATTCTTGCCTAGGAAATCCCATGCACAGAGGAGCCTGGCAGGCTGCAGTCCAGGGGACTGCAAAGAGTTGGACTCAACTTAGCAACAGAC
Organism: Oreotragus oreotragus; assembly: GCA_006410675.1. Taxonomy (NCBI): domain Eukaryota; kingdom Metazoa; phylum Chordata; class Mammalia; order Artiodactyla; family Bovidae; genus Oreotragus; species Oreotragus oreotragus. The sequence goes on from SJYX01001387.1 coordinate 311,731, forward strand.
TCACTTTCCAACCAATGGGAGTTGAAGTGTAAGAAGAATCCAAGTCACCATCTCTTCTTGGGTGAGGTCTTAAGAAATAAATGAAGAGTATTGGATAGATGGATGTGAATCTTGTAGTAAAAATGTTTTGACAGCTCTAACTTGTAGGCCTGAAAATCTTGACTGAGGATGGAGGGAGATCCATTTCAAGATGGCTTATTCACATACTTGCCAACTTCGTGCTGGTTGTTTGAAGACAGATCTGCTTATGCATCCTTACAACATGGCTGTTGGCTTTCCCTGAGCCTGTGTTCCAAGTGAGAACAAGGCAGAAGCCATAATGATTTTTATGGCCTGGCCTCAGAAATTCTACCCTATCCTTTCTGCAGTATCCTATTGGTTGTATAGGTCAAGTCTATTTACAATGGGAGAGTATAACTCAGAAGTATGAGTACAGGATGTAGAGAACATTGGGAGCCATCTTGGAGCTACCATACATATGTGAAAAAGCCCCAAAACTATGACAGGCTAATAGGACTCACCAAAATGGATATTCTCTGCTTCTTGTTGGATGTACTACTACAATCCGTTTCTTATCCTTCTTGGATTTTGGTATGACTAGGTAACTAATTCTTAGCAATAAAATGTAAGCGGAGGTAATATATGTCACCTCTAGGCTTAGGCAGTAAAGAGCAGCTTTGTTATCTCCATGTTTTTCTCCTTTATTTGGTGGTACTAGGACATAGAACAAGGCTTCTCAAGTGGTGCTAATGGTAAAGAACCTGCCTGCCAATGCAGGAAGCATAAGAGATGTGGGTTCAGTCCCTGGATCCAGAAGATCCCCTGGAGGAGGGCATGGTAACCCACTCCAGTATTCTTGCTTGGAGAATCCCATGGACAGAGGAGCCTGGAGGGTTACAGTCCATAGAGTCGCAAAGATCCGGACATGACTGAAAAGACTTGGCGTGCAAGCATGCATAGGACATAGAACAGTGGCTTAAGACAGGAGTCCAAATTCATCCTTTTGTATGTGAGGATCCAATTTTCCTAACACGATCCATTGAAGAAAGTATTCTTTCCCCATTGGATAGTCTCGGCTTCCCTGTCAAATACTAATTGACCATACATGAGTGGGTTTATTTCTGGATTCTCAGTTCTGCTGCATTGGTCTATGTGTCTGTTTTTATGCAAGTACCATACTGCTTTGATTATTATTAGTTTGAGATCGGGAAGTGTGATTCTCCAGCTGTGTTCTTTCTCAAGATTTCTTTGGCTATACTGGGTCTTTTGTGACCTCTAAAACATACAAATTTTAGAATTGTTTGTCCTATTCCTGTAAAACTTTCTGTTAGAATTTTGATACATATTGCTTTGAATCTATAGATGGCTTCAGGTAGCATGAACACTTTAACTATAAAATTCTTCCAATTCATGAACATGGATATCTTTCCATTTATCTGCATCTTCATCAGTTTCTTTAATCAATGTCTTATAGTTAAACTATGCAGGCCTTTAATTTCCTTGGGCAAATTTATTCCTGGTTATTTTGTTCTTTATGCTATTGTGAATGATACTGTTTTCTTTATTTCTCTTTTGGATAGCTCATTGTTAGTACATAGAAATACAGTTCCATTTCTTTAGGGTCAGTTATTGGAACTTTATTAGTTTCCTTTGGTAGTGTCATGTTTATCTGTCTCTTTTTTTAACATAAAATTCATAGTCACATGCTTGGGGTTATATACTGAATTGAATGCAATCTTAGAATCTTTCTTGACTGTAAATTTTTCCAAGGAAAGGCTGTGCCCTTCTCTGTTCATCATCTATATTAGATCAAATGTCACCTTTCAGATCCCTTTATAGACTGTTTGGTCTAAATGAGTGCTCTCCTCGCTGCTAGTGCTACTGCTGCTGCTGCTGCTAAGTCGCTTCAGTCCGACTCTGTGCAACCCCAGAGACGGCAGCCCACCAGGCTCCCCCGTCCCTGGGATTCTCCAAGCAAGAACACTGGAGTGAGTTGCCATTTCCTTCTCCAATTCATGAAAGTGAAAAGTGAAAGTGAAGTCGCTCAGTCATGTCCGAACAGTTACTTAAAAAAATATATTATTCTATTTAATTTTCTTTATAACACTCGTTACTGGATGATTATTTTTGCTTATTTACTTGTTTATCATCTGCCTTTTCCCAATGGAGCAGCAGCTTCTTGAGATCAGGAGTCTTGTGTTTCTTGTCCCTAGTATCTCAAACAGTGTCTGACACACAGCTGGTACTCAGTAAATGTTTATCAGGTAAATCAATGAATCTTCACATTTCCCACTATGTCTAATGACTGGTCTTGAGGGATCAATAACTATTTACTAAATGACTGAAATGTCTAACTCCCCCAATACATGTTGATATGGCTAAAGTACAGTTTTATTTGTAAAATTCTGATTTATAAAAATCTTTTTTTCAGGACAACATTGATATTACAAATCAAAATAACAAATATGGAGTGTTTCTTCCCTGTCAGGCAGCTGACTTCGCTTTCTAATTATGTTTTCTTCCTATTAATACTGGAAAAAGTCAGTGTTCTCTCAGCCCACATCATCTGGTTATATGATGGGGAAGAGTGGAAACAGAGGGAATTGTCTCAGGTGCTGAGGCGATCTGGCTCATGCTTAATTAACAAAGCAGCCACTGAGATGTGCCTGGGTGGTTAGATAATATAAAGACTGGCATAGGATGAATCAAGAAAGAAGGAAGAGAGCGCTGGCCAGCAAAGCCAACTACCTAAATCTGAGTTCCATATGGAAGAATCATTCAGAAAGAAATGAGAGTCTGAGAAACAAACAGCAATCCTCTTCCTGCACTAAAGAGGTGATGGAAATTTTGGCTTTTTTCCTAGGTTGTTTGGTAAAAATTATCAACGGCTGACATTTAAGAGAAATGAAATCTGATGAGGCAGAGTAAATGCAGTGTGAATGATTTGCTTTTCCCCATAACTGAGTGGATAAACACGATTATTTACCTAATAAAGATTATCTGAGAAACAAACAGCAATCCTCTTCCTGCACTAAAGAGGTGATGGAAATTTTGGCTTTTTTCCTAGGTTGTTTGGTAAAAATTATCAACGGCTGACATTTAAGAGAAATGAAATCTGATGAGGCAGAGTAAATGCAGTGTGAATGATTTGCTTTTCCCCATAACTGAGTGGATAAACACGATTATTTACCTAATAAAGATTTCTTTGATGTTCCCAAAACAATCCTATTAGTTTAATAAATGGTTGAAAAATTATGATTTATACAAGCTTGGTTAATAAATATACTTTGCAATCTCTGCCCATTTATCATTGATTTCCATATGTTTGTACAGACAGCTGAGTTCTTTCTTTTCCTCTGAATGCTGCATTTGCAGAAAAATCAGGATTGAATTTAAAACATGAAATAATCATTATAAACCTTCTAGGTAAATAGTACTAACTCATTACTCATATGCTGAAGAATCAGGGCCAGCATCCAGTAATGAGAATTTTCCTGCTTTCTCTGTTTCGTGGAAGTGAAGACTGTCCCATAGTATACATACCATCAACTTCTGGTGGTTCAGATGGTAAAGAATCCACCTGCAGTGCACAAGTGAAAGTGAAATCGCTCAGTCGTGTCCGACTCTTTGCAGCCCCATGGACTGTAGCCCACCAGGCTCCTCCATCCATGGAATTTTCTAGGCAAGAGTACTGGAGTGGGTTGCCGTTTCCTTCTCCAGGGGATCTTCCTGACCCAGGGACTGAACCCAGGTCTCCTGCACTGCAGGCAGACGCTTTAACCTCTGAGCCACCAGGGAAGCAGCGCACGAGACCTGGGCTCAGTCCCTGGGTTGCGAAGAGTCCCTGGAAAAGGGAACAGCTTCTCACTCCAGTATTCTTGCCTGGAGAATTCCATGGACAAAGGAGCCTGACAGGGGTCCATGGGGCTGCACAGGACTGTGCGACTTTCACTTTTCATACCATCAGTGCCAGAGCTGAGGAAGACGGGAGAAAGAATCTTCACCTCATGATCATTTCTTGGCAAAAGTAATTACCAAGGGATCGGAGATGAGCTCCCTAAAGGGATAAAGAATAAAAATATTCCTAAAGAATAAAAATCTCTGATCTCAAATACAAAAAGCAGTTCTGAGTCATTTTATAAGTTGTGCTCTTGACTCAGTTGTGTCCTTCTAAAATTCATGTTAAAATCCTAACCCTCAATGTGACAGTATTAGGAGATGGGGGCCTTTGAGAGGCAGCTGTTTATGAGGTCATAAAGTGGGACCCTCATGATGGAATTAGTAACTTTATAAGAACAAACACTGAACAATTCTCTCTCCCTTTCTCCCCAGTGAGAATGCAAAGAGCAGGCGGCCATCTGTAAGTCAGTAAGAGAGCCCTCATCAGAAACTGAATCCTGCTGGCCTTCGATCTTGGACTTCCCAGGCTTCCAGGCTCCCAGTGAGAAAATAAATTTCTGGTGATTAAACCACTTATTCTATGTTATACCGATCCAGGTTGCCACAGTGTATTCATATATCATAAGCTTGCTCTCGGTCAGGTTTCTAAAATAAAGAATTGTGTTCTTCTAGTAGAACCCTTTATCCCTTTACGTGACAGGAAGGTAGTGATCCAGTTTCAGCAGAAGTTTGCAAGCAGATGCTGAAGGAGTACCTGTGAGAAATGCTTTGAAAGAATGAATAGACCAGATGGAAGATTGACTAGTCAATCAGGTGGATGCTAGTAAATATCGAGAACATGCAATAAAAATAATTAATTGAACTGTTAGTTCACTCATTCATGTCCGATTCTTTGAGACCCTATTGACTGTAGTCAGCCAGGCTCCTCTGTCCATGGCATTATCCAGGCAAGAAAACTGGAGTGGGTTGCCATTCCCTTCTCCAAATTAAATGAAATTGACTCATAAATTAGATGAAAGCATCTGGACATTTAGTGGGAAGGTGAGGGAAGAGGGCATGAACTGTAATTGGGAAGCAATCTCTTCCACATGCTGAGAAGGTAGGGAAAATATTCTTACTGGAATGACAGATTAATATTTCAGGAGTTTTTGAATGAAAGGTGGAGCTCCAACCACAGCCACCTAGGTCTTATCATGGCAACGTAAAAAGCAGAGACATCACTTTGCTGACACAGGAACATATAGCTGAAGCTATGGTTTTTTGCAGTAGTCATGTGTGAACGTGAGAGTTGGACCATAAAGAAAACTGAGTACTGACAAATTGATGCTTTTGAACTGTGGTGTTGGAGAAGACTCTTGAGAGTCCCTTGGACTGCATGGAGATCAAACCAGTCAGTCCTAAAGGAAATCAACCCTGAATATTCACTGGAAGGACTGATGCTGAAGCTGAAGCTCCAGTACTTTGGCCACCTGATGCGAAGAGCTGACTCATTGGAAAAGACCCTAATGCTGGGAAAGATTGAAGGCAGGAGGAGAAGAGAATGACGGAAGATGAGATGGTTAGATGGCATCACCAACTCAATAGACGTGAGTTTGAGCAAGCTCTGGGAGATAGTGAAGGACAGGGAAGCCTGGTGTGCTGCAATCCATGGGATTTCAAAGATCAGTCGGACACAACTGAGTGACTGAACAACAATGCTTAGTTTGCTCTTTTTTTCTATTGAGTTGTTTGTATATTTATAATTGATTTCTAGCCACTTTTACATAGTCTAATACTAATCTTGACTGATAGAGAAGAAGCAGAAATTTTGTATGATCTGACCTAATAAGCTTTGATAACCATTAAGTGTGATATTTGGTAAAAGTCCTCCATCAGGAAAGAATATATCTTTCTATCTCTAGTCATCTAGAGTACATTTAAATATGTGTTGAATTTTACCAATTGCTTTTACCACGCATTTACCAAGAGGTATTTTAGTCTTATATTTTTTTAATGGAATGAATAGTGAATTACATTTTTAAAAAACATTAACCCATTCTTTAATGCCTCAGATAAATCAAATAGTTGAGTACATTGATGGGTTTTTTAGTACTTTGTTGGAAATTTCAGGATCTCTGTCCTTAAGTAAAACTAGCCTATAATATTCTATTGTTACATTGTCATTTAAGTGAGCTTAGTTTTCAAATGAATTTTGGGATTTTCTTTCTTTTCTTATTCTGTGGAAGTGTTCATAGGATCTGAATCTTGGATCATGAGATGTGTTTTAGAACATTCCTGTTAAATATTTTTGTGTAAAGTTTAGAGAAAGTATATATATAACTCCCAGTTCAATTTCTTTATTGGTTACAAATCCTTCCAGAGTTTCCATCTTTTCTTAAGTCAGGTTTGGTATTCAGATTTTTCTAAGATATTGTCTACTTTGAATGTGGTTTTTTTTTTTTTTAGCCTGAAGTTATTAATTCAACATCTTTGTTTTTATTATCTCTATATCTGCCCTTTTCATTTTTAATACTGGATATGTGTATCATTTTTTCTTTTTCTTTTCAGAAATTAATTTTGTTTAGGGCCTTATTGATATTCCCTCTCATATCTTTGTTTATTATTTATTAATTTCTTCTGTTTATCATTTCTTTAAATTTACTTTGGGTTTTCTTAAGTTGAATGTGTCGCATGTCATTTCATTCTCTTTTTTTAAGCCACCTTACTAAGCCATGTTGTGTGGGGCCACCCAAGACAGATGGGTCATGGTGGAGAGGTCTGACAAAGTGTGGTCCACTGGAGAAGGGAATGGCAAACCACTTCAGTATTCTTGTCTTGAGAATCCCATGAACAGTATGAAAAGGTAAAAATATAGGACACTGAAAGATAAACTCCCCAGGTCAGTAGGTGCCCAATATGCTACTGGAGAACAGTGGAGAAATAACTCCAGAAAGAATGAAGAGACAGAGGCAAAGCAAAAACACCCAGTTGTGGATGTGACTGGTGATAAAAGCAAGGTCCAATGCTGTAAAGAGCAATATTGCATAGGAACCTGGAATGTCAGGTCCATGAATCAAGGCAAATTGGAAATGGTCAAACAGCAGATGGCAAGAGTGAATGTCGACAGTCTAGGAATCAGCAAACTAAAATGGACTGGGATGGGTGAATTTAACTCAGATGACCCTTATATCTACTACTGTGGGAAGAATCCCTTAGAAGACATGGAGTAGCCATCATGGTCAATAAGAGTCTGAAATGCACTAACTGGATGCAATCTCAAAAACAACAGAATGATCTCTCTTCGTCTCCAAGGCAAACCATTCAATATCACAGTAATCCAAGTCTATGCCCCAACCAATAACGCTGAAGAAGCTGAAGTTGAATGGTCCTATGAAGACCTACTAGACTTTTTAGAGCTAACACCCAAAAAAGATGTCCTTTTCATTATAGGGGACTGGAATGCAAAAGTAGGAAGTCAGGAAACACCTAGAGTAACAGTTAAATTTGGCCCTGGAATACAGAAAGAAGCAGGGCAAAGGCTAATAGAGTTTTGCCAAGAGAACACACAGGTCATAGCAAACACCCTCTTCCAACAACACAGGAGAAGACTCTACACATGGACATCACCAGATGGCCAACACCAAAATCAGATTGATTATATTCTTTGCATCCAAAGATGGAGAAGCCCTATACAGTCAGCAAAAACAAGACTGGTAGCTGACTTTGGCTCAGATCATGAACTTCTTATTGCCAAATTCAGACTTAAATTGAATAAAGTAGGGAAAACCACTAGTCTATTCAGGTATGACCTAGATCAAATCCCTTCTGATTATACAATGGAAGTGAGAAATAGATTTAAGGGACTAAATCTGATACACAGAGTGCCTGATGAACTATGGATAGAGGTTCCTGACATTGTATAGGAGACAGGGAGCAAGACCATCCACAAGAAAAAGAAATGCAAAAAGGTAAAATGGCTGTCTGGGGAGGCCTTACAAATAGCTGTGAAAAGAAGAGAAGCGAAAAGCAAAGGAGAAAAGGAAAGATATACTCCTTTGAATGCAGAGTTCCAAAGAATAGCAAGAAGAGATAAGAAAGCCTTCCTCAGCGATCAATGCAAAGAAATAGAGGCAAACAATAGAATGGGAAAGACTAGAGATCTCTTCAAGAGAATTAAAGACACCAAGGGAAAATTTCATGCAAAGATGGGCTCAATAAAGGACAGAAATGGTATGGACCTAACAGAAGCAGAAGATATTAAGAAGAGGTAGCAGGAATACTCAGAAGGACTGTACAAATAAGATCTTCACAACCCAGATAATCATGATGATGTGATCACTCACCTAGAGTCAGACATCCTGGAAAGTGAAGTCAAGTGGGCCTTAGGAAGCATCAATATGAATAAAACTAGTGCAGGTGATAGAATTCCAGTTGAGCTATTTCATCAGAAGGACTGTACAAATAAGATCTTCACAACCCAGATAATCATGATGATGTGATCACTCACCTAGAGTCAGACATCCTGGAAAGTGAAGTCAAGTGGGCCTTAGGAAGCATCAATATGAATAAAACTAGTGCAGGTGATAGAATTCCAGTTGAGCTATTTCAAATCCCTAAAGATGATGCTGTGAAACTGCTGCACTCAATATGTCAGCAAATTTGGAAAACTCAGCAGTGGCCACCGGACTGGAAAAGGTCAGTTTTNTCCATGGGATTTTCCAGGCAAGAGTACTGGAGTGGGGTGTCATTGCCTTCTCCGATGACAAACCTAGATAGCATATTAAAAAGCAGAGACATTACTTTGCCAGCAAAGCTCTGGTTTTTGCAAAGGTACGGTTTTTGCAGTAGTCAGATACAGATGGGAGAGTTGGATCATGAAGAAGACTCAGCACCAAAAAACTGATGCTTTTGAACTGTGGTGTTGGATAAGACTCCTGAGAGTCCCTTGGATTGCAAGGAGATCAAATCAGTCAATCTTAAAGGAAATCAACCCTGAATATTCATTGGAAGAACTAATGCTGAAGCTCCAATACTTTGGCCACCTGATGCAAAGAGCCAATTTCATTGGAAAAGACCCTGATGCTGGGAAAGATTGAAGGCAGGAGAAGGGGACGATAGAGGATGAGGTGGTTGGATGGCATCACCAACTCAATGGCCATGAGTTTGAGCAAACTCTGGGAAATGGTAAAGGACAGGGAAGCCTGGCGTGCTATAGTCCATGGGGGTCGCAAAGAGCTGGACACAACCAAGTGACTGAACAACAAAACTGGTCATTCACATATCATTTTATCAATTGTCTCTTCCCAATTTTGGTCTTACTATTGTAGGAGTAAAAGTTATTTGCATAGTCTAGATACAAAGAGTTGTAAAAGTTATTTGCATAGTCTAGATACAAAGNCGTGCTATAGTCCATGGGGGTCGCAAAGAGCTGGACACAACCAAGTGACTGAACAACAAAACTGGTCATTCACATATCATTTTATCAATTGTCTCTTCCCAATTTTGGTCTTACTATTGTAGGAGTAAAAGTTATTTGCATAGTCTAGATACAAAGAGTTGTAAAAGTTATTTGCATAGTCTAGATACAAAGAGTTGTAAAAGTTATTTGCATAGTCTAGATACAAAGCCATTTGTTATATATATTGATTGATATTATATTTATATTCTGCATCATTATATTTACAATTATATATATGCCTTTTGGTAACTTAGTTTCATTTTCATGAAACTAAGTTACCACAAAGTGAGGCTAAAGTGAGTTCAGCTTCACCATCCAGTTCTGTATGGTAAAGATAGATTTTTGTTTTAAAGTGTGAACTCAAGCTGGACTGCCTCTGCTCAAACCCTACCTCTGCCACTTCCTGGCTTCATGAACCTAAGTTGTTGCCTAACTTCTGTGCCTTAGTGTCCTCATCTGGGAAATGGGGGAAATAGTATAGTACCTACCTGCTAGAGTTGTCAAAGGATCAAGCACTTTCAGCAGTCGCTAGGACACACTACCTGTTACGTATTGCACTCAGATTGTTTTCTGTTGTTACTTTGGCTTCCATACTCTCTTTCACACAACCAGCTGCACCCGTGCGTGAGTGCTCAGACGCTCCGGTCATATCTGATTCTTTGAGACCCCATGGGCTGTATCCTGACAGGTCCTTTGTCCATGAGTTTATCTAGGCAAGCATACTGGAGTGGATTGCCCTGCCCTCTTCCTGGGACATAACCAGCTACACCTAATCAAAGTAGAGTGTCCTGAACTGTGCAAATATTTTTGACACAAAGATTGATATAGCTGATGTTAGCTCTGACCTCTGACCCAATAAATGAAGTAATCTCAGCAACAGCTGAGTTAGTTGCTTGCTAAATGCATTGGAAACTCATAAAGAATGCAAAGAAGCAAAGAGAGTAACTAGTAAGTCACTAACTTTTTCATTTGTCCTAGTGAAAATTATTAGATAATGGAGTTGTTTAGCAATAATTAGGTAATAGCCTGGGGCTGGACACCTCGGTTGATTCATAATGAGAGAGGGCAATACGGTCAAAGTTAATGAGAATTCTCTAAGTTTAACTGGCCATCCAAGACACTTAGCTGAGATATTCCTAATTATTTCATTGCAGAAGGTTTCTGGGGGACATTGGCACTTAAAGATAGCTGAGGCCCCATGCTGCAAGTTTCCAGGGTAGAATCTGCCACAGCAAAACAGCAGAGGATGGTTAGGAAGTCCCAGTCATCTTTGCTTGAGTACCAAAAGGCAGTGGCCACTGGTTGCCACTCTGGGTTCATAACCCTGGTACTGGAGTAGGTTCAGAGCTCTGGGAGGTTCTCCCAGAGCTTTCAAAGGTGGTCTAGGTTAAAGGAGAGCTTCCAGATGACCCAAGTCTCTACAATAATCCCTGTTAGGTAAACATGAGGGCTGAGGGGGAGAGGTGGGTTATTTCTATACTCTATTCCTCCCAGCAAATCTAAGCTACTTTGGCTGTGAGGACCCATTCTCAAGGTCCCAAAAGTACTATTATGAAGAAATATAAAAAGAAGTGTCTCAAAGCTGTAATGAACTTGGTGCAGTCACTCCAGCCTCCAAAGAACTTGGTGGCCTCAGGATGTGCTTATAGGGGACATCAAAAATGGTAGACCAAAGTTGCACGTATAAGTGCCTACAGAGCCAAGTAGGTAATACAGGGCACTAAGGAGAGATTAGATCAGTGGGAAATTGGAAAAAAATGCCTATTTCAAGGGGCTGTAGTTGATCAACTCCAGAAGACTTGTATACACAGAGACCCAAAGCTAATCTACTTCTTCAAGAGAAGCCAGCAGTCAAGTTGTTCCTTGAAATCTTTCCATTTGTAAATGTTGGTAACTAATTAAAAAAAAAAAAAAACTAACCCAAAACTCATAGCTACTGGTTGCCTTTGGCTTCTGGCTGCCAATTTCCACTTGTTTTAAAACATGGGTCTGTGACCCTTTTGTAATCCATCATGGCACAACAGTCTGGGGCAAGGCCAGAGTGCCTGTGACCAATGGGCAGTTACTACGACAATAAGCTGAAGGAAACTGACAATCATAGTTAATGTGATATATGTATGGTTAAGGGTGTAGACAGTCGATATAAAACACCCCTTTCTCTACAGAGTTTGGATACACTTGAAACGTAAGATACAGGAGACAGATAAAATGATGAAAAAAATCAGCTTTCTTAACGATAAATAACGTGATGGAGCTCCGTGGCTAGACATGCTCCTCGTATCTCCAAGAGTTTGATTTACCCCGAATGAATGATCTTCCAGATGACCCAAGTCTCTACAATAATCCCTGTTAGGTAAACATGAGGGCTGAGGGGGAGAGGTGGATTATTTCTGTACTCTATTCCTCCCAGCAAATCTAAGCTACTTTGGCTGTGAGGACCCATTCTTAAGGTTCCAAAAGTACTATTATGAAGAAATATAAAAAGAAGTGTCTCAAAGCTGTAATGAACTTGGTGCAGACACTCCAGCCTCCAAACTTGGTGGCCTCAGGATGTGCTTATAGGGGACATCAAAAATGGTAGACCAAAGTTGCACGTATAAGTGCCTACAGAGCCAAGTAGGTAATACAGGGCACTAAGNAAGTACTATTATGAAGAAATATAAAAAGAAGTGTCTCAAAGCTGTAATGAACTTGGTGCAGTCACTCCAGCCTCCAAAGAACTTGGTGGCCTCAGGATGTGCTTATAGGGGACATCAAAAATGGTAGACCAAAGTTGCACGTATAAGTGCCTACAGAGCCAAGTAGGTAATACAGGGCACTAAGGAGAGATTAGATCAGTGGGAAATTGGAAAAAAAATGCCTATTTCAAGGGGCTGTAGTTGATCAACTCCAGAAGACTTGTATACACAGAGACCCAAAGCTAATCTACTTCTTCAAGAGAAGCCAGCAGTCAAGTTGTTCCTTGAAATCTTTCCATTTGTGAATGTTGGTAACTAATTAAAACAAAAAAAAAAAAAAAAACTAACCCAAAACTCATAGCTACTGGTTGCCTTTGGCTTCTGGCTGCCAATTTCCACTTGTTTTAAAACATGGGTCTGTGACCCTTTTGTAATCCATCATGGCACAACAGTCTGGGGCAAGGCCAGAGTGCCTGTGACCAATGGGCAGTTACTACAACAATAAGCTGAAGGAAACTGACAAACATAGTTAATGTGATATATGTATTGTTAAGAGTGTAGACAGTCGATATAAAACACCACTTTCTCTACAGAGTTTGGATACACTTGAAACGTAAGATACAGGAGACAGATAAAATGATGGAAAAAATCAACTTTCTTAACGATAAATATCGTGATGGAGCTCCGTGGCTAGACATGCTCCTCGTATCTCCAAGAGTTTGATTTACCCCGAATGAATGACACAAGCAGACAGCTACGGACNGAAACGTAAGATACAGGAGACAGATAAAATGATGGAAAAAATCAACTTTCTTAACGATAAATATCGTGATGGAGCTCCGTGGCTAGACATGCTCCTCGTATCTCCAAGAGTTTGATTTACCCCGAATGAATGACACAAGCAGACAGCTACGGACTGCTCCGGTGGGGCAAAGCTCATCCTGCAGAGTTTACCCACAGAGCACACCCTCTCACAACAGGAAGATAAGGAAGAAAAGCTCATCTCTGTGGCTTAAATAAGCTCAAATCCTTCTCCCAAACTCACCTATCAGAAGAGGAGTGACTCACAGGATGAGGAAAAACAGATGTTCCCATTTTAAAGCATAGAAAAGTGCTCCCCCAGCATAGATCTGGGGGGAAAGAGATATTTCAACTTGGAATGGATTGGGGAAAACTTCAAAACACAAGTAGAATGTGAACTGCCTCTAAAGGAATCAGTAGATTTTTCTTAAATTGTGTTCAGTTCAGTTCAGTTGCTCAGCCATGTCCAACGCTGCGATCCCATGGAGTGTAGCACACCAGGCCTCCTTGTCCATCAACAACTCCCGGAGTTTACTCAAACTCATGTCCATTGAGTTGGTGATGCTGTCCAGTCATCTCATCCTCTGTCATCCCCTTCTCCTCCCACCATCAGTCTTTCCCAGCATCAGGGTCTTTTCAAATGAGTCAGTTCTTTGCATCAGGTGGCCAAAGTTGAGTTTCAGCTTCAACATCAGCCCTTCCAATGAATACTCAGGACTGATTTCCTTTAGGTTGGACTGGATAAATTGTGTTAAAATACACATGGCATGAAATTTGCCATTTTTAGGCATACAGCTCAGTGGCATTGAGTACATTCACGTGGTTGTGCTACCATCACCATCATCCATCTCCAGGATTGTTTTCGTCTTGCAAAACTGAAACTCCATACCTGAAACTCATACTGTTGAACAATGACTCCCCTGTCTCCCCTCCCCCAGTCAATTTGGCAACCACAATTTCATTTTCTGTCTCCATGAAGTAGAGTACTCTGGGTACCTCATGTAGGTGGAATTATACAGAGTTTGTCCTTTTGTGACTGGTTCATTTCATTTAGCATAATGTCCTCAAGGTTCATCAATGTTGTCACATGTGTCAGAATCTACCCTCTTCTTAAGGGTGAATAATATCCTATGTGTGTATATCCCATGTTTTGTTTATCCACTTATCTATGGAAGGACATGTGGATTGCTTCCACCTTTTGGCTATTATAAACAGAGCTGCTTATGAATATGAATGTACAAGTTTCTCATGAAGTACCTGCTTTCAATTCTTTAGGGTGTATACTCAGAAGTAGAATTTCTAGATCATGTGATAATTTTATTTTTAATTTTTGAGGAACTGCCATACTATTTTTCATAACAGCTGTACCATTTTAATCCCATCAACAGCACACAAGGGTTCCAGTTCTTCCACATCCTTACCAATACTTGTTACTTTCTGGGGTTTTGTGTGTATGTTTGCTTATTTGTTTTTTTTTGTTTGTTTGTTTGTTTTGTTTTTAATAGTAGCCATTTTAATGGATTTGAGGTAGAGGAATGGATAATTTCTTAACATGAATGTATAAGGCATTTTAAGGAGAAAAAAGAATATGTGTAAAGATGCAGAAGTCAGGATCCCAAGGACTATGAAGGGAATAATTTAGCTGGGTCTTTATAGAAAACACTGGAAAGATTGTGAAGAGGTTTGGATGCCAAACTAAGGCATTTCAAAATTGTTCTATAATCAATGACAGCTCCTGGTTATTTTTAAAGGAAAATGACAATATGAGAACAATATTAAAGAAAAATTGGAGAACACCATTTCAAAATCTGCACTAGCTCAGGAAGAGCAGGGCAGGGGAGTAGCAATGGAGATGTGGAAGAAGGGAAAGAAAAAATTGAAAAGGAACTTTGTAGAAAGGATTGTCAGGTCATATTCATTGGTTAACTATGAGAAATAACAGAGAAAGAGGAGTGCAAAAAAATAATTATGTTATTTCTCCTCCCCTCTGCACACATTATTTCCTGCTTCTTGTTACTTATGATTTTTCCTAAATTCTCTTAGAAAGAAGAAAATTCCTCTTATTTCTATGTCCCTATAATTTTATTTATTATAATTAAATTTCTGTGTACATGTCTCCTATAGAAGAGCCTCTTCAAGCTTTTAGATTGCTAGAACCTTGTCTCCTGTCAAGGCAGCAGGCTAGGGGTGGCAGAATTCTGAGAGAGAAGTAGCAAAATTCTCAGTTAAATATTCAGCCACCATACCAGTCTTCCACTGTCAAACCTCTGAATCTGCTCCAGGGAGGAGAATGAACCTTGTGTGATCAAGACATCGGTTTTGGTACACATAATCACATAATCACACTCATTTTGGTACAAATCTCACTCTGTCATGTAGCCTGATTATTCTTTATTATTAGAAAAATAAAGCCTTCTAATTCATCTTATAAAATAGAGACTTTTTGAATGTTGTGTATTTTTTTTACGTAGAAAAAGTCAGGGAGTCAGCAAGGGCCAGCCATATGCTCCGACTCTGTGTGTGTGTGTGTGTGCACGCGTGCACACGCGCTCTCATTACTCACTCTCTGACTCTAGACTAGCAAATTGACTGATTGCTTTCTTCAGTCCTTTGGGGAAAAAGCTTCAAATTTAGAAGATTTAACTGAAGTGGGTAGTAATGAAAATGCTGTTTCCTGAGGATTTGGAAACATTCTAAACGTTCTGTTATCAGCTCTGAGAGAGTGGAGTTTACTCACTCTCTGACTCTAGACTAGCAAATTGACTGATTGCTTTCTTCAGTCCTTTGGGGAAAAAGCTTCAAATTTAGAAGATTTAACTGAAGTGGGTAGTAATGAAAATGCTGTTTCCTGAGGATTTGGAAACATTCTAAACGTTCTGTTATCAGCTCTGAGAGAGTGGAGTGGACCAGAAGGTAAGTTGATACTTGCTGCCCTTCTCCCATAACCTTCAAGTTCCCTTCTTGAGATGTCTGTTTATAGCTGTTAACATGTTTCACTAAACCTAAAAAGGATAATCAGAACTGCTTTGATTACTTACCCAATAACTACACCCCAAAGCCTATCTCTTCTTCTTCCTTCCACCCCAGAACACAGGTTTCCTGAGATAAACATGCCCATAATTCTGAAAACGCCTAGGAGCTTTAACGCGAGCCCAGAGACAAAGACTTTAGTAATTATGCCAGAAGTCGGAACTGGGTAAGAAAGGTGATTCTGTAGTGGGAGCCACCAGCATTTATTCTCAACCAGTCAAATTAGAGATATAGACTGTAAAAAAAAAAAAAAAAAAGCATCCAAGGCGAACAGTAAAGCAAGCAGCACAACCAATTTCAAAAGACACAAACAGAATCACAGGTGAAAATTAAAACTTACATCATTTTAGTTGATCACATTCAGTGGTCTAAGAATTGTTATAATGAGCTCAGCCCTGCAGCCACCTGAAGTAAATGGTTCACGTGGTTGGTTTTATGCTATAAAAACACACTGAGATTTTTCACAGAAACGCCCTGTTGAAAATATTAAAGTGTGTGTGTCCTCTTTCCCTCATCCCTTGCTCCCTGCTGTGTGATTCCAGGAGCTTCTAGATAAAATGCCCATGCTGAAGTTTTCAGATCCATTTAATGAGGCATCATGACTCAACTTGGCAAGGCTTTTTTTCCCCCCTTGCTTCTATTCCACCTCAAACTGTTTTGATTCATTTGTGAGAAATTTACTTTTGCCAATTGAAAAACCCTTTTGTGGCTGCCAGTCACTAATCTCCCCTCTGACACATTCATTCAACCAGACTAAATCCAATATTGACATTTGTATCTGGGGAAAAGAGGTTAAGCACTGGGAGGAAAAGCAACTCCTGTGCCCTGCCAAACGCTGTGCGGCATCTAAATGAGCTACGATGGGTTCAATTCATGGGGGAACCCCCGAGAACGGAGGGGGGCTTTGATCACATCCAGGGGCCGTCATCTGCTACCCAGGCAGCCAAATGGAAGTTGTTTGATGCTATCTATAGGTACCTGCAGCAGCCTAATTTAAATTCTACCTCGCTCTACCAGAAATCATTTTCTAATACCATCATCTCAAGGGCGTATCTTGAACATTTTTACTAGACTTTGGTTTCTCTGGCATTAAAAAAATCCACAACTGTAGTCCCTTGAACATTCTGCCCACTTCTAGAACATTCCCTTTCTTAGACTCTTGCTTTAAGGTAACAGGGAGGCAATAGTGGTTTTTCCTACCAAAGAAAGCTGTGTGAGGTGGTCTGCCTGGTTAGGACCCTCTCATACTTCCTCACCCCCACCCAGCGCATATAACTCTATCTTCAAGGCAGAGTGACACGCAGGGACAGCTGCTTATATAGGCATTACTAGAAAAGTATTTTTCTTTTAGTAAGAAATAGACAATACAGATTGGATTGAAATATCTGAAAATAAACATATGCACGTAAATCAAAAGTACAAGTGCAAACTTGAAAGTGACTGAGAAGTCTAATGAAAACAGGTAAGAAAAATCAAAGTACAGTTTGCAAACAAGGGGATACCAGCCAGTGTTATTTAATCCAAGTTCTCTAATATCTCCTCTCCTCATTTACCCTGCCTCATCACTGAGGCATTACTTGCCTTTCTTCATGTTCCTTACCAAATTAAACAGAAAGAAAACTATTATACAGAGAGGGTGCGATCCTTAGAGCCTTCTAGTGTTTACTGAGTGTCAGTTGTTTTTTCTCCTTCTTAAGAATGTGCTGTGCTCAGTCAAGTCTGACTCTTTGTGACCTATGGACTGTAGCCTGCCAGGCTCCTCTGTCCCTGGCATTCTCCAGGCAAGAATACTGGAGTGGGTTGCCACGCCCTCCTCCAGGGGATCTTCCTGACCCAGGAATCGAACCTGTATCTTCAGCATCTCCTGTATTGCAGACAGGTTCTTTACCCACCGAGCCACCTGGGAAGCCCTTTCTTAAGAATATTCTCTGGTAAATAATATCAGAGAGCAGTTACACGGAACCACAGTAGACTCTGTGCCGTCTGAATAGTGTATTGCTACATTCTGTTTCTTTAGGAATGTGCTACTTTTGTCTGAGTGGCTGATGGGTGCAAGTTTGTTCACAGAATTCTAATACAATACCCTTTTATGTCTTTCTGCAGTTATTGAGATATCTAAGTTCTTGCTATTTTAAATGCCACACTTTAAACTGGGGGAACAGGTAACATAAACATCTTTTAAATCATTTCTATATGACAATTTACATTTCATCTCCAATTACTTTTCAAAAGAAGGTCAGCAGTAGTGAATTCCCCTCTTTATTTCTAAACCAAGAGTATTTAATCTTTTTTCCCCAACAGTTTATGATGTAGACTACCTTGCACCTCTCACACTGCAAGCCGGTTTCATTACCTATTAACAGTCACATCAGCGTCCCTTTGCTCCTCGAATTCAAGCCAGACCTGCCAACTCCCTAGTTCCCAGCCTGCTAGATTCTCTTTCTTACCCACCTTTCAGTTGTGCTGATTGTCAAGCTCCATTAAGTAAGTTATTATTATGTAAATGTTATAGCGTGCCGGATCAGCTATTCATCACAATTGCCAACAACTCCATGGATCAGTCAGAAAAATGGTGACATATAGAAAATTAATCGTGTTTTCCGCAGAATAAAACTGAAACTTCAACATGTAGAAAGAAAATTCAGTCTATACTATATTTCCCTGAGAGAGAACTATTGGTCTGGGAGTACAGATCAGAGGGAGAGATCATTATTATAGACTCTTAGAGTTGGAGGGACTAGTGAATATCTTCTAATATACAGTTTCCTACTGGGCCACCTAATGTAGTTTAGCAGACAAATTCACTGTCAAAGTATAATTGTCGGAAAGTGAAAACCATGGCTCTCATACAAATGCAACATGGATCAGTGTTAAAAATGTATCCAGCTGATTGAGTTTAACCATTAAAGGGGTAAAACTGATCAAAATGGAAATAAGGAGAATAGATATATTACTGGGAAAAAAGTTTAAATAAGTTTGCTGAAATAGAGGGAAAAAACTGGCCAGTGTGCTATAGAGCTATAAGTATTTCCTCGCTCGCGCCAGGCTTTAGGTGTTTTCGTTGCTGCGTGCGGGGTCTTTAACTCTTCGTCTTGGCAGGTAGGATCTAGTTCCCTGACCAAGGATCAAACCTCAGCCCCCTGCATTGGGAGTGCAGGGTCTCAGCCGCTGGACCACCAGGGAAGCCCCCCATGGAGTTAGAAAATCAAAACCTTTGGAATTATCTTTTCTTCTGGGCAACAGTTAACTTGCATCTCTCTCTGAATAGCTTTACAAGCTATCATATGCTGCCCAGTGTCTGAACCTTTAATAACAGCAAAGTCAAACATAGGTATACACCTTAGATAATTAAGTAATGTTGGGGTGAACATATTTTTTAAAGCCTCAGTTTTAACATTAAGAGAACATGTCTCCTAACTTTTTGCTTTATTTCCAAGCTTTTAATAACAAAAATAATAAATTTCTAGTTTATTCAGCTGAATAATGTTCTGCCCCACCAAAGACTGTTCTTTAGTCACTCAGTCATGTCCGACTCTTTCGTACCCCATAGACTGTAACCCAGCAGGCTCCTCTGCCCATAGGATTTCCCAGGGAAGAATACTAGAGTGGGTTGCCATTTCCTTCTCCAGGAGCTCTTCCTGGACCAGGGATTGAACCTGTGTCTCCTGCATTAGCAGGCAGATTCTTTACCACTGAGGCACCAGAGAGACCCCCACAAAAGATGCACATGCCCTCTTCCCAAGAACCTGTAAATATGTTCATCTTACAGGGCAAAAGGGGCCTGGCAGTGTGATTAAGTTAAGGACTTTGAGATGGAAGATAATAGTGGATTATCTGAGCAGGCCCGATTTAATCATGAAGATCTTCATAAAAGGAACACAAGAGGGTCAAAGGCAGAAAAAGATGTGAACACAGAGGCCAAGGCTGGAGTACTGAGCTATGCAGATGGGAGCCAAGGAATGCAGCCAAGGAATGCTGGCAAAGGCAAGGTACTGGCTTCTCCCCTAGAACCTTCAGAAGCAAAGTAGCCCTACCAACCCACTTTGGACCTCTGACCTCCAGAACATCATATGTTTGGATTGTTTCAAGCCTTTAGGCTTTGATAATTTGTTATAGCATCCTGAGAAAACTAATGCAGGGCTCAAAAGGAGAGCTCACATAGCATCTGACATGTGAGACTTGGTAGAAAAAGGGCAGAATCTAGAAGTCCAACTCTTTTCTTTTGTAGTTTGTTCACCTACAAATAAATGGATCCACAATAGAGAAAAGGCTTAAAAATTTTAAAGCAATTAAGGTCAAGAAACTATTTTAATGAGTTAAAAAAACAATCTGGGGAACTTCCCTGGTGGTCCAGTGGCTAAGACTCTGCACTCCCCAATGGAGGGAGCCCAGGTTTGATCCCTAGTTGGTGAACTGGATCCCAAATGTCACAACTAAATATCCCACATGCCTTAATGACGGCTGAAGATCCCGTGTCATGGCTAAAACCTGCTGCCATCAAATAGATAAATTAATTAAACATTAAAAAAAAATCTGGCTGATCAAAACTAAACAAATCAACATACTGAAAATCCCACCTTGTTGTGTTTGCAAGTTTAAACAAGAAAACGAAAACATGCCTCATTATGCCCATCAGTGTTATGATTGCATGCAGTGATGATTAATGCACTGACTCATAGACTCAGTGAACGTGGCTGAAGTTTTTACCTCTTTTAACTGGCTCCCTAAACTTTGTGTTATATTACTATACTCTATTTTCTATTAATATAGCCATAATTTAGAGTTTGTTGCTTGAAACCCTCTTTGATATGGATTTCTAATAGTGACTAAACTTAACTTTCAAGTCTTACCAAAGTTTCTCTTTCGTTTTGATTTTTATTAGAGGCACAGTTGCTTTACAATGTCGTGTCACTTCCTGCTGTAACAACAAAGTGAATCAGCTATAGGTATGCATCTACTCCCTTCCTCTTGAACCTCCTTTCCCCATCGCCCCATCCCGCCCCATCTAGGTCGTCACAGAGCTCTGGGTTGAGCTAGCTGTACTATAGAGCAGCTTCCCACTAGCTATCTGTTTCACACATGGCCGTACGTGTACATCAGTCACAGTATCCCAGTTCATGAATCCAGATTCCCCACTTCCCTGAACTACACAGCAGATCAGCAAGGTTTGGGAATGAGTGGTCCGTACTTGTCACTGCCCTCTATAGCACCCTTCAGAGTGTTCCCATTGCTAAGTACTCACATAAAGCTGTCCACGACTGGGCATGATGGGCCCTGTCTTGCCGCTCCAACCTACCTCCTCGGCCTCACACTCCGGCCTGGAAACCCACTGAACCTCTCTCCCAGGAGAGCTCACGTTGCCCTCCACCCACAGCCCGCAGGAACCATCTCTTCCGACCCAGGCTTGACATAGCCCTCCTCCACAAGCTTGCCCTGTGCTTCCAAAGCGGAGACAGAGACCCCGTTGCGTGCTCCAAAGCGCCTCCTTCTCCCCATTACAGCCTATGTCTGCTTCTCGGCTGTAAGATCTGCCGAAAGTGGGGACAGGGTCTCCCAGTCGGCCCTTCTTCGGGTTCTAAACACTCGCTTCAGCATCTATGCTCCTCTCATCCAGACCACGAGTCGTCAGCAGACCAGGAATGGGGTCTGGACAACACTCAGGATCCCTGGCCAGAGGAGCCGCGGTGACAGTGGTGTGCAGACGAGCAGGAGGACAGGCAGGCTGGAGGCGGGGCTATTTTGAGAACACGTGCCAGGCCTGAGCCTGAGCAGGAGAGCTACAGATATGGGAGAGATGGCACAGACGTGCAGCGGAGCATAAGAGAAATTNGTCTGGACAACACTCAGGATCCCTGGCCAGAGGAGCCGCGGTGACAGTGGTGTGCAGACGAGCAGGAGGACAGGCAGGCTGGAGGCGGGGCTATTTTGAGAACACGTGCCAGGCCTGAGCCTGAGCAGGAGAGCTACAGATATGGGAGAGATGGCACAGACGTGCAGCGGAGCATAAGAGAAATTCGCTATTGCAAAGGCAGCCGAATGGGCGCCCGGTGGCGCTCACGGTAAAGAACCTGCCTGCCGGTGCAGGAGACGCAGGTTCAGTCCCTGGGTTGGAAAGATCCCCTGGAGGAGGGCATGGCAATCCACTCCAACATTCTTGCCTGGAGCATCCCCTGGACGGAGGAGCCCAAGGGGCTACAGTTGATAGGGTCGCCCAGAGGCAGACACGACTGAGGGATTTACCATGCATGCACGCAGGCGACAATATGTGCTTCCCTGGTGGTTCAGCAGTAAAGAATCTGCCTGCACTGCAGGAGGCAAGGGTTCCATCCCTGTCAGGAAGATCCCCTGGAGAAGAGCGTGGCAACCCACTCCAGTCTTCTTGCCTGAAAAATCCCACGGACAGAGGAGCCTGACAGACTCCAGTCCGTGGGTTCACAAAAGAGTCAGACACAACTTAGCAACTAAAACAACAGCCTCTATGTAGAGTGTGTAAATGTCTTCTTTCTAATGATTAGGAGTTTTTGCCTGGCTTTGGCACTAGTGATAAAGAACTTGCCTGCCAATGCAGGAGACTTTTAAGAGATATGGGTTCCATCCCTGGGTCAGGAAGATCCCCTGGAGGAGGGCATAACAACCCACTCCAGTATTCTTGGCTGGAGAATCCCCATAGACAGAGGAGACTGGAGGGCTATAGTCCATGGGGTCCCAAGGAGTCAGTCACGGCTGAGCACACAGGCACACAGGCAGCAGAATTAGGTACTTAAGAGGAATGTGACTGCCTCTCCAAGTTAAATCTTGATGATATTACTGTAGTAAAGAATGACCACTCCTCCAATAAATGCTGCATCATCAACATTCTTAATGGTACAGGGAATGAAAGTAATGGGAGAAAGCACGAAAGAAAAAGATTTGGAATCGACTGGATTCTGTGCCATTCAGAGAACTGTCAGGAATCAGATTTCCCTATCGGTGAGTCAAATAAAAAAGACTTCGAAAGGACTACTTAAAAAAATGTGGTCCCACCAAGAAGCCATTAAGGGAAAGTAAAAGTCATTCAGTGTGTCCAACTCTTTGTGACCCCGTGGACTATACAGTCCATGAAATTCTCCAGGCCAGAATACTGGAGTGGGTAGCCATTCCCTTCTCCAGAGTATCTTCCCAGCCCAGGGATCGAACCTATGTCTCCCGCATTGCAGGTGGATTCTTTACCAGCTGAGCCACAAAGGAAGCCCTAGAGGAAATAAGGAAGGAAACCTTAATAGGAAACTCAGTGAGAACTGGAGATGTAGTCCTGGAGGGTCATGGCTACTAACAGAGACACTGCCACAGCTGGAAGAAACACCCCAGCCTCCCTTTCCTCATGTCCTCTGGGCTCCAGATGGTGCCTTTCATTGGCTGAACCAACCAGCATCCAGTTGGCACTAAGCTCGGAAGACCCAGTCCACAGGGGTCAGCCACACACGACACAAAGCCAGGCAGGAAAAAGCAAACAGATCTGGAGGGCCAAACAGAGAATGTGAAGGAGTGTTAGAATACTTGACAAATTTATTTCCCTGACATTTTCCTTTACAAGTATCTAAGCACTGAAGTCATAAATGACAAACAAGAAAGTCTAAATATGTATAAAAGAGCTGCTGCAAGAAGTACAAAACAAAAATTCTAAATAACAAAACCATGGTGTCAGTTTAACTAGAAGCCTTTTTACTTTCCTCATAGTTTATAAAATACTCGTGAGTCATGTCAGTAGCATCGTTGTTGTGTTCAGTGGCTAGGTTGTGTCTGACTCTCTGTAACCCCATGGACTGCAGCATTCCAGGCTTCCCTTATCCTCCACATTGCTGCTTTAAAAAAAAAAAAAAGTTCAGTAAGTTAAGACACTTTCCATGTCAAGTAAGTCCATATCTAGGTGGACTTCAGAGTTGAGTTGATCTGGTAGCCCAAGGATATTGTCAAGGACATGATCTCTTTCTGGCTCTTTGCTGCATTTTCCATTGTATCGTATTCACCCTTTATCTGGCTCCCTTCTTGTGGCTGAAATAAGGCAGCAAGCAACTCCTTGAATTATCTCGCTCAGTATGCATGGCAAGAGAAAGAGCTGTTTTGCCAAGAAAAGGACAAATGGATGCTTGGGAGATAAGTACTGCCTCTGCGATACTACTTAAAAAACTGTGTTCCATTACTCTTAATTGTATTAGAAAGCATGTAACACCTGTGCAATGGTTAAGAGTCTTACTAGCAAACAAACACACAAAATCCATTCTGGATAATGGGAAAAGAAAAGGCTGTTATTAGAGAGTGTTAGGTAACTCCCAGGATCTTCCGAAGGGTCAGAGAGCTGTGCAGCCACGCAGGTTCTTCGCTATGGAAACACCTGGTAAATACCACTTGGCACTGTGGCATTCAGAGCTGGGTACCAGAAACTTTGCCAGCACCGACACCAAGAAACAGAACACCTTTGCCACCATGCTTGCCGAGAGGTTCGTCTTCAGTGATGCCAGTGATGTCTTCATGTGCACTTACATGTGGAAGTCTGATGGGCAGAGCCCAGACCATGTGCCAGAACCCTAGCTTCCGAGGGAGTATGGTGACGGTGCGTCTAGTAGGATTCCACGTCAGGAGAGCTGCAGATGAGAGTACTCAGAAGGTTGTGCACCACCACAAGAGGTAGTGCAGCATGCAACCCCACTCCCTGCTTGTAGAGGTCCAGGAGAATGTGCATGCATGTGTGCCAGGTTGCATCAGTCACATCCAACTCTTTGCAACCCTATGGATGATGGGTTGTAAACCAGGCTCCTCTGTCCATGGGATTCTCTAGGCAAGAATACTGGAGTGGGTTGCCATGCCCTTCTCCAGGGGAGCTTCCCAACCCAGGGATCGAACCCACACCTCTTACATCTCCTACATTGGCAGGTAGGTTCTTTACCACTAGCACCACCTGGGAAAATGTACTTTAAGGCAAATCAGTCCCAGCCCAGAGAAAGAAGGATATGTTCATTAAATGTCTCACAAAATGCTTTGCACAACAATTAATAAGGTGGAATTATGAACAGAGTGCTGGGAAATAAAGGCTTCCTAAAAATTTTAACCTATATTGCCATCAAGCTCAAAATATATAGGACCAACATGATCCCTGACATGATATGAACACTCTTATTTTAACAAATTTCCGTGTAATTTCTCTGCATCATTTAGTTTCTCAATTCCTTCTGACAAAATCCTTGTCTTTCATAATATACTGAGATATGAAAACCTACTAAGAACAGCGAGATACATTTAGGATTCATATCTCTTTTCTGGCATGGCATGTTCACTGCTAAGATTCCCTAAAGCCTAAAGTGGATTCCCAGCCCAGAGAAAGAAGGATATGTTCATTAAATGTCTCACAAAATGCTTTGCACAACAATTAATAAGGTGGAATTATGAACAGAGTGCTGGGAAATAAAGGCTTCCTAAAAATTTTAACCTATATTGCCATCAAGCTCAAAATATATAGGACCAACATGATCCCTGACATGATATGAACACTCTTATTTTAACAAATTTCCGTGTAATTTCTCTGCATCATTTAGTTTCTCAATTCCTTCTGACAAAATCCTTGTCTTTCATAATATACTGAGATATGAAAACCTACTAAGAACAGCGAGATACATTTAGGATTCATATCTCTTTTCTGGCATGGCATGTTCACTGCTAAGATTCCCTAAAGCCTAAAGTGGATGACCACATGGACAGGCTACCTGTGATGCTCTTGTTTAGTCACTAAGTTGTGTCCAGCTCTTTTGTGACCCCCGTGGACTGTAGCCCAGCAGGCTTCTCTGTCTGTGGGGTTTCCTAGGTAGACATACTGGAGTGGGTTGTCATTTCTTTCTCCAGGGGATCTTCCTGACCCGGGGATTGAACCTGCATCTTGTGTCTCCTGCACTGCTGGCAGATTCTTTACTACTGAGCCACCAGGGAAGCCCTTACTGGCATTTTTTGTGAGAATGACCTAATCACTTACAAAGGATTACAGTTATGTTATCATATAATTGACACCAGCCACGTGTACCTGTGTTAGCCTTCTACAAACACTACCTCGTTCAATCTTCCCAGCGAAAAGAAGGTAAGTATTATCATCCCCACTTACCCGAGAGGAAACTGAGGCTCAGAAACATTATCTGTCTTCCCCTTTGTCACACCATCGGCCTCCTAGCATCATCCAATTTCAAAATGCTGTCACATGGAGACACAGGGATGGCCCACCTCAGAGTTGAGAGGAGGATTCTTATATTTCCCAGAACTTTTCTGATGTGTGCCTTCAACAATTGTCTCTCGTCCTGAGATACCATGTCTGGTTCTAGCCTGCGTCTCCGATGACAGTCTCACCGATCCACCTGGCCTTGGTTTCTTCCAGCCTTCATTAACTCTAATTCCATTATCACCTGTGCGGGTGTGACCCTGAGTCCCCCATGCACTTCTGTCCTTTCTCCTGGGAAATGAATTTCTGTCTCAGCATCAGCTCACTGTCCGACCGTGTGAGCCCTGAGGCGAAGCGCTCGTTTGTATGTGAGTACTGTCCACCTCTCCCTTCGTGGCCAGTCACCTCCGAAGGCCCTGACTTTTCGGTCATCTCTGGCTGCAGAGGAGGCCAAGGGGAGTTTCTTAGCCAGCATGATTTTGTGTGTGTGTGTGTGTGTGTGTGCATGCGTGCACAATATCTCCCATATAATTTTTATTTCATTTATGACTTGTCTTTCTACATTTTATTTAAATCTACTTTCACCCTTTTCATTTCATTTCATGAATTCTCATCTAATATAGCTCATATACCCTTTGGGAGAAATAATAAATAATTTTCTAGTTTGGTAACAAATTAGGTGTCATTTGGCAGCATTATTTTATTTGTTCAGAAAGGTCAAATTTCTCAAAACACTACGTAAGGGGGAGGCTATTTTAGAAATACCAGTGAGAGTCCACAGCAAAAAGCTCAGAAGTCATACCAAATACCAAAGACAAGAAAAGTACCTCCCCCACCCCATCAGCCCTCTGTAGCAGGAATGTTCTCTGATTAGAGGCCAGATAAAATAGCAAAGCAGTAACGTTTTATTTCTGTTCTGTTGCCAATGAGCTTGTGCATCCTCCGGCTTATCTCCTCTCTTCACATAAACATCTCAAGCCCAAATAGGGCAGTGGGATTAGAGTGTGTGAAGTCAGGGTAAACACACACGTATATGTATATATACAGATACTGTTCCTCTCATTTTCACTCTTTTACAAGTGCAAGGCAGTTCTTTTTATGCTCTAATACTTTTAAAAATAATCCTGAATAAGATAAACTACTAACTAAACATTAGGTGACATTATTACACATTACATGGAGTCTCCTTTAAGCTTTTTAGGTTTTGTATTTTTTTTTTTTCCAAGGAAATAGATGTTGTCATTATGGTCATGGACTCTTTTAGCTTTAGCGGGCATTATGAAGCCCAACCATGAAAAGTAGGGTAAATATCTATTGATTTCAAAAAATAAACAGGACATTGTATTCCTCTGATCAAGACAGAAAATGAAAACAATTGCAATATGTCAAAAGAAAGAAGTCATAGCTATTTGGCAAAGGGAATGGCTAAGACAAAGTTGAATCTCTCCAAGAAGACTTATGTTTGATTAAACTCTTTCTTCTGATTGATCCTAAGAAGCTATTTTTCCCCAAGGCCCGGAATGGACTTCTGAAGGACACATGTCTGTTATTGATATTGAATTCAGCTTCAGTGCACTATTTTAAAAGCAGTCACAGTCGTAGCTGTATGCCAGTATGTGTATAGCCTTCAGATAAGCAATTGACCATGAAATAATAGTACATGGCTTTTAATATATACCCTCTGGTTATGGGTGTGCATACTAAACATACAGTATTTTTAAATATATGCCTATACATATAAACACACAAACCCTGTAAGTTAAAGCTCTCTATATCTAAATGGACTGGCAGCTGCTTGAAATTTCCCCCTCTACTCTCCCGAAGGTCTCAGGTGTAGGATTCATGAGCCAATGTCTCAGCTAGAACAGGTGTCTATCGCTGGGTAAATAGCAATTAGGCCCAAATTTCAGACTTTTTTTTTTTTTCAAATCCCTTTCGGAGGAAAAGCCCAGGAATAAATAGTTGCTGTAACGGCCAGGGGTATTGTGTAGCATTATAGCCTCCAGCTGGTCTATTACATACTATAGACAGGCAAAGAATACAGCACCTGACAGATGTGTTCTGTTAGCTTCATTAGGAAAGAAACAAAGAAACTCCTCAATTAATAGCAGCGGAGCCAAATGGGGGTGGGGGGGGAGCTTGAGGGGAGAGGAATCATAGCCTGTTATTTAAACAGAGTCAGGGAGCCTTTCTCTAGTGGCTTAATATGATTCATTAATAAAAACAGCTTTTTGAATGCCCAGTTTAAGTCAAAAGAAATCACCAGCATTTTTTTTTTTGTTTCCCCTAGCATAGGAAGGGCAAAATGACAAATTGCTGCTGTTAAATTCATTTCATGTGGGGATGGCCTTTCTCAAAGATCTCTTAAACTGCAAGGCTGGATGTTTGTCACATTAAGTGGCAGAGCAGTTCTCAAAAATCGACTGTGGCACACCAGGGTCTCAGATGGATGGCCAGAAGTGGCCATCCAATAATTTTATATATCCAGACCAGGAAGCATTTAGTGTTGCTTAAATGAACGAGGATTTTTAAAGTAATGAAATGCGGCTCTTATCCTAATGAAAGGAAAATGTGTACACAGACTCACTTTTTCCTTCTTCTTGGAATGGTGTGAAATGCAGGGGAAAAAAGCCCTGTGACAGTAGGTATCACTCTTTGCGAGCAGAAATCAGGTGGTTTCTCCTTTTATATCTCCTTTCCTGAAGATGAACAGTGAACTTACCTATCACATCATATATAATTGTGAAAGGGTGAGCTGTACATTGTGTTAGTAATATATGAGTTCTGAATGAAAACGGTTCTTTTTCCATGGAAGTTAGAATCTGCTGTAACAACTCAGCTTTTATAATAATAATTCTCCAGCGATGACTTGGTGTGATTTTTTTAAGAGAACACAGTTTGCTACCAGGAGGTTACAGTAGACAGTCTGACCCAGTTACCAGTCTTCAGGAGAGAAAAATGAATTCTCTGCCTTTTCCTCTTCGTACCCAGGTCACCACCACTCAATTTACACAGCATGGAGTGGAAAAGGCTCAGAGGCAAGAACCTAGAGAATTCAGGGAAACAGGTTTCCCTTGTGGCTCAGCAGTAAAAGAAATCAGGCATGATCAAGGTCAAATGACCACTAGTATATTAACCTTCACAGTTTTCTTATATGCTACGAATTGGTGGATAGCAGGATTATAACCATCCAGGCACAAGTGGGGGGAGAATAGCCACTGCAGCCCTGGAGTAACCTAGGCCAGCAAGGATGGGCTCCAAAATCCGAACTGAACGCTCATCTGTCTAATTGGGGTGTTGTCCCGCCAAAGAAATAGAAATCAAAACATAAATGGTCATGGCCAAAGATGATGGGCCAGGGTCTTTGTGATGGAAATGTAATTGTAAATCTTTATGGCCAACTCAGGCTGTGGTGTCTTGATGCTCTTCAATTTTTAAAATATACTCTTGGCTTCTATTTGTATTTTCCCCCTCAAATAAAAGCTGCAGAACAAGAAGGGCTAATATCTGCTCCCAAATGAACAGGAATAAAAAGGAAAAACAGCAAGCTTTCCTGAAAGCAAAGGCATTTTTCACCCCTAGTCTCTTTGTACACTGCTGATATTTCACATTTGACACAGAGTTGAAAGCATGAAGGAAAAAAGTTCAGAATGTGAAACTGTTCTGTTTAGACTTTATGTCTTGTGGATCTTAATCTTTAGAGACTAGTTATAGTTGTAGAGTTTCTTTTCAGAGGCAATTTATAGAAACCTTCGTTACCAAAGGTTGGCAGAGCTTCATTAAATGCACTCTTTCCACTCTAAAATCAGATTTCAAAAGGGTGCAGGAAATCCACAACCCCTCATGACTACCACCAAAGGATGAGGTCAAAACTCAAAATCATGAAGACAATCAACTTAGGACAAGCTGACAAATTATCATCCCACCTGTGTATTTGAATCATAAAATAGAGTGTACATCAGCTCATTTAGAAAAAATGTGCTTTGGATTTTTACTAGTTTCCTTTCTCACTTCAACACCAAGTGCCATTTTCCTCTTTCAGTGTTTTAAACAACTCAGAAGCACTGATGTCCATTTGGTCTCTTGTACTGTAAGCACCTGGCAGCCAGGTATGGTGTCTGTGTAATTTCCTTTGCTCATTTGCAATTCAAATCCGTGACTGTATTTGATTATCATTTGGTAACTGAGAAGTATAGGGTTTCTGGTTTTATTTCTCTTTCACTAGAACTAATGTTTGAAAAGAAAACTTGAAAACAGAGAAACTTTCAAACAGAAAAATGTCTTGCTTATTGAAATGTGTACATGTAGCCAACTATGTCTGTTGGGGTTTACGGAATTGGCTACAAAATCTGTGGAGATATCTTAATTGGGACCATAATCTGAGAAAGACTTTTCATTCTGTGTTCCTATGAGCTGAGGAAGACTCACATTCTTGGAGATGCTTTTCCATGGGGAAATTACTCATCTCCCTTTAGCTGTTTGCAGATTCCTGGGGCCAGATTCCTTTCAATATGTCACAGGCAGGCTCAGACAAATGCAAACGGGAAATATGTTTTCGAGTAGCTGAGTCTGGGTAGATTCTGCCACTTCCTATACTGCCTCTTGTCTCGGATAGCTCTTCATCTGTCGAGCCTGCTGGTTTTACCCTCCCATTTTGTTGTCAGCAGCTCATCCTATTCTCTCCAACCCTTGAAACCACGCAATGGAATTTCATTTGCATTTGGATTTAGGAAAAAAACTTACAAATCTGTTCTACCATGTTTGAAGTTCCTCTTTGTGATCTTTTCTCCCTTTCTCTGCCCTTTAGTTCCTTTAACTGGCATCACCAAAAAAAAAAAAAAAAGAGAGAGAGAAGAGAGAAAGAATGGACTTCTTGGTACAGCATAGAAACCCTTGGGTCAGCACAATTTTTAAAAGAAAATTAAATAATAACCCCAAGACCTTCTCTTAGAGGGTTAACCTTAAGAGAAAAGAGACATTCATGAGAAAAGAATAAATGCAACTTTAAAAACTTAAATTCCATACATATAAAACAAGGTAAGAGATAAGATAGAGAAGTATCATCAGCAAGTGTGACCAAGTGTTCAACTTCCCTATAGAGAAAGTACACTTAAATGGATGGGAAAATCAGGGGGTCCCAGTAGTCAAATGGCACAGGGTGTGAACAGACAATTTGGAAGAGCAAAGCATTCAAACACAATAATAAAGAAATGCTAACTAATAGGGCAAAATACCTTTCTTCACTTTTGCAAAAATTTTTGAATACTACTAGTCAATAAACTTTAGGGGAAATTGAGATTCTCACATTCCTGATGGTATATAAATTGATCCAATTTATAGGAAATTAGTTGGTCAATGTTCCAAAACTCCTAAAAATGATCATATTTATTTATCCTGAAATTCCTTTGTGGAAAATATCTGGAAATTATTTATGTTTTTTAAAATATAAATGTATTTATCTCAATGTGAATTTCTATAACAAAACATTGAAAATATCATGTTTGTGATATACATGTACGTAAATGGAATATACAACCAGTAAAAATTACATATGCCAAAAGTTTTTTCCTAATATAAGGAATGTTAGTGGCACTGTATTCTGAGAAAGAAAAATAAAATATAGTATTGTAAATATTTTACTCTCATTTGGCTGATTTTAGGAAAGATGCTCTCCCACTTTAATCATATGTATATATAATATCTAATGTAAAAATACCTTTAAAAGATTATCATAAATGCAGTGAATTGTTAACAGACAAATATTAAGTGGTAAGATTATGACAATAATCTTTTTTTAATATTTTGTATTTTAATTCTTTATAAGAATATGTGTTACTTTCACAATTGAGGGAAAATATGGGTTTAAAAGACTTAGAAAGCTGGAAATTTTTACTTTCCTACTTTAGATCTTCTGTGATAAATGAAATTTTAAAATATTAATCCTTAGAAGGGAAATTATTGTAACCCATATGTGTCAAGCACTATGCTAAGCAATTGAACATATCTCATTTAATCTTTATGGTAACCCTGAAAATAGATATTCATCCTTTTTTATGTATGAAGAACCCTGACATTCAAAAAATGTAAGTATCTTGCCCAACATTGTAAGTACTAGAGCTAGTCTTTGAATGCTATGTTATTTCCACATTATTACCAATGCTAGACACACATGAAGTGACCTCCCTTCTGGGGTAAGTCATTTATTACGAAGAAAAATAATTAAAAATTTAATTATTTAAGGAATGAGATTAAAATGTGCTTTTAATTTGAGCTTTTGCATTGCCTTGGTTTGTTTTGTTTAGAGATTTAATGAGCACGAAAAGACTTCAAGAAGTGTCTTTTCTAAAATCAGGCAGTGTTGTTTTAGCTTTTCAAATGAGAGCAAAACAGCTAGCAGTCTATAGGCACCCTTGTTTTCTTTCTACATGCCTCATCTGGCAGTACCACCTCTGGATGAAAAATACACCCTTTACTAGTAAAACAGTAAGGGCATATAGACTCTTTCCCATAGACCTTTTCTGTGACACTCTGTGATTGGTCTGAAAAAAAGATTGGGTAGGAGACTGCCTTCAAGTCTGTGTCAAGTGACTAGGTTCCTCTTTCTTAAGCTTCTTGCACATCTGTGCATCAGAAACAACTCATGGATGTGGGTTCACTCGGGAAGTCTGAGAAAGCTTCGCTCCTGTGTTCTTATTCCTTTGGCTCCTTTGTTACTTAGTTTATACCTGTGAGAGTGCGTGCTCATTCGCTTCAGTTGTGTCCGACTCTGAGACCCCATGGACTCTAGCCCACCAGGCTCCTCTGTCCATGAATTTTTGCAAGAATACTGGAGTAGGTTGCCATGCCCTCCTCCAGGGGATTTTCCTGACCCAGGGATCAAAGTCGCGTCTCCTACATTACAGGTGACAAACCAGGAAAGCCTCAGTTTATACCTAACTGACTGTTAAATGCCATTTTAAGTACCTTCCTCACTCCGAGGGCAAAGCTCACAGGTGACTAAAATCACTTAAAATCTCTATAAGCCAAGATGCTTCAGGTTCGTTTCTAGGTATGTCACATGCTTGAGCCAGAAGCCAGAATCTCATTCATACCCGCCTCCCCCCAAAAAGATTCTACCCTCTCTCTCTTCTCTTGACGTTCTCAAAAATTAGAGGAACACAGATTATTCCTCTTGACTCACATATCTTCACTTGACACTGGGAACAAAGAGATTATAGCTGAACTTCTGTATCCTTGTTATATTTATGGGATTTATGGATAACTTCTTATAATCAAGGAGTGAATGCAACCAGAAAAGTCTGTTTTAATCTGCATGCATGTATTTTGTTTTATTTTTTAAATCTTCCTCTTTCCTCTTTGCTTCACACACTACCACAAATTATGCTGGTTCTGGTTCTCCAGTGCATTCAGCCAGCATGTTGCTGTGTCCCAGCTCTCCATGTGGGTTCCGGCATCAAAGCCTTAGGCCAATTTTATTTCATTTGTATTTGCTGTCAGAACAATGTCTTTATTCTAAAATGCCCTTCTCAAATCACCTCTCAGGTGGTTTGATAGAAGCAGCATGCAGCAGAAAAATAATATCTTTTTAAAAATCCATGTTATTTCTTTTATGTTTTACCCTGTGAATACTGAATGCACTGTGCACTTAGTTAAACAGCATCCTGAATTCCATTTTTAAGATGAAAAGTACCTTTCATTTTAAATCTCCCGGAGACAACTGATCTGCTTTCCTTCTATGTGAGGGATTTGGGGAGGTGGGGAGGGGAGGTGGTATTCAAATTGCTGCTCAGCAATAAACATTTTTACAATATCATTTGTTTTAGGCTGCCAGATGACACCTAGATTGATTCAAAAATTCACACAAAATAAAGATTGAAGTACAAGCAGGTCGCTGACAAGGCTGTAGGATTCCATCGCATCAAATTAGCATGAAAAGGAAAATGAGGGCGAGGGTGGACTCAACACCATGCCATCTTGCCTAGCCACACTGTGATTGTGGGGTGCTTGTGGGACAATGCCTCTCCTTCAGCACGCACATTTGTAAGATGTGAAAGGGAGGGAGAGGAAGAGATTTAAGGAGAAATTGCAGTGAGCTGGCAGGTAGTGGGCAGGGATCAATCCAGTTTGTCACATTAAGGATTGTAAAGAATCCATCTCAGAATGACATTGATGATTCAGGGTATTAAGTTCAGTTCAGAATAAGACAAACTGCGGCAGTAAGCCGAGAAGTAAACAGGAAATTCAGGCCCAGAGCATGTGGAGAGAAGGCGACCAGGCACCGCACTGTGGCCAGTTCTGAAAGGCTGTGTTTGCAGAGGAGTTAAGGCTCTTCCCTTCCCCTCACTGTTTCTTTCTGACCATTTCATTGGCCACCCTCAATTACGTTGAAACCGTCAGTAGCTGGCCTTTGCAGATGTCAGTCAACTGGAAGCCAAGGAGAGTAAACTGTTGCGCATACTTGTGTCTCTGTCGGGCAATGGGGAGGAAAACACATACAATGCACAGCCCATGTGTATTCCTGAAGAAGTCTCGGTTGTGAGCCCAGCGAATGCAAACACCCCACATCTGCCATCCCTTCCTGCTTCTTCAGAAACAATTGCTCATTAACCCCCATCAGCCTCACAGAGAGGTGTATCTCAGACATTCACCAATTACTTTGACCTTCCCTGTCTATCCATCTAGGTGACAATTCCTCTTTCTCCTTCATTGCACTTATCCTAATTAGCAGGTATATATTTATTTGTGTGCACGTTCAGTTTCTGTCTTACATCCTAGGGTGCAAGCCCCACGAGGCATCTCATTACCACTATATCCCAACCGCCATGCATAGGGCCTGGCACACGGTAGGCCTTTGGTAGCTATATGTGAAATAATGAATGAATGGTTGGGTAGATGAGTACATGAATTTAAAAAAATAGATTCCTAGGAAATGGAATATAGCACAAAGTTTAGTCACTCAGTCATGTTCGACTCTTTGCGACCCCATGGACTGTAGCCTACCAGGCTCCTCCGTCAATGGGATTTTCCAGGCAAGAGTACTGGAGTGGGTTATAGAGTTGCTATCTTATAGACCTGGTTAGGTCACAAAAGAAAAGCATTTTGTCATGTTGCTTCAGTTCTGAAGTTTTCTCATATTTTAACGTCTCTCAGATGGAATGGATGTTAATGGATCCTTAAAATTTTAATCTGAAGAGTTTGCTTTCTTAATAATGCATAATATAATGGTGCATTTTATAATCACTACTATCTTAGAAGAGTTATAATCCCAAACCATAGCCAAATAAAGCAAATAAGAACATCTGTATGGATGCT
Organism: Oreotragus oreotragus; assembly: GCA_006410675.1. Classification (NCBI taxonomy): domain Eukaryota; kingdom Metazoa; phylum Chordata; class Mammalia; order Artiodactyla; family Bovidae; genus Oreotragus; species Oreotragus oreotragus. The sequence goes on from SJYX01001387.1 coordinate 347,066, forward strand.
GTCCCTTATAAATTTTCCAGGGTTCCTGTAGACCCAGGTCTATCAAACTTTACAACAGAATCACTTTGTCAAAGACACTCATTTCTGGGATTGACCCAGAGATTCTGATTCAGTAAGTCTAAGGCAAGGGCCAGAAATCTGCAATTTTAAAGCCTCCCAATGTCTGGGGTCCAAGTAATCCTCTGCCCCATTTGATAGTGAAGTGAAGTCGCTCAGTCGTGTCCGACTCTTTGAAACCCCATGGACTGTAGCCCACCAGGCTCCTCCCTCTATGGAATTCTCCAGGCAAGAGTACTGGAGTGGGTTGCCATTTCCTTCTCCAGGGCATCTTCCCAACCCAGGGATTGAACTTGGGTCTCCTGCATTCCAGGCAGATGCTTTAACCTCTGAGCCACCAGGGAAATGCTTCTCCATTCCTAGAAAGGCAATTGGAAAGTTTTCTATAATTCTTTACAAATCACTGAAGATCTAGTCTTCAAAAAAGGACTAACTAGTATTGACCTTTATTATTTATGTCTTCCTGCCCAAAGTCATTCCCTCCTGTTCCTATGGAAAGACACATTTAGTAATTAGTGAACACATCAACTAACTATGGGACAACTAGAAAAAGCGACTGTATTCCAGGTTGGACATTGTCCTACAACCAATTCATATTAGAAAGTATAGTTGCTTCCCTGGTGATCAGATGGTAAAGAACCCACATGCCAATGCAGGAGACCTGAGTTTGATCCCTGGGTCAGGAAGATGCCCTAGAAAAGGAAATGGCAACCTGCTCCAGTATTCTTGCCTGGAGAATCCCATGGACAGAGGAGCCTGGCAGGTCATAGTCCATGAGGTCACAAAGAATCAGCCTCTAGTGAGCAACTCACACACATAGTATCTGAACCACAGTAACATATCCAGGAAGTCATATTTAAGTGCATTTTCAGGAGATTATTTAGCAGTTCTCAGGTGAACAGGGCTGTGATGGAGTGTTCTCTAAACAGGAGGACTTGCACATGCAAAGTAGGTGAATGTGGATGCCACTACAAATCTTCTTTGGAAGCAAAGTCAATCAATAATTCCAAATTAAAATATTGATGCCACTTTATTTTTGCAAAAGCTTTTGATTATTAAAGCAGATATGCAATGAATCTCTTGTCCTTTCCTTGTAACAGCTCATAAAAATGAGAATACTTTGTGTGATAGGAGCCTTTGGGGCCCCCAGTGACCCTCATCATGCCTGTGTGATCTGTGCCCCTTGTGTGATAGGAGCCTTTGGAGTCCCCAGTGACCCTCATCATACCTGTGTGATGTGCCCCTTGACTGTGGGCTGGACCTGGTGGCTTGCTTCTAATGAAGAGAGGACAGCAAAAGCGATGGGATGTTACTTCCAAGATCAGGTCACAGAAAGACTTGCTTCCTTCCTGCTCCTGCTCACTTGCTCTCTCGCTCCCTTGCTCTGATGAAGCCAGCTGCCACACTGTGAGCAGTTCTAAAGAGAGGTCCCCATGCAACTGAGAGAGGCCCCTGGTGAACAGACTGCAAGGAACTGAATCCTAAAATCAATCCCATGAGTGAGCTTGGAAAAAGACCTTAAACCACAGCTCCCAAGTCAAGCCTTCAAATGAGACTAGAGCTCTGGCTGATGGCTGACAACAAGCTTATGAGAAATGCTGAGCCCAGAGGCATCCAGCTAAGTTGGGCTCAGATTCTGGATCCAAGGAACCTATGGAATAATAGATGTTGTTTAAGAGGTGCAGTTTGGGGTGACTTGTTACACAGCAATAATAAATAATACAGTACTCTTTTTTGTACTTTTGCCTAGAAACACATAATATCCTTAAGAGATAAATGGACCAGGTGTTTTTAAGCCCATTTTACAGATGGGAAACTGAGTTCAAAGACTTTGTTACCTAAAAAGGTCATTTAACCCAATTAGTTACTCCTGAGACTCAAACCTAGACTCTAAGCTCATTCCTTTCAATTACATTTTCAAGAGTATTAGATTAAGAATCTGAGAATGGAATTCTGATCCTAGCTATCTGGCCACCGAGTAGCTCGATTAACACATCTGGATATTAGATTCTTTGTTAATATAATGAGGTTGTTGGGAGTTGGGAGTTGCTAAAGTCTCTCTTAGCTAAAGATTTCTCCATTTTATAAAAGGAAGACAAACTAGGTAACTGAAGTTGTTTCCATAATAAGGGGCAAAAAAAGAAAAACCTTTCTGTCTCTCAGTTCTGAACTCTGTCCTGTGTTAAGCATGCTATGTTGTTCTGATTTCCAGCACTGCCAACCCCAGGAGGTGTGTGGACCTTCATCATCCTATCTTTGAACCTCCTCTTCAGGGATAGTCTCCTGACACGACCTTCATAGATCCAGCGATGCCCAGCTGTGGGGCCTATAAATACCAGGTGACATTTAAAAGGCTGATTTTTATTAGTAGATTCTACTCACCAAAGTATTGAGTTGTCCATGCTCAGAAAAGCATAATCTCGTTTTTGTAACTTCCCTCTTTTAGTTAATACCTAATGATTTGGGGAGTCAGAGGCATCACCAAGAGAAAATGAATATGTAATATATTGCTCGAGTATTCTTTGAAAGAACTTCCCATTACATGATGAGTTAACAGTGCGTTATTGGAAATGTGACTACCTTTATTGTAAATGATTTTTTTTTTTAATCTACACACAAGAGGAGTGGGAGAGTAAATGTACTGTGCCATTATGAACCTGTCAGTCACATACGGATGAGACATCAGCTCCATCTAGAACAAAATTTCCTGCCACTCAGAAATCATGTTTCCCTTTAATCTGTTATTCTGATCTGTACTAACTAGATTTTTGATGGACAGATGAACTTAGGAAAATTTTAATATAGTCATTTTCTAAAAAGCTAAAACTTAACACCAGATTTCGTCTCTGGTAAGAATTAATCTTCATTATCCAATGTCCATTTCCATAGTCTGTTCTACTCTTACCCATCTTACCATGACTAAGTGGCGGGTGAGGCTGCAGAGACACTCAGAGTATAGACAGTCTGCTTAAGACGGTGGCCAAACAACTGCTGGTGGCGAAACTAAGAGTGAGGAAGTACACTCTGGCACTACAGCAAATAAATACTAAATTTATCTACTCACAGATGCAGACAACAATGCATTTTAAATACTTGTTTTCCCTCAGGCAGGATAAAGATGGATAAATAAATAAAAACCAGCAATACTGTGTCCGGGGCACAGAATTTTTTAAAAACTGTTTTTCATGGGATGGCATCCTAAATTAAAATAAGCAGCAAAGATTTAAAACACAAATGGCAGGCCAAAATGAACTGATGAGCAAACAGAAAAGTAAAATGAAAGACTTTTTTTTAAATTATAGAAAATATTATAATTCACCTAAACTAGGAACAGAGCCATCATCTTAAATAGTAATAACCCTAGAAGTTTCCTTACCGTTTACACTTTCTTTTGTAGACCCCCTTCCCCCAACCCCACCCCTACTGAACTGCAAGTTCAGTTCAGTTCAGTCGCTTAGTTGTGTCCAGCTCTTTGCAACCCCATGAATCACAGCACGCCAGGCCTCCCTGTCCATCACCATCTCCCGGAGTCTACCCAAACCAATGTCCATAGAGTCAGTGATGCCATCCAGCCATCTCATGCTCTGTTGTCCCCTTCTCCTCCTGCCCCCAGTCCTTCCCAGCATTAGGGTCTTTTCCATTGAGTCAGCTCTTCGCATGAGGTAGCCAAAGTATTGAAGTCTCAGCTTCAACATCAGTCCTTCCAGTGAACACCCAGGACTGATCTTCTTCAGGATGGACTGGTTGGATCTTCTTGCAGTCCAAGGGACTCTCAAGAGCCTTCTCCAACACCACAGTTCAAAAACATCAATTCTTCGGTGCTCAGTTTTCTTCACAGCCCAACTCTCCCATCCATACATGACTACTGGAAAAACCATAGCCTTGACTAGACGGACCTTAGTTGGCAAAGTAATGTTTCTGCTTTTGAATGTGCTATCTAGGTTGGTCATAACTTTTCTTCCAAGGAGTAAGCGTCTTTTAATTTCATGGCTGCAGTCCCCATCTGCAGTGATTTTGGGGCCCCAAAAAATAAGGGCTAGTACAATTTGATGAATGCTACCTTCAATACTTAGAACTCAAAAGTAACCTCTTTGGCAAATGTTATAAACAAATTGAGGCTGTCCAGGTATCTCAGTTGTAAAGAACCCACCCACCAATGCAGAAGACTCAGGCTTGATCCCTGAGTTGAGAAGATTCCCTGGAGGAGGAAATGACAGCCCACTCCAGTATTCTTGCCTGGAGAATCCCATGGACAGAGGAACCTGGTGGGCTACAGTCCAAGGGGTCAAAAAGAGTCAGACATGACTGAGCACACATATATAATTTGTTCTCCCAAATCAGTAAGGGTCACCCACAAGTAAAGAACACCTTTTTAAACAAAGCAACTATGTAACATCTCATAACATTTGCATATTTCAGGAAGTTTTAGCAATCTGTCTCAGAATGGGGCATACTTAACGATTTAAAACTCCTTTGTTACTTACCTGAAATTGAAATTTAACTGAACATTTTTACTTTCTAAATCTGACCACCCTATCCCAAAGTCCTGAGAGGAAGCAGAACAATTAGCCAGGTAATTGATGCAGAGCTGAAATCAGAACTCAAATCTCTAGACACTTAACCATGAGGACCTTCCAAAGAGGAGTTAACCTAGGAGGGAAGTTTCAGCTAAGCCTATCTGAGATGCAATTCATTAACCCCCAAAATTAATGAATCAGGAGGAGAAGGGGAAATATACCTTCCCAACTGGCCAAGGGGAAAAAATTGCAAGGCAGCTGCAACTCTTTGAAAATTATTTTAAAACAACAAATGTCTCATTTTCTGAAAATGTCTTTCCAAAACTCAGTTTCTGAAACCCAGATTTGATTCTCTTTACGAAACCTTTGACCTTCACCTCTATGAATTCCTCCGAGAGGTCAGATCACTTAGAAGTCACCAGAATCCAAAGGTAAGATCTAAAAATATGAGCTAACATAAGATATTCAGCACCATGGACAGTAGTTGTTATTGTCATAGAGGAGGCATTCTCCTTTTCACTATTCTTGATATTGTGACTTTTCAAAACTTAGCTTTTCCCTCTGTGAACCAGCTTCATGTTCTCTCTAATTTCCAATCAGTACAATGGGTTGGCTCACCACTGTGGCATATAATGTTTTCGAAGAGATGTTGAAAATGATATGGAGATGATATCACAACTATAGGCCCTTCTTTTGGTCTGTCTTTGCCCCCTCCAGACCTTTTCTCATTTTAAAAATTCTCTTTCACTTTATTTATTTTTAATAAATAAGTCTTTTGCTTACTTATTTTTTCCCCATCCTTTTTTAAAAAATTCTTTATTCTACCCCTTGTCATCTACCTTGTGCAGTCCTAATGAGGACCCTCAACACTAAAACAATATTTTCCTTAAGTAATCAAGATGGCATAGAAGAAATAAAGGCAAGACCATAGAAACACACAGTGGATTAGTTGTTACCAAGGGCTGAGGGTGAAGGGGAGAGTTAGCGACAAAGGAAGGAAGGTGATGAAATTCTATTATATCTTGATTGTGGTGGTGGTTACACAGTGGTACACATTCATCAAAAGTCATAGGACTGTATATTATAATTATACTGCGTGTAAATTACTCATCAGTAAACCAGATGATTAAAAAAATGACATCAGAGAAAAGAGTGATATATGTTTGATAACTTCAGGGCAGATCCTGCCCACTTGCATTAAGGCATCAGCTGAATTGAATTCATTATGTTTGCTCTGGAAACTTCATTTAGAGAGGGACACTCACAAACTAAAAACAATAGTCACCAGCAGCTGTTGGTGTTGGTGACTATGCATAAAGGGTTAGACCTTTCTGTGTGTCTCCAGAAGGCAGAACTCATATCAATGAGTGGAACTGAAAAGAATATGGAATTGAATTATCCAAGAATAAAATGGGTTGCCTTTCTACAGATAAGGGGGAAGTTATTCACGTAGTAGCTGTATAACATTCCATCAGCAATTTTACCAAAGAGATTTGGAGTTGTATGGGAGGTTAGACTAGATGTCAGCTAACATTCCTACAATGCTCAACTCTGAAATTTACCTGAAGTCCCATTTATTTGTCCTGCGTCATTCTTAGTATTTCTTCACAATGGATTGCTTTACACAAAGAGTTGAAGGCACACTTTCTGGTAAGCAATCATGGCTTTTCCCCTTAGAAGCCAAAAAAATATATATTTATTATTCTAAATTAATTCTTCATTACATCAATAATTGTTGCCTTTAAGTAAGAGGAACAATATTTGCATTAACTTTATTAAAAGTACACAACAAGTTTTTTTGTGTGAAATGATCTATTAAGGACTTAATTTGAAATTAAGGACTTGATTTGAAATCTTAGCAATGATATTCCACTAGCTACTAGGTTTTTTTCCCTTTATACTTATGTGGGAAATGGAGTCATTAATCTTCTATTCTCTAGAATTCCAAAATAAAAATGTTGAATGTTTAACATGTCCCAATGGATCTGAGGTCCTTTGTTGCAATCTTTAAACTCTCATAACATTGTCATTAAACTGTTGCCATTCTAAGATTAGTATCAAAAACAGGATAGACTTTTCCTTAAGTTACCTACTCGTTTTAAGTAAATAACTGGTAATTGCTTTAATATTAAAAGTGCTTGAATGACAAACAACATATACAAGTCTCAGGATAGTCATGTATTTAGATTTGCACAGTACTACATCCTAAAAAAATCACTGCAAGAAATTTTAAGGGCTCTGAAGAAATCAGGCTTCTCTAAAGAAACCACCTATGTCATTTAACCTTTGTTCTGGATATTTTCCTATAAACTAAGTATATGAACATTGGCTAAAGTAACTTGTTATTTTTAGCAGTATATATGTTAGATAAAAAAACCAAGTCTGGGTTTCTTCCCTAATTGTTCTATATTTATATAGCACATTCATTATGAAATCTAGCCAAAATTTTATTACAAAACATTTTTGTTGTATCTTTAAAAGTTTTAAAGTCCCGTTAAGGATTCAAACCAGAATAGAAACTTCCTGGAAGGAGATAAGAAAGATGCAACTTTTGTTAAAAATTCCAGACACCATGCAGGGAAAAATCTAATTGTTACTTATAATTGAGTTAAGAAAAATACAAAAATAAATGTAAAAACAAGAAAAAGAAACAAAATCAATTAATGCTCTTAAAATTATAAGCTGCATGGCAGCAAATTTCATGTTTGTTAGTTCTTTTTCCTGGAGTGGAATTTCATATAGAGAATGTAGGAATCATTGAATATTGTTTGAGAGGTGTAGGCTTTCTTTCCCTTGTTATATAAACATATAATATAAAACTCCATTAAGCAATGGCATGAGCAATATAAGAAGCAAAAGACAAGTTCAGTGTTCACTCTAAAGCCATGGTTTTCAAACATGAGTGTACATCCAGATTACCTAGAGAGTTTGTTAAAGCACAGATAGTTAAACATCACCCCCAGAGTTTCTGATTCAGTGAGGCTGGGTGGGGTTAGAATTTCCCAAGTGATGTCGATGCTGCTAGTCGGGGTCATATTGAAGAACCACTGCCCTACAGAGAAGATAAGCATTACCCCAGCAGCAGGAAGGGCACTGGTGTGAGAATCATGAAATGACAATGCCAAAGGCAAGATTAAGGGTGGGGTATTGGGAGAAAAGATGCCTATCTGAATCCCAACTTCTAAGCGTTGGTGTTTTTTTTTTTTTTCATCTATAAAATGAGGATAATGATAACTCCAATGTCATTAAATTAGATCAATAATTTAAATTACTTGGCACAATGCCAGGATTTTCTCAAGAATCATTAGCTAGAATTATTAACTGTGATTTTAGGAATGACACATATAAGTTACAGTTTCAATAGAAATAGAATGTTATATTAAACAATGTTTGAGTGAGTGAGTGAAGTCGCTCAGTCGTGTCCGACTCTTTGCGACCCCATGGACTGTAGCCCACCAGGCTCCTCCGTCCATGGGATTCTCCAGGCAAGAATACTGGAGTGGGTTGCCACTTCCTTCAGAACTTATTATTCTAAAACTCTGATTCTAAATATATTTTCCATTTTCCTTATTTAAGACAGTTTAATATTAATAAAATTTAAGATATTTTATGCTCCACTAAAGTGATTTGGAGACACAAAATTAAGGGTAACGCAAGCTCCCTGCTCTTGCCCTTGAGAGGCTTCCAATCAGGTTAAAGAGAAAGACCACATATACATGAAACAGTTAAATAATAATTATGATAGTATACGGTGAAGTAACATAGTTAGTGGTTCAGACAGTTCATTAAAAAAATGTAGGGTCTCCAAACTTAAAAAGGAACTTGGACCTTAAGCCTCATACTGAAGAATATGCAGGATGACAATAATGAATAATAATTGTTTAATTATTTTTATAGCTGTAATAATATAATAAAATATAGTAATGTAATATTAATCATTTTACACAGCTTTCAGGAAAATCTATATAGATTATTTCAGATATTATCTCATCTGATAAATGAGAAAAAAACAAGGCTCAGAGATGTTAAGTCATTTGACCGCAGTTACACAGATAATATGGTGGGGAGTAAGAATCATTCTCAGCTCTCCATTATACCATGGAATAGATGGCAATTTAATGAAAGAAAAGAAAGAAAATTGCTCAGTCATGTCTGACTCTTTGAGACCCCATGGACTGTAGCCTACCAGGCTCGTCCGTCCATGGGATTTTCCAGACAAGAATACTGGAGTGGGTTGCCATTTCCTTCTCCAGGGGATCTTCCAGACCCAGGGATTGAACCCGGGTCTCCCACATTGTAGGCAGGCTCTTTACCATCTGAGCCACCAGGGAAGTCCACCAATTTAATGAAGGGCATGGAAAAAAAGTGAGCATATGATATTCAAGGAATGAGTTGATATATCTTGACCAGGAGATTTAATTTAGTAATCAATAGCCCCCAAGCTGAGTTAGAGCTAGAGTTGTGTAAGGCAGATGGTCATTATGAGAACCCTTAAAATTCATCTTGAGGGTTTACATTTTGGTTTGAGGTCAGTGAGTTAGTACTGAAAACTCACTGGGTACAAACTGGATTTAAGGAGAAGCAAGTTAATCTCTTTCATTCATCTGCTCTACTCAACAATAATTTATTGGGCATTAGGTGCCAGGTTTTGTGCCTGGTCCTGGGACTACAAAGATGAATAAGATATGGTCCTGTCTTCAAAGAGATCTTTGTCTAGGGGGTGGGAGAGAAATGTACATGAAAGATTACAATGCCATCTGACAGATGTAATACTAAAAGGAGAAATCAGTCAAGTACAAACCTACATTTGCCTGCCAAAAGTTTTATTTATAGTGTGTTCTCCATTTAAGTAGACTTAACATTAAATCACGGAGAAGGCAGTGGCACCCCACCCCAGTACTCTTGCCTGGAAAATCCAATGGACGGAGTAGCCTGGTGGGCTGCAGTCCATGGAGTCGCTAACAGTCGGACAGACTGAGCGACTTCACTTTCACTTTTCTCTTTCATGCATTGGAGAAGGAAATGGCAACCCACTCCAGTATTCTTGCCTGGAGAATCCCAGGGATGGGGC